>WNGS01008927.1:28309-61750 GCA_020271785.1 Procambarus virginalis
TCAAAAGGAGAAAATAAAAAAGGAACAGAGGAATCCATGGTTCAACCAGGAATGTACGGGAGCAAAGCAACTGAGTAAAAGAACATAGAGAAACTACAGGAATAACAGAACGCCAGAGAGCAGGGAGAGATACCAGAGGGCAAGAAATGAGTACCTCAGAATGAGGAGAGAAGCAGAGAGACAGTATAAAAATGACATTGTGGGTAAAGCTAAGATGCAACCAAAACTGCTCCACAGCCACATCAAGAGGAAAATAGCGATGAAGGAACAAGTGGATGAAAATGAGAAAAGGGGAGAATAGATACCCCAGAGAATTACAATGAGGTTGTGAAGAGCTCAACAGAGATTCCAGGAGGTTTTCACAAAAGAACAAGGAGAAGCCACTGCGCTACATGAGGAGGAAAACCAAGCAACCTGGAGGATTTTGACCTCACCAGTGATGAGGTAAAAAAAAAATCTGTTGAAGTTGAATGTGACAAAGGCTGTTGGGCCTGACAGAATCTCACCATGGATACTAAAGAAGGTGCAGAAGCACTACATGTGCCACTCTCTATGGTGTATAACAGGTCACTGGAAACAGGAGACCTACCGGAAAGCTGGAAGATAGCTAAGGTAGTCTCTACATCTGAATAACAAAAAGGGTGACAAGTAAGTGGCACTGAACTACAGGCCAGTTTCCTAACTTTGATAACATGCAAGGTGATGTAGAAGATTGTGAGGAAAAGGCTTGTAGAGCATCTGGAGAGGAAATAGCTTTGTAACACACCACCAGTATGGTTTCAGAGATGGTAAATCGTGTCTCACAGGTTCAATAGAATTCTATGACCAAGCAACAAAAATAGGCAAAAAAGAGAAGGGTGAGCAGGCTGCATTTTCTTGGACTGTCAGAAAGCTTTTAACACAGTACCCCATAAAGGCTGTTAAAAAAGTTGGAGCAATAGGCAGGAGTAAAAGGTAAGGTGTTCCGGTGGATAAGGGAGTATCTAAGGAACAGGAAACAGTGAGTAACTGTGAGGGGAGGAGACATCAGAGTGGCAAGATGTCACCAGCAGAGTCCCACAGGCTCAGTGCTTGGACCCATCTTGTTTCTAATATATGTAAACGATCTTCCGGAGAGTATAGACTCATTCCTCTTAATGTTTGTTGCTGATGCAAAAATTACGAAAAGGATCAAGACAGATGAAGATAGACAGAGACTACAGGACGACCTGGACAAGCTGGAGGAATGGTATAGAAAATGGCTATTAAAGTTCAACTCAGGAAAGTGCAAAATTAAGCGAATGGAGCAGAAAGCTGAACACAAGGTACCATCTGGGAGGTAAAATCCTGCGGGAGTCAAATAGAGAGAAAGATTTGTGGGCTGATATCACACCGAACTGTCCCCAGACGCCCACATCAAAAAGATATCATCAGCTGCATATACTACACTGGCCAACATAATAACTGCCTTTAGAAACTAATGTAAGGAATCGTTCAGGACCCTGTATACCACTTATGTCAGCCCAATCCTGGAATATACAGCTCCAGCTTGGAGTCCATACCTAGTTAAACACAAGAGAAAGTTAAACGATTCAGTGGTATGCCACCAGACTGGTCCCGGAACTGAGAGGTATGAGCTACGAGGAAAGGCTAAAGGAGCTGAAACTCACGTCCCTGGAAGACAGGAGAGTATGGGGGAAACATGATAACCTACAAAATTCTCAGGGGAATTGACAAGGTGGACAAAGACAGACTCTTTAGCACGGGTGGAACACGAACAAGGGGACACAGGTGGAGACTGAGTATCCAGATGAGCCACAGAGACATTAGAAAGAACTTTTTCGGTGTCAGAGTAGTTAACAAATGGAATGCATTAGGAAATGATGTGGTGGAGGCTGACTAAATACACAGTTTCATGTGCAGATTTGATAGAGCCCAGTAGGCTCAGGACTCTGTACACCAGTTCATTGAAAGTTGTGAGGCGGAACCAAAGAGCCAAAGCTCAGCCCCCCAAAGCACAACTACGTGAGTACAACTAGGTGAGTATGCACTGTCATACACCCTTACACACTTTTATATACCCCTCACACATTGTCAGACACCCATACACACACACTGTCATACACCCCATACCCACCTGCATACACCCCTTACACACCATCATACACCCCTTACACACTGTCACACACCCATACACAGCTGCAAACACCCTCACATACCATGATACACCCATACCACCTTCATACGCCCATACACACCTTCATACAACCTTACTGTCATACACCCCTCACACACCGGCATGCACCCATATATACACACCTTCATATACCCCTCACACATCGTCATACACGCTCATACACCATCATACATCCTTACGTACACACTGCCATACACCCTCGCGCATCCTCACACACCGACATACCAGGAAACACCAATACAAACTTTCATACACCCTCACACACTGTCATACACCATCATACACCTTCACACACTGTCATACACCATCATACACCCTCACACACTGTCATACACCATCATACACCCTCACACACCGTCATACACCTTCACACACCATCAAATATCCGTACACACCTTCATACACCCCTCATACATTGTCATACACCCATACACACCTTCATACATCTTCACACAATGGCACACACCCATACAAATCTTCATACAATTTCATACGCTGTCATACACCCCTTACACACCTTTAAACACCCATACACACCTTCATTCACCCCTCGCACACTGCCATGGTTGTACAGGCCCTTCATACAGGCCTGGTCGACGACCGGGCCGCGGGGACGCTAAACCCCGGAAGCACCTCAATGTAAGGTAAACCTCAAACACCAACATACACCCATATATGTACCTTCATACACCAATATACATCTTCATACACCTTCACACACTGTCATACAATTATACATACCTTCATACACCTCTCAGACACTGTCATACACCCATATACACCTTCATACACCCTCACAAACTGGTATTCACCCATACACACAAGCATACAACCTCACACACCATCATACAACCTTACACACACTGTCATACCACACATTTACACCTGCATTCACCATCAAACACCCATATACACGTTCATACACCCGTACACACTCATACAACCTCTTATTCACAAACATACTCATACGCTCTCACAAACACACCGGCATACACCCTATACACAGCTTCATACACCATCACACACTGTCATACATCCTTCCCTTCATACACCCCTCACACACCTTAAACGCCACAGGCCTATTAATATACATCAGAAGTGATTTACCGCACATTCTTGTGAGCACATCACACAATGTACACACACAGTACCATCACTTTCATGTACAAACTGCAGCAGGCCACTTCTCATTCCTCAACGTATATGCCAGAAGCCAGAAACTCAATGTAACATTGTTCCCAGATCTACACAATCATGGGACAATATACATGGGAGATTTTAATGCTAGACATATTACGCTGGTAGACATTACTAACAACGATAATGGATGCAAATTTATCAAATATGTTTATGACAACAGATTAACCGTGTATACTACGGATACCCAAACTCATTTATGGGAGGCAGACTTGATTATGTAATGGGTAGAAACCTTGTGCAAGATAGGATGGAATGTTCGTTGGTAAGTCAATTGGTTAGTGATCACTATGCAGTTTCTGCTTCCTATGAGGTACAGTGTGATGTACCTATAGACATCAGAGACGGAAAATGAATATTCCTATGGCTTGCATGACCACTTTGTTATTTGTATATCAAAATGGTATCAAGATTACACAATAACGAATGTAGAAGCCTTCTCTAGAGATCTCGTTGATACGATTACTACTACTACGACACATGGGTGTGGTGGGGAACAAGTCGTAAGCCTAGGAGAAGTGGGCAACACCTGCCACCACCCAAGTGGGTCCTTGACCCTGTATTTGTTAAAGAACATGAACGAGTAAAGCAACTTGGAGATACGTACAAACGAACCAAAGCACAAGGTGACTTGCATGCATTTCTTGTTGCAAATAGAGAGTGAGAGACATGAGCAACGTTATACGTAATAACATTGGGAAGAGTTCCTACAAAGTATAAATGAGCAAACAACACTTGTTGAAGTTTGGGAAAAGATACGAAAAATCTCTAGAAGCAACCCAACCAAACCACTGCACCACAGCCCACTAGAACAAGCAAACATTCTCCTTGATCAATGGTCACTAACGTCAAGCTACAACTCACTCCCAATTAACATACAGGAGAAACTTAATAACATACGCCCCAACAGACAACGAACCATCAATCTTGCCTGTACAGCTATCGACGTATCGGACCTTAATGATGTAACTGAATGGGAATTAAATCATGCACTAAAGATGGGAAAATCAACTGCTCCTGGAGAGGACGGTATTACTTACAGTCTACTGAGATTAGTCTCACACGTACCAGGTAATCCACTTTTTTTTTTTTATTTTTATTTTTACATGCAAGCATGCGAATTAAATACAATAAAAACAAAGAAACACAGTAGAAACCACAGAGAACAAACCCCATCAGCCAGAAGGGCCGACAGCACAGCATAACAAAGTACAAACTCAAAAATGTACAGAAAACACAGAACAAAAAGTAAACACAGTCAGCAAAAAATATAAACAAAATCAGTAAGGCTCATAGCAAAACAGTACAAAAACCATCGGTACAACAAACAAACCTAACACCGGCCTGAAGGACCGAGACCCAAAATACACTGCAATACACAAATGAAACAGAGAAGAAATAATAATTCAAGAACAGAGATCTCACCTCATAGCCAGAAGGGCACATAAATCAACAAATTAAATATACATGAACAAGAAAAGGCATAGCCAAAAGAGCACAGAAGACAACAAAATAAAGAAACATAGAACATGAAAAGGCATAGCCAAAAGAACAGGGACATTTAGAAAACCTCGGCCTGAAGGGCACACAATACACATCACATAACATACATCACATAACAGACGAAAATCCAAGATACACCCGATAGAAACCGCAAGCACACAGACTATCAGTCCTGTGCATACTTTTCCGGCCACTCTGCAGCCGGGAAAAGAATACAATACGCCTCCCATATCGCCATAATATATTCCGGAATAGGGGGACTAAGGGCCGTCCGAGGATCGGGCATTGAAAGCGGCACACCCTTAGCAAATACTTTATACGCCGGAACCCAGACAGTCGTGGGGCACCACGGAATAGGCTCCACTATGTTATGAAAGGTAATACCTATAGGGTTGGACGTCTCATGATACTCCGTGCCGTCGGCTAAGATGAACGGGATAGGCTTCTTCGGGATAGGCTTCTTCGTACCGGCGCAGGCAACGGGCAGCGCACTTGTAACCGCGGCAGCCTCACAGGGCTGCACATCAACCACCGGACGGGACACTCGTGGGGGCTCCTCACCCCGAACATCCTTCCGCAGAACCAACACGAGGTCCCGACTTGCACCAGCACCCTCTTCACCAACCACTGGAGGTGCAACCACCCCCCACTGCGGGGAACTGCCGACAGAAGCCACAGGAGGCGAATCATAGACACAGCCCTCGGCATCAGCAGATATATGGACGTCAGCGGCCACTACCTCAAGTCCTGATAACCCATCAGCGCCAGAATCCACCTCATCAGCCAGATGAGCGCCTGGATCTCTTGGGCACCGGGCGCACATCCTCGGAACCGGAAGTGGACCCAGACCCACGGGCATCACAAGCCGCTCGTACGCGTCTGACGACTGCAGCAGCTTCAACCGCAGGGGGAACCGGACCACACACAACCAGGGACCCCTCAGCCACTTCAGCATCCGGGATCCGAGTCGAGGAGATAGGGCCAGGCGCAGCACCGGAAGACAGGGGAGCAGGCGCAGAGGAGGGCGCAAGACCACGGGCCACTGGAGCAGCAGGGACAGGGATACGAACAGGATCAGGGGAATCCACTGATCTCATCGCAACAGCCGGAGGAGGGCCAGCGACATCCGGGGAAACGTCAGGAGACGCCGGGGGAGCCGCAGCAACGAGCCGGGCGGGCTCCACATCCCCGAAGTCCTCGTCCAGTGGAAGCGGCGGGAAATCCTCTTCCCGAAAGAGGTTGACAGGTGCAACCGGATCCGCCTCGCACCCTGCAGCCTGATGCCCCATCAAGCCACACCGGAAACAGGTCCGAGGCTGCCGGGCATAGTACACCCGGATGTAGCATCCCAGAAGCCGGACCGAAGACGGAATGTCCGACCGCAGACGCATGCCCAAGGTGCGAATATTCGTCCGCCTCCCGGCGTACTTCCCGGAGGATAACGTATTTACCCTCACACTGACGACGGGCCCAAATCGCTGGAAATAACGCCGCAGAAGCTCTTCGGGAAACTCCAAGGGCGCCCCATGCACGCTGACATAGGTCAGCGCACCACTCCGGTCTGATATGGCGACTGAGCCGGTACCTCCTGGCAAGGGCAGCGAGCGCCCCTCGTAACGACTGAGGAAGGCACGATATACCTCCTCCGTCGCCAGCTTGATGACAACGCGATGCGCAGTCACCAGCTCAATCCCGTCAACATCTAGCACCGGGACATGCAGCAAGTCGCACAGTACCTCCGCAACCTCCGGATACCCAGCACGGCCAGAGAATTCCAGCCCTACCGAGTTCACACGCTTGATCGCTGGTAGGGGACCACCCATGGTGAACCCAACACCTGCCACGTCTGCACACCGCCAGGCAGGCAACAACACTGGGGGGTGGGGGGGGGGCAGCTACGCCCCGCCACCTGGCGATCAAACGGCTGACTACCCTAGCAGTCACGGAGGGACACGTCCACACTCCACGGCTGCTCAGGGTCAACTCACGAACCATCAATCTTGCCTGTACAGCTATCGACGTATCGGACCTTAATGATGTAACTGAATGGGAATTAAATCATGCACTAAAGATGGGAAAATCAACTGCTCCTGGAGAGGACGGTATTACTTACAGTCTACTGAGATTAGTCTCACACGTACCAGGTAATCCACTATTAGTGTTGTACAGAATGAGTTTACGTGAAGGAGTATTACCTGATGCTTGGACAAAGAGTGTCATTGTTCCCATCCCCAAACCACACTCAGATAATTATAGACCCATATCTCTAACATCGTGTGTTTGTAAAGTGCTTGAACGTATTGTTCTTTACAGACTCATGTATCGTATACAGGGGCACCTGTCACCCCCAACTGTTTGGATTTATGCCTGGGCTCAGTACACAACACTGTTTTGCTGAATACTTCGCACATATTGAAGCTTCCCCTCAAACAGTCTTCATCGACCTAGCAGCAGCTTTTGATACAGCAAACAGAGAAATCATACTGGAACAGCTTGCCGAGCTGGGAATACAAGGAAAATTACTGAAATGGATAAAGGGCTATTTGTCTAATCGAACAGCATATGTTTTGTTTAATGGTGTTAAAAGCACAGAGAGCAAACACTTTGAACTGGGAACTCCACAAGGAGGGGTCCTCAGCCCCTTGTTGTTCAACGTTCTGATGCATAAACTTATTAAAGATCTTCCAACTAATAATGAAGACACTGTCATTTGTTATGCTGATGATATATGTTTACAGGCTGCCTCCGAGCCTAGAATGCAAGTTCTGCTCGATGCTTTTGCTACTAGAGCTGAGGAATGTGGCCTCCTTATCTCTGTACAGAAAACTCGTGCCCTCATTCCATGTGGTATTCCACCACCCAATTATCATATAGATGGGCGAGCACTTGAGAACTGCGAGTCTTACAGATACCTTGGTGTCCCCATTAACGACCCTGGGTACCTTTCTTCTCTCAAGAGGAGACTGTGGGAGAGATTAAAGCCCTTGCGGGTCCTTGTTGGTGTCAATCATGGAATAACGTGAGACTTGCTAGAATGTTTTATGTATCATTTATACGCTCTGTGATTGACTACAATGCTCTACATCTCACACTGTATACTGACAAAGAGCTGAAATCTCTTGAAACCTTGCAAAATGAAGCTATGCGTCTCATCCTTGGGGCTCCAAAGTCCACGAGAATAGTTAATATGAGAGCAGAGTTAAAATTACCTACCATAAGTGAGAGAATTTTGTCTATTAGCACAGTTTTCGGCGTGAAGGCATTGAGTAGATCTAGACAACACGAAGTTTCAAGCTAAACTTTCTAATATGCTGCACTCACCTGAGGTCTATAGAAGAAGAACGAAATCTGATTATGTATTTTGGTTCTACAAGGTAGCCAACTCCATCAAAATATTAAATATGTACCCAACTCAATTAATGATTAATCAACCAATTACTCCATGGGATAACTGGGATCTATCAGTTGATTTTGTAAATGCGCCCAAGAAAGATAGTGTGCACTCTACATTATTAAAACAGTTAACACTGAAAAGCATCACTGAAAGTACTCAGAGTATGGGTAACGATGTGTATCAGTGCTATACCGACGGCTCTGTAGAAGAAGGTGGACGATGTACCGGATGTGCATGTAATATATTTGAACAATCTTCTCTCGTACATACAGCAATGAAGCGCGTCAATGACTGGGCAAGTACAACTCAAACCGAACTTGCAGGCATATACCTTGCCACTGAATTTTTAAAAGACAAAGGCAGTGGACTTATATACTGACTCGCAGAGTGCACTCCTGGCATTGAACGCACATAGTAGTGACACCCAGAAAATAGTCAGTGATATTCGAATGAATGTTTTAGCTGCTAAAGAAAACAGATTTGAAATTAAATTCCTATGGATACCATCACATGTTGGCATCTCAAGGCATGACACTGTTGATATGCTTGCAAAACAGCCTGTAGAAAACCAGTGGTAGAAATTGATATGGGTGTTTCATTAGCAGTGACAAAGAGAATACTTAAACAAATATCTAATGAAGATCTCACCGACCTAACAAATTCACAAAGACCGGAAAGTTGTAGCATTAAATATTATGATAGATATCGTGAGGAGACATTCACATATGGGACTAATAGAACAAGAACCGGCAATGTGATGTTATAGTGGCCAGAATACGCCAGGGGATATAGACGTATCTGGCAGCTTTCTCAAAACCCAAATGTCGAGTACACAATGTGTCAACTTTGTGAAAGAGAAAACATGCACTCTCTTGAACATTATATTGTAGAATGTCCCATATTGACTGACTTTCGCCCTCCTGGGCTAAGGTATGCTGAACTGTGTAATTACTATATGAGTACTGGAACACTTGATGATATATTGGACTTGTACCCAAGATTAACCATATAATGTATCAATTATACAATGTATGTATGTGATGTAACTATATAACCTGAGCTTGAAAAAGCACCTTCATCACCTTCAGTGATTAAGTGCTTAATTGCACACTAGTTTCTCTATCAGCTATCTCACCCCGTCAGAGTAAAAGAGACAAATGTATGTGAATGCATGTGTGTGTGTATATATGTATGTATATATGTATATGTACGTATGTGTGTGTGTGTGTGTGTGTGTGTGTGTGTGTGTGTGTGTGTGTGTGTGTGTGTGTGTGTGTGTGTGTGTGTGTGTGTGTGTGTGTGTGTGTGTGTGTGTGTGTGTGTGTGTATGTGTATAAAGTATATATGGAAGCTGATCAGAATTACATTTCACCTTTGTAAATGCACATTAATGACACATCGAACACTTTATGTAGGGCATACGTAAATCTGTGTATCTATGTATTTACGTATGTAGGTTAGCTTAGCATTTTAAAAGCACCGAATCACCTTCAGTGGTTGATTGTTCAATAAATCCCTGAATTATATGTTTAACACATCTCTAACCCTGTCCATGGAGGACAGAAGAAAATGTATATATGCTGGTTAGCATTGTAAATGTGTGGCCACGTCTGTGGTAGAAAAATAATAATAATAAAAAAAAACTTCATAGTAGTAGGGATGAAGCCTTAAACAGGAATTTTTTTTGTTAAATTCCTGTTTGAGTCACAGGGTTTCCAGGTCAAAATTCTCGTTTAAGTCACAGGGTTTTGCAGGTTAAAAGTCTTTCGTACACTGTCTGGTTTCCTTATAAATTTCCTATTTGGAGTTAAAGAATTCTTATGAGGAAAATCATTTCAGAGATCATAGAAGTTTGTTAAGGAAATCTTATGGGGAAAATTCAGGGCGAAGTCCGCTCCCATCTTAACGAGAATAAACTCTACCGTCATAAACAGATATTTTAGACTGTATTCTTTTAAGTAGAAATCTTACTTAGAAACTAGTATATGTCTATATAAGTAACTAAAATGTAGCTTTACCCGGCTACATCAGATGTCATTAATTACCCAGCCTGCCCCTCCCTCTCCTGCGTCACCTGTTCCTACCTTACCTGCACCCCCTCCCTCCCTCCCTGCCAGACGCCGCCGCCGTAGAGTCGGGTTGCTTAATAATGCAGCCCAAAGCAGGTGGTAAACTCCATCTAAGGCTAAATATGACCACGAGACCGATAGGGGACAAGTACCGTGAGGGAAAGTTGAAAAGAACTTTGAAGAGAGAGTTCAAGAGTACGTATAGGGGCAAGAGTAGCCCCTCCCCTTACCTCCCTCTCTACCTGTTTACAACCTTACCTTGCTACTTCATCATTCATTCATTCATATTTTCTTACAGTTCTCTGTGCATTTTGTTAAGGAAAATAAGCATCTTAGCAGTAAGTTTAAGTTTACATACATTTACAGCTATTTCACCTGTAAAAAAAAAAGACCAAAAATTATTCAGAGACCATTTGAAGATCAATTTTCTTCATAGTCCATTTAAAACAGGGATTATTTTAGACTCAAATATTGTCAGAGTCCAGTAAAGATAGAAAATTAATCAGAGTCCATTTTTCTGGCCAATTTTCAGCAGAGTTCAGTAAAAGACCGCAAATTAGTATGAGTTCAATTTATGCCCGAAAATAGTCAGAGTTCAGTTAAAGACTAAATTATTCAAAGACCATTTTCAGACCAATTTTCTTCAGAGTCCAGTTGATGCCCAAAAATCGTCAGAGTCCAGTAAAGACCGAAAATTAGCTAGAGTTCCTGTTTAAGTCCCCCAAATTAGTCAGAGTCCAGTTACAGACCAATTTTCACCAGAGTCCACTTTGAGACCAAAATATTTCTGAGTTTTACTTACACCTGCATTCTTAAAGAGTTCTTATGGAGGAAATTCATATAATATCAGAGTCCAGTTGAGACCAAAAAATTTTTACAGAGACCATTTTAAGATCAAATTCGTTAGACACCGCATTTATAAGTGTAGTTTCACTACTAATAGCCCAATTTTAGCCCAATTTTAAACTGTCATATTTCAGACATAGTAAATAAAATAAAGTCAGTAATCAAGTTCTAGCTCCTGTCCCTGCTTTACATTACCCAGTAACATATTTACTAACAGACCAATCCCCTGAAATTTTAAACTGTCATATTTCAAACGTAGTACAATAAATCCAAACAATTACTGAGCTCCAGCTCTTGTCCTCAGCCTTAGTTCCCTCTCGTATCTATGTTAATAACCCATCAATTTCCCTAAAATTTAAACTTGCCATACTTCTAACTAAGTAAAGAAAACACATTTACCGAGCTCCAGCTTCCGTCCCCCCACCTTATCCCCTTCTCATATCTTCGTTAGTATCTAATCAAATCCTCTGAGATTTAAAACTGATGTATTTCAGACATAGTAAAATAGATCCAAATAATTACCGATCTCTAGCTCCTGTCCCCCACATTAGTTGCCTCTCATATCTTCTTTAGTATCTAACCAAATCCCTTGAGATTTAAAACATAGCTATATCAAACGTAGAAAATCAAATCCAAGCAATTACAGAGTTCTAGCTCTTGTCCCCTCCCTTAGTTCTTTTGGACACGTTCTTTATTATCAGACCAAATCCTCTGAGATTTAAAATCCCAACTACATTTTCAGACTTATACAAAATAAATCGACAAGTAAACTACCGAGTTTCAGCTCTTGTTCCCATGGCTTAGCTCATTTATACAAGTTCTTTATTATTAGCCCAAATCCCATAAGTTTTAAGATCGCTTCATTTCAGACCTTGTAAAATAAATCAACAAGTAAATTACCGAGCTCCAACTCTTGTCCTCCGCCTTAGTTCATCAAATTTAATTCAGATCAAGATGCTCTCCAGTCTATCAAAGTAAACATATCCTGTCCTTTAATACACTTTTTGTACTCAGCTATGTAAATAATCACTAACAAGCTAATGTTGACACAATAATTAAAATCACACAGTCAGATGGCACCTTCCCTTCAATACCCTTTATTTGCTCAACGCAATAATCACATGGTCAGAAATCACACCTTACCTTTTCCCTCCCTTATCTTCTCCCCTTGCCCTCCCCCCTTACCTTCCCATCATTTACCCCACCCACCTCCCTTAACCCCCCTCTCCCCTTCATCTCGCCCTCACCCCCTCCTCCCCCCTTCTTGTTCCCTCCATTCCCGTCTTATCCAAACCATCAATAATCCTACTGTATTTGTATATTTTTTCTATATTTACTATGTTCTTCACATCTCACCTATGTTCACTTCATGTACTTCAAATGTTCACAGCATGTTCAGTTCATATTTTTCACCAGTTTCTCCATTTTTCTGTGATCTTTGTCATAGTCGCATAATGTTCTCTTCACATTGTAATCAAATTTTCTATGTGTTCTTTATCATATTTTCATGTTCTCTGCAAGTTCATATACCCCAAAGTTCACTGTGTTCGTTTCATGTTTTCATGTTCATTACATGTTCCCTGTACAACTTTTATACTAAATATTCTTGTTCTCCATGTTTTCAGAATGTTCGCTAAAATAGTCAAATGTAACTTCTTTCAGCACTTTCTTAACAGCCATTATGTTTTGTCATGTAAGAAATAATAGCCAAAGATATCTTTCATCACTGTTCTTAACTAAACATTTTCTTCCCCTCAACTAAAAATAGTCAAATGTAACTTCGTTCAGCACTTTCATAAGTAACTAAGTATAGACTAAGTAGACTAATAACTAAGACTAATAACGACTAATAAAGACTAACTAATAGACTAATAACAAAGTATAGAGTAAGAAATATATTCAAGACACATTCAGAGGCACCAAAGTCATCATGTCTTCAAGACATCAAAGACACACTCAAAGACATCGAAGACACTCTTCAAGACGTCAAAGACACTCTTCAAGACATCAAAGACACAATCAAAGACATCAAAATACTTCTCATGTCTTCAAAGTTATTCTCAGAGTCATCAAAATTTGTTCTCTAAGTCACCATCGTTCATCAGAGAAGTTTTCTAAGACATCTTCGTTCATCAAAGTTATTCTCTAAGACATCAAAAGTTATTCTCAGAGCCATCAAAAGTTATTCTCAGAGGCGTCAAAGGTATTCTAAGAGACATCAAAAAGTTATTCTCTAAGTCACCTTCATTCATTTATCAGAGAAGTTTTCTAAGACATCTTCATTCATTCGTCACAGAAGTTTTCTAAGACATCTTCATTCATCAAAGTTATTCCGAGCTCATCAAAAGTTATTCTCAGAGCCATCAAAAGTTATTCTCTAAGTCAATAAAGTTATTCTCAGAGCCATCAAAAGTTAATCTCAGTCATCAAAGTTGTTCTCTAAGTCAACTTCGTACATAAAAGCTATTCTCTAACTCACCTTCGTTCATCAAAGTTATTCTCTAAGACATCAATGTTGTTCTCTAAGACATCATTGTTGTTCTCTAAGATATCAATGTTGTTCTTCAAGACATCAATGTTGTTCTCTAAGACATCAATGTTGTTCTCTAAGACATCAATATTGTTCTCTAAGACATCAATGTTGTTCTCTAAGACATCAATGTTGTTTTCTAAGACATCAATGTTGTTCTTTAAGACATCTTCAGGCACAAAATATCTCTTCAAAATGAAACTATTTCAGATTTTCATATCAAACTTGTACTTCTTTTAAAATATATATCTAACCTAATGTAATTTATTCTGTCCTATTCTTCCCCTAACTAATGTAAATTACCTAATCAAACTTACCTAATCTAACCTAACTTAAATAATCTAACTTAAACTAACCTAACTTACATAATCTAACTTAACCTAACCTAACCTAATGCAACTTATCTAACCTAACCTATTCTAACATAACTTACCTTAACTAACCCAACCCAACCTAACCTAACTTAACCTAACCTAACTTAACTTGCTTAACCTAACCTATCCTAACTTAATGTAGCTTACTTAACTTAACCTAACCTATCCTAATGTAAATTACTTAACTAACCTAACCTAACTTTATTTGCATAACCTAACCTAACTTGACTTGCATAACCTAAGCTATCCTAACTTAACTAACTTAACCCAACCCAAACCCAACCTAACCTAACCTAACTTAACCTAACCTAACGTAACACAACCTAACTTAACTTAACCTAACTTAACTTAACCTAACCTAACTTGCATAATATAACTTAACCTAACCTAACTTGCATAACCTAACCTATCGTAACTTAACCTAACCTACACCCTTACACACCGGCATACACCCATACACACCCACACACACACACACACACCAGCATACACCCTTACACAGTCATACACCCTCACACATTTTCATACACAATCATACACACCGTACACCCTCACATTCCGTCATACA
Source organism: Procambarus virginalis (assembly GCA_020271785.1). NCBI lineage: Eukaryota > Metazoa > Arthropoda > Malacostraca > Decapoda > Cambaridae > Procambarus > Procambarus virginalis. The sequence continues at coordinate 42,967 of WNGS01008927.1, forward strand.
CCCATTCACACGTTCATACACCTGTACACACTCATTCACCCTCGCACACCGGCATAAACCCCATACACACCTTCAACCCGTTCTTGCACTTGCCTTCAGTCAATATTGGCTTATTTAATAAGTGCATATGTGACATACTAATTGATTGTGAATATTTTAGTTTACCTTGAAAAGCTTCATAGAAAACACCGACCTCACCTAACCTTCTTAGTATGTTAAAATAAGCATCTTATTGCTTCTTATTTACAATTATTACTTAACCTATCAATGGTATAGGTTAAGTAATAATTGTAATTAAGAAGAAATAAGATGCTTATCTTAACATACTAAGAAGGTTAGGTGAGGTCGGTGTTTTCTATGAAGCTTTTCAAGGTAAACTAAAATATTCACAATCAATTAGTATGTCACATATGCACTTATTAAATAAGCCAATATTGACTAGAAGCAAGTGCGAGAACGGGTTGACACCTTCACACACTGTCATACCCCTTACACACCTTCCTACACCCCTCACACACCTTCATACACCCCTCACACACCTTCATACACCCCTCACACACCTTCATACACCCTAACACACTATCATACACCCTAACACACCTTCATACACCCCTCACACAGTATCATACACCCTCACACACCGTCATACAACAGAGACAGTAGTGCTTCATGATAGAGCCCAGTAGGCTCAGGAACCTGTACACCTGTTGATTGACAGTTGAGAGGCGGGACCAAAGAGCCAGAGCTCAACCCCCGCAAGCACATTTAGGTGAGTACAACTAAGTGAGTACACATCGGCATACACCCTATACACGCCTTTATACACCCCTTCATACACCCTCACACACACCTTCATACACCCCCTTCCACACTGTCATACACATCTTCAGACACCCTCACACACTGTCGTACACCCTTACTCACCGTCATACACCCCCCTCATACACTGGTGTATACCCATACACACCAGAATACAACTTCACACCCTATCATACACCCTTACACACACCGTCATACACACCTGCATACACCTTCACACACTGTGATACGCCCATACACACCTTAATACACCCGTACACACACTTACCCTCACACACAGTCATACACCCTCACACACCAGCATACTCAAATACACACCTTCATACACCCTCACACACACCGGCATACACCCTGTCGCGAGTATTACACTCTATCCAGTCTCTCATTACCTTAATGACAAACTAATTAGCACTAATTATAACTACTCAAATCCTTTCCCTAATTACAGGTAACATTCTTTCCATCCTGTTGGTGGAAGCTGAGGTGTAGTCACCAAATATAAGCAAATTATATTAGCGATCGTTACTTACTCATCTGACAGCTTCATCAGTAACTACATCATGTGGGATCTACAACCTGTCCTGCCGAATCTTCGTTGCTGTCAGGGCACTACTTATCCTACAGGGTCTCCCACGACAGCTGCTCTTTCATCAGATTCATCTACCACGTTCACTGCATGCTGCTACGCTGCCGACTCAAGCATCTTCCTTGCGCAGAACAGGATTTACGCTCGCGTTTCTGACTTTTCCAAGCCGTCAGTACAATTCAGCTCTAACAGTGATTCCCTCGTTGCCCTAACTACGTGCCTACATTACCTCCTATGGTCCTGGTGCCTGAGCCCATCCGCCCCAGACCAAAGTGCTCCACCAGAGGACCCAGGACGTATCAACCGTGCACATACTTCTCTACTTCTACACCGAGCTTGTCCACACACTGCCTAAGTCTTTTGGTACCAGACTACATGCTCCGCAGCAAACCAGGAACAGTAGCATTGTCTTTTTTGTTGTATTTCTTTTCTTTCATTCCCTGGCAGGGGGAGTTCTATTGCAAGTAAACCTTATACTCGCTCCAGTCTCTCATTACCTTATTACAAACTAATTAGCACTTATTATGACTACTCAAATCCTTTCCCTAATTACAGGTAACATTCTCTCCATCCTGTTGGAGGAAGCTGAGGTGTAGTCACCAAATATAAGCAAGTGATATGTGAATAGCCAACAGTACAATTTCCACAGTGATTCAGATAACTTCAGTACAAACGCTTTGGATTTATTACACCTCTTCAACCTCAAGAATGTAGCACTTGGCGTGTACAATTCTAATCGATCCCAAGACACTACAGCTACGACTCAGAGCAGACAGCAGACTACGACCGCATCGAGCTACAACGCTCTCGCTCCCCATCGAGTTTAGACACTCACGATTCCCCATCAAGCCACCACTCTCTCCCGCATAGAACTCTGCGACTCCGGCCTTACTCAGCTCTCCGCTCTGCTCCAAGCTCCGTTTAAACGTCTACGACAATGCCAACAACCGACTACTGTAATTAAGACTAATCAAGACAAATCGAGACTTTTACTTAAACTCCAGCATCATGGAATCCGAGGCCTAACCCTGGATTACATCCGATCCTATCTTAGTGACAGACACCAATATGTAGCCATCAATGATACAACCTCTTCCACTCTACCAATAACTATTGGAGTGCCACAGGACAGCATGTTAGGACCTCTTCTATTTCTTGTATATCTCAATGATCTGCCTAATCCTAATCCTGTAGTATTCTCACAAACCCAATGTTCCTTCTTGTATATAAATAAATAAATAAATAAATAAATAAATAAATAAATAAATAATGTCTAATATTTTTAAACCTATATTGTTTGCTGATGATACTACCCTCATCTATTCAGACCCCAACCCACATACACTAAATAATGTTGTGAATAATGAATTAAAAAAAGTCCACTTATGGATGTCAACTAACACTAAACGTAGAAAAGACCTGCTACATCTTATTTGGAAGCAAATCATCGAATGCAATTCAGCTACAGATAGACAACATTAACATCAGTAATAAAAATGATGGAAAGTTTCTTGGCCTATTCCTAGACAAGAGACTCAACTTCAGCACCCACATTCAACACATAACTAAGAAAGTCTCTAAAACAGTTGGTATACTCTCCAAAATAAGATATTATGTTCCTAACTCTGATCTTCTCTCACTATATTATGCACTAATCTATCCCTATCTTAATTATGATATCTGTGCATGGGGGTCTACCACTGCAAACCACCTTAAGCCCATCATCACCCAGCAGAAATTTGCTATCAGAATAATAACAAACTCTGATTTCAGACAACACTCAGCTCCCTTGTTTAAATCTCTTAACTTGCTAAATATTAACTCCCTCCACACATTCTCTTGTGTCAACTACATTTACAAAACCCTGTTCTTAAATGCAAACCATGCTCTGAAACTCTCCGTGGACAGATGTAATAGGACCCATTATCACCACACCAGAAATAAATATCTCTTTGATATCCCCAGGGTCAAACTTAATCTGTGTAAACACTCTATGCAAATTAAGGGACCTAGTCGATGGAACTCACTCCCTAGTGAATTGAAAAGCTGTCAAACTTTTGCTTCATCTAAAAACAAAACCAAAAAGTACCTAATTTCATCTTCGTAGCTTCCTACACTGAGCTTTAAATTTGCTCTGTATCTAGTGTTACCCAATCTTTATGTACTTAATCCAAACAACTTTATCATTGTGTTCATTGCTGTCTTCTTTTATGTGCTAGCCATATGCTGTATTGTGCCTACTAATTTTTGTTAAACTACCATTCAAGCTGTCATTGCAACCAATCTGAGCTACCTATGTGATTTAATATATCTATAATTTTATCTCATCTTTTATTTTTTTTCTTGCTATTTAACTGTTATCATTTTATGTATTTTGCAAGTATTTACGTACTTAAAATTTTCTTAGATTAAGGACCTGCCCGAAATGCTGCGCGTACTAGTGGCTTTACAAGAATGTAATAACTATGCTATGTATCCCCACAAGACCAATGTACCTTTTTGTATATATATTGTGACGGTAAAGTAGTGGAGTATGGTGGTCGGCAGTCTTCCACTGGCAGATGTTAAGGCCAGGCCACATATAAAAAAAAAAAGTAAAAAAAAAGGAAAAAAAAAGAATGACTGCGTGTTGGATAATCTGTGGTAAGGTAAGGGAAGAGACATAAAACACAATAATAAACAATGCTCTTTAATAACACTAAGAAACAAATTGAAATAAAGGCAAAATCTTGGCTTAATGGTGCAGAACAACAAGTGGAAAAATAACTGAACATAAAACTGAATTACGTTAAAGGGAGGAGAAGTGACATAAAATAACAAGTAAAATAATATTAGTGCTGGGAATATATGCGCTAGCTATAAACCTCTATTTGATCACACGAGGTGAGTCAACTTAGGTGTTCACAGCAAGAGCACAAGATATATTCTGACTGGTAGGGCTGCTAGGGACTCCAACATTGACTGGCGAGGAATGTGATTGGCGTGGAGCGGGAGTGGTGTGTTGTTGAACGGCCAATCAAAATGCAGGACGGCCACAAGTCGATAGTTTGGCTGGGAGCAGCAGTTGGCAGGTCGACCAGGTGTGCAGAAGTGGGGGGAAGGAGGGAGTTGCAGGTGCGTGTGGCTGTCTTGATATATACGTTAAGCCACTATAAAACGTATCTTGCATATTGTTGAGAATGGGACGATGGGAAGATATAGCAGGCTCAATCTCTGGGAAGAGATTATCGTCACAACTCTCCCCCGAAGCCTGCGGTTCTGGTAGAGTCACGTTCACGGGAGGTAGAGTGGGAGGTGGAGCTGCCTCTACCTCATGCACTCTGGAGAGGGCGTCTGATATGATGTAGTCAGACTCCTGGGTGTGGCAATCTTGAGGTGAAATGATGTAGCTGGCAAGCCCATTATAGAAGTAGTCGATGGTTGAGTTGGGCTGTCTGTAGGAAATGAAGATGGTTGTGGTCCATGTAGATGGTGGTGGACTGAGTACTTTGCTGGTATGGAGCAAATTGTTGCCTGTTCAGGACGACGAGTAGCTCCTTGTTGCTCGTGGTGTCGTTTATGGTAGTTGGTATGTAGAGTCTCGTCGCCTCGTTGTACCAGGTCACCCACGTTGCCGGTACCACTGGCGTCGCTATGGAGGATGGGAGACTTGATATCTGGCGAGGCGAGAGAAGTATTAGAATATGATAAAGGAGCACAATTACTGTCCTGAAGGTGATTATAAGTGTCAGTAAGGATTTCCGAATTAAAAAGCGCTGTCTCAGTGTCAGTGCTTTCGGAAGGAGAAGCAGGGAAGGTCTCACTGTGGCTGTATGGACCTGTAAATGAGGTGAAATTGGTTAACACAGTAGGAGGAACCCCATGATAGGGCTTGAGTAGATTGATGTGGCACAGCTGGGTCTTCCGCCGCCTATCGGGGGTCTCGAGAACGTAGTTGAAGTTGTTCCGGCACTCCTTAACACGGTAGGGTCCTGAGAACCTGTTCTGTAAAGGATAACCTGGGATAGGGAAATAGGCAAGAACTAAGTCTCCTGGTTTAAACTTCCTTACTTTGCAGTGCTGGTCGTAACGAGTCTTCATCCTCTCTTGGGCTTTCTGTAGGTTGTTGCTAGCAAAGGAATGGACCCTCTCTAGAATGTGTCGGAGGTTTTGAAGATACTGGGGCACATTCTGATGCTCACTGAAGGTGGCATCACGTAGAGAATCCTTGAAAGCCTTGAGAGGTGTACGGCACTTACGTCCGTAGAGCATCTCATAAGGAGATACTCCTAGTGACTCGTTGGGAAGACTTCTGAAAATACACATGATGAGATCAATTTGCCTATCCCAATCCTTTGAGGTCTCATTACAAAACTTTTTTAAGAGTGCCTTGATGGTCTGATGACTACGCTCGAGAGAACCCTGTGAAGCAGGATGATAGGGGCTGGACAGTACCTGTTTGATGTTGAACTCCTCCAGAGTCCGTTTGAAGAGATCACTGGTGAAGTTGGTGCCACAGTCGCTCTGAATCTCCCTCGGAAATCCATACTGGGTGAAGATCTTCAGTAGATTCTTCACCACTGTAGCAGCCGTAATATTTTTCACTGGAACTGCTATCGGAAATCTGGTGGTAGGACACAGGATGGTTAAGATATAGGCGTTGCCTGCACTGGTCCGAGGCAAAGGACCAACACAGTCAATAATAAGTTTGTGGAACGGTTCCTCAGGCACCTGGATGGGTATCAGTGGTGCTCTGGGAATGGAAACGTTCGGTTTCCCGGCTAACTGACACACGTGGCACAGTTTGACATGATTCTTGACATCGTTAACCATACCTGGCCAGTAGTAGTCTTGTCGAATTCCATGGTAAGTCTTGTTGAACCCGTAGTGTGACAATGCTCCGTGGGCCAGGTGTAGAATCGTGGGCCGCAGGCTGGTAGGAATCACTAGTTGTTCAACGTCTGCCCAATCGTCCTCGTCCTTCAGTTTACTGGGTCTATACCTGCGATAGAGTAATTCGTTCTCCATAAAGAACCCAGGAACACTGTCGGATTGGGTTTCAGCCTGAAAGAATAATGGTGTCAAGGTAAGATCATCTCTCTGTAACTTACGGAACTCCAAAGCGGTCAGATTAGGGGGTAGTTTCGAAGGGTCCTGAGGGACAGCGGTAGCAGTAGAGTCAGCTGGCTGTGGTCGTGCAGCTTGAGCACGGGTGGTCACCATAACAGGAGGAGAACCTTCATCACTCTCTTGAACCTTTGCTGGAACATGCTCAAAAATCGGGTTATCCAACACAGAGTTGCTTACCTCGGATATGTCCTTGACGATCAGGTTGTTTGGTTGTTGGTCTTCTGCCAAGTCGTTGCCCAGGAGAAGTTGCACTCCAGGCATGGGAAAAGGCTTTTCCCTGACGGCGACTTGGACTTCACCGGTCACGAAGGGACAATCTAGGTAAACTCTGGCAAGGGGATAAGGAGTTGTAGCAGTAAGGTCAGTGATGAATACAGTCTCTCCTGTGTAGGCGACGTTGGGCACAGCTGATTTCAAGACGATCGATTGTAGAGCCGCTGTGTCCCGCAGGATCTTAAGTCCAAAACGTCCCTCTGAATCTGAACCGTGGGTAGAGATAGTTCCTGGATATAGATGCTTGCTAAAGAGAGAGAGATCATTAGCATGAACACCAACATTCATTACAGGCTTACCGGACTTAGGGTGAGTAGGTTTGGGCTTAGGAGGTTCGATGTTACCTTTAGATTGGGACTTACCACATTTCTCTATGGTATGTCCATAGAGTCGACAATACCTGCAGTACAGTTGAGAGGTACCTTGATCTGGGCTCGCTTTCTCGTAACTGTACCAAGACTTCTTACTGGTAGGTTCTGGTGTCAGCCGGTGGATGAGGCTGTAAGTGTCAGCTGACTTCGCGCACTTCACCAAATCGGTCTCTTCTTTGTCTGCTAAGTATAGGCGGACAGGAGGAGGTACACGTCTCAAAAATTCTTCAACCAGTATGAGGTTGACAAGCTCTGGAAAAGTAGAGACATGTGCTGCCTCCAGCCATTTCATGAAATATCTCCGTTTGGTGTTAGCAAATTCTAAGAAGGTGGTGGTACTTGCCTTGACGTAGTCACGGAACTTTCGTCGATAGCTTTCGGTGGAGAGAAGGTAGGCGTCCAACACAGCTTGCTTCAAGGTGGTGTAGTCGTTTTCTGATGCCAAAGTGCTGAGTGTGACTGCTGCTCTACCTGTTAAATGTACTCGGAGAAGGGTAGCCCATTGGTCGTCAGGCCAATTAAGTTGATCAGCAAGGGTCTCAAAAGTGGTGAAAAACACATCAACCTCCGTTTCTATGAACGGGGGCATTAACTTACTTGCATGGGAGACATTGAAACTGGGAGGAAGACTAGCTGCAGCTTGTTGGAGTTGAGCTTGGTGTGCAGCGTCCCTCGTGAGTTCTCGGTCACGACAGTCTAGAGCTGTTTCTGCCTGCCGTTTGTCGTGTTCACGCTGCATTTCGAGTTGTCGTTGTCTTACTTCAAGTTGTACTTTTTCACGCTCTTTGAATAAGGCCAACTCACGTTCACTTTCTTCTTTTCTGAGGGCAGCTTCACGCTCTCGTTCTTCCTTTCTGAGGGCAGATTCACGTTCTCGTTCTTCCTTTCTGAGGGCAGCTTCACGTTCTCTGATTGCAGCTGCTTCCTTTTGTTGCTCCCGCTCGATCTTAGCAAGTTCTAGCTTGAGCTTTATTGCTGTCAAGTCATGTTTATCTGAAATAGTGTATTGTTCATGAGTATCAGAATCTATCTTCCCTTCATCCAAAAGATAATCTAAAATTATATTATTTATGGCATATTTGTTGGCGCCAGGTGGAACTTCCAATTGATACTCGTGTGCAAGAGTTATCAATTCGACCCTTTTAGCATGACGCAATTTCTCTATTTCACCTTGTGGATCTGCCTTGAAAGCTTGTAGGCGAAACATTGTGAAAATATAGCAAAATAAAGGAGACACGAATATACAGTGAGAATATGGTGAATGTCAGAAACAGGAAACGTGGCAACTGATACCTATCCTGTGGGGAATTATTAATAATTAAAGTTAATTCAAGATGGTAAATGAATAAGGTCGCAGGAAATCTTGTACCTGGTACTCACTGTGGGAGGATAAAGGCAAGAAAATCCTACTAATTAGTGGAAACTGAGTTTAAAAGACAAGTGAAACACTAAATGGCTTCAAAATAAATGAGGTAGTCCAAAAAATGTAGTCATACCTTGCCAAGTCACTATAGAACATAAGCAAAGGTACCCACTGAAATTGAATATGGTATTTACAGAATTAGCGAACTTTGTGCTCAAAAGAAAGAACGCTAATTCCCTACCTTGGGTAAATACCATCAATCTGACCGACGAGTAGGGGTGCGAGTGTCAACTGGTGACGAGAACTATCGGCGAGGTCCCAACTCGCCAATAATAGTTCGTGCTAGAGGATCTATAGCCCTCTTTTTCCTCCTAGAGTCGGATTGCAGAATTTAGGTGCTATTGACCCGGAGACAGACCACAGTACCAGGGTACCTATGTGATAATCTGTCAAAAATGTGAGAAATATCTGGGGACAAAAGATGTTAAACACGGGTAATAACACGGAAGGGGGAGACGACCAATTAAGAGTATGACTGCGGCCTACAGTCACCACGTAATCCAAAGTTGTCTCACACTCACCATATGCTACTCCCGTAATGCACAATAAACACAGCACCATAGAAATAAATAAAATGATTAATGTAAATATTGAAAGCAAGGGAATGAAAGCCAAGTACGCTTACCACAATTACCAATACCTGAGTGCAGCTCCGTGGACAGGCCCCCAATTATATGTGACGGTAAAGTAGTGGAGTATGGTGGTCGGCAGTCTTCCACTGGCAGATGTTAAGGCCAGGCCACATATAAAAACAAAAAGTAAAAAAAAGGAAAAAAAAAGAATGACTGCGTGTTGGATAATCTGTGGTAAGGTAAGGGAAGAGACATAAAACACAATAATAAACAATGCTCTTTAATAACACTAAGAAACAAATTGAAATAAAGGCAAAATCTTGGCTTAATGGTGCAGAACAACAAGTGGAAAAATAACTGAACATAAAACTGAATTACGTTAAAGGGAGGAGAAGTGACATAAAATAACAAGTAAAATAATATTAGTGCTGGGAATATATGCGCTAGCTATAAACCTCTATTTGATCACACGAGGTGAGTCAACTTAGGTGTTCACAGCAAGAGCACAAGATATATTCTGACTGGTAGGGCTGCTAGGGACTCCAACATTGACTGGCGAGGAATGTGATTGGCGTGGAGCGGGAGTGGTGTGTTGTTGAACGGCCAATCAAAATGCAGGACGGCCACAAGTCGATAGTTTGGCTGGGAGCAGCAGTTGGCAGGTCGACCAGGTGTGCAGAAGTGGGGGGAAGGAGGGAGTTGCAGGTGCGTGTGGCTGTCTTGATATATACGTTAAGCCACTATAAAACGTATCTTGCATATTGTTGAGAATGGGACAATGGGAAGATATAGCAGGCTAAATCTCTGGGAAGAGATTATCGTCACAATATAAATAAATAAATAAATAAATAAGACTATTAAATAGTAAATTTATTCAGTAAGTAAATTGTATTCAGAAAAGTACATACATAGTTTATTTACAAACATAATGTTGGATTTATAGTTAGAGCTAGTACATACAATACCTAAAGCCACTAGTACGCATAGTGTTTTGGGCAAGGTGTGGGGGGAAAATAAAACCAACTTAGACTAAAACTTAATAGTAATTGGGATTATGTATAAATTTTGTGAAAAAAAGGAATAAGAAAAAGGGGGAAACATGGAAGAAATAAGCAATTGTACAAGTTGGTGAACAAACAGCATTGTTTAAAAAAAAATAGCAAGACATGGGTTGACATTTAGGGGGTAAGGTAGGTTACATGGAGTTAATTAGGTAGTACTTGGTTTTACTCTTAAACTAGTTGAGAGAGGTAGAGAAGTTATGATTCGGGAGGTCATTCCACATTCTGGGTCCCTTGAATTGTAGAGCATTTCTAGTCTGGTTAAGTCGCACTCTTAGAATATCAGATAGGTATTTGTTTCTGGTGTGATGCCCATGAGTTCTGTTACAACCTTCTAGGAAGCTTCTAAGTTCAGAATGTGCAGTGACTTAATATCTAACATATTCAAAAATTTGAGTAGGGGTACCGAGTGCTGTCTGGGGCCAGAGTTAGATATTGTTCTAATGGCAGCTTTGTGTTGAATAATTAAAGGGCATAAATGATTTTGTGTAGTAGAACTCCAAGCACAAATACCATAGTTGAGATAAGGATAGATGAGAGAGTAATAGAGCGTCACCAGGGCAGGGCGAGGTACATATTATCTGATCTTAGAAAGAATGCCAACAGTTTTGAAACTTTTTTTGATATGCAGGCGATGAGTCACAATAATGTGGCTAAAGTATGTTGACCAGACCACACACTAGAAGGTGAAGGGACGATGACGTTTCGGTCCGTCCTGGCCCATTCTCAAGTCGATGTTCTCAATCGACTTGAGAATGGTCAAGGATGGACCGAAACATCGTCGTCCCTTCACCTTTTAGTCTGTGGTCTGGTCAACTTTTTTTTATATATTTAGAATGTGTCCCTGGAAATTCAGCTTGTTGTCTATGAGAACACCAAGGAATGTGCCGTCCACCATGTTACAAATTTGGATATTGTTTATCCTGAGATTAATTTGATTTGAGAATTTATTGCCAAACAAAATGTAGAAAGTTTTGTCAGTGTTGAGGGTGAGTTTGTTGGCAGTTAGCCAGAGATGGACTTTATTTAGCTCAGTATACACTCTGACATTTAGAGCAAGAGGGTCAGGACTGGAGAAAATGAAGGTTGTGTTGTTAGCAAACAGAATTGGTTTGAGGTGTTGAGAGGCATTTGGAAGGTCATTAATGTAGATGAGAAAGAGGAGAGGGCCAAGTATGCTGCCATGAGGAACACCAATGTTGAAGGGTAGGGTGGGAGAAATTGAATTATTCACAGAAACATACTGGAGCCTGTCAGTAAGGTAAGACTGGAGGTATTGCAGAGAGTGACCTCTGCCTCCATAATGATGTAATTTAAGAAGAAGGTTTTGGTGGCTGACAGTGTCAAAAGCCTTACACAGGTCCACAAATAACTCAACAGGGAACTTATTTTTATCAAGAGCTGCATGTATCAAGTTAATTATTCAAATAAGTGCATCTTAGTACTTTTTTTTGGGTCTGAAGCCATATTGACAAGAGCTAAGTATATTGAGTTTGGCTAGATAAGAGTAAAGCTGCTTGTAGATTAGTTTTTCAAATATTTTTGACAAGTTTGGCAGAATTGATATAGGTCTGAAGTTGTTGACATCAGTGAGATCACCACATTTATGGACTGGGGTTACTCTCGTTTTTTTTTTAGAATATCTGGAAAGCTTTGGAGTTCAAGTGACCTATTGTAGAGCAATGCAATGGCAGAATCTAAAGATCTGGAGGGGTTTTTGTAAGTTAAAGTTGATATCTCTGCAAGGGCACTAGACTTGGTTTTAAGGGAAAGGATTATCTCATTAACATCAGTGGAATTAGCAGGCGTTAGGTACAGAGACTGTGGATAGTTACCTGTAAGATAGTCCTGAACATTAAGGACTGGAAGATGGAATATCATTAGCAAGGGATAACCCAATGGATGAGAAGAACCTATTGAATTCAATAGCAGTATCAGAGGCTGAAAGCAGACCATCATTATTGGACAGGAGTATTGGTTTGTTATTTAAAATCTTTTTTGATCCCAATACTTGTGAAACTGTGCTCTATATTTTCTTAATGTTGCCCTTTGTTTGGGTAAATTTATCTTCGTAGTATTTAGTTTTTGGCTTTTCTAATTACTGTATTTTAGATAGTAATGATGAGTAATTCTTTGAAAAATTCTTTGAAGACGAATGCCCAACCCATACTTCTTCTCAAAGTTATGTTTTTATTAATAGATTTAAGTATCCCTTTGTAAGCCAAGGATTGTTTAGCCTTTTAGTTGTGACTTGTTTTATTAGCATAGGATAGTGGGTGTTATCAAGGCTGAAAGTTTTTTAAAGAAATAATTGCACTGCTAGGTTGATGTCCCCTATGTTACCTAATTCGGACTCCCAGTTGACATTAGCAGCAGCAGCTATAAAATTGCCTATAGAAGTTTCATTGTGCAGTCTAAAGCTTATCTTCCTTGTATCTAGAGGTGGTTTGTTAATGTTGGTAAGGAGAAATGTTGGAACATGGTCTGTAGTGCTAGCAATGATTATCCCTGAAGTAAGCAGAGAGGTTATGTTGGTCCAGATGTGATCAATAGCCGTGGCAGTACTATCAGTGATTCTAGTAGGTCTAATGATTAAGGGTATGAGGAAGCAGGAATTCATACAGTTGAGGAAACTAGCAGCAGGAGGGTTATCAGGCTCGCAGAAGTCAATATTAAAGTCCCCAGAAATAATTAAGTGGTTTTTGTTCAGTCTGTTCTCTACTATTTATTTATTTATTTATTTATATGTACAAGAAGGTACATTGGGATTGTGAGAATACATAGCAGAGTAATTACATTCTTGAAAAACCACTAGTACGCGCAGTGTTTTGGGTAGGTCCTTAATCTAAGAAAAGAGATTTTTTTGACAAAAAAATAGTGTAAATAGAAAATTATTGTCTAAATATTGTGTAGAAATAGTGTAAATATTGAAAGTAGAAAATAGATTTTTAATAGAAAATTTAAGTAGAAAATTTAATACTAGCAAAATTTATGGAAATGATAACAGTTACATAGCAAGAAAAAATAAAAGATGAGAGAAAATTGTAGATATATTAAATCACATAGGTAGCTCAGATTGGTTGCAATGACAGCTTGAATGGTAGTTTAACAAAAATTAGTAGGCACAATACAGCATATGTATTGTGCTAACTGATGCTGTGTGCTGACTGATGCTGTGTGCTAACCAATGCTGTGTGCTAACCAATGCTATGTGCTACCCAAGCTGTACTGACTGAAGCTGTATACTGAGGAATCTACTGATGCTGTGCACGAAACGATGCTTTGATGCTGTATACAAAACCCAATGTTTTATATACGAAACGACACTGCTACACAATTCTTCACGATGTGAACTGACTGCTGTGCCAACTGCTGACAACTGCTGTGCCAACTGCTGACAACTGCTGTGCCAACTGCTGACAACTGCTGTGCCAACTGCTGACAACTGGTGTACCAACTGCTGTGCCAACTGCTGACAACTGCTGTGCCAACTGCTGACAACTGCTGTGCCAACTGCTGACAACTGGTGTACCAACTGCTGTGCCAACTGCTGTGTCAACTGCTAACAACAGCTGTGGTGCTGTGAGTAGGAACAGCACATGTATACAAGGCTAGGTAAGAAGTTAGTTGCTGCTGTATTGTGCACTGCTGAGAACTTTGCATTAAAATGCTTGTGTCCTTTGAAAAATTAAAGTAATTACAGTGAATTCATAACTAACATATAGAGTGCAGTAAGTGTTTAGTATTCTGAGGAACATTTAAGTGATAAGTTTACATTTATTCAGTAAAAATGGCAAATATACCTCAGTTTTCTGCATTTGATCCTGACTGTGACCAGACAAACCTGTCACAGAGGTGGACCAAATGGCTTAAAAGGTTTGAAAATTTGTTGATAGTTTCTGACATCAAAAGTGCTGAAAGAAAGCATGCCTTTCTACTTCATTATGCAGGTGATAGAGTTTGTGACATCTTTGATACACTGAAAGACACTGGTGGTGCCAAAGATTATGACACTGCCAAAGCCAAATTAACAGAACATTTCAAACCAAGACAAAATACTGCAATGGAAATTATGCATTTCAGGAGAGCCAAACAACTCTCTAATGAAACTGTGGATCAATACCATACACGTCTGCAGGGTTTAGCAACCCATTGTGAGTTTGCTGATGTTGACAAAGAAATCAAACAGCAAATAATTGAAACATGCACATCTACACGTCTCTGTTGAAGAGCTCTAGAACTTGTTGATGATGCCAGTTCTCTTAACAAGATACTGGATATGGCTCGTTGAATGGTAAGACACTCGCCTGGCGTTCTGCAAGCGCTTTGTCATGGGTTCGTATCCTGGCCGGGAGGATTTACTGGGCGCAAATCCTTAACTGTAGCCTCTGTTTAACGCAACAGTAAAATGTGTACTTGGTTGTAACAATGATTCTTCGCAGCGGGGGTCGTATTCCAGGGACCTGCCCGAAATGCTACGCGTACTAGTGGCTGTATAGAAATGTAACAACTCTTGTATGTATCTCAAAAAAAAAATGGAAGATGCTGCACGTGATGCTCGTGTCATGGAGTGCAGTGCCAACAATAGTTCTGCCGCTGTTACTAACAGTGATGAGGTACTTAAGGTTCAGGGAGGACACCATGATCATAGAAGATATCATGCCAAACCTAACAGTAAATTGAGCCGAGAACCACATCACAACTGGAGTCATGGAACAAGACTCAAGCAGTCACAACGACTCACATCAGAGGGTGTCAACAATAAATGTTACAACTGTGGAGGAGACTACCCACACCAAGATAATGTTTGTCCTGCACAAGGTAAGAAGTGCTATGAGTGTAGAAAACTAGGTCATTTTGGTGCTATGTGTCGTTCCGCACTAAAGAAACCACAGTCAATGAATAAAAGCACTGTACGAGGATCAGGTCATAAGGGTCGAGGTGGCAAACACAATATTGCACCTCAAATCCAGAATGTTAATAATATACAAACAACATTTCATTACAACCAGTCTCAGATGACAGTGAATGTGATTATATTTATGGAGTACAATCAATCACAGAATGGAATGATCTTCCAAACAACCCAGAGACTATAGTATTCTTTGCTGGTATTTGTCTCAAAGTTCTCATTGACACTGGATCAAACATTGACACCATTGCTGAATGCCACTATGAGATATTTAAAAAACAGTTCCCAAAGCTTGAAAACTATAATGGCAAAGCCACTGCCTATGCTTCAAAGGTAGCCTTACCAGTGATTGGAACTTTCACTGCAGAGATTAAGTCAAAGAGTGCAATGCTCATTACTACATTCCATGTTGTTAGGAATGCAAAGGAGTCTCTACTCAGTTACAAGACTTCAACCAAATTGGGGCTACTTCAGCTTTCTAATGCTGTAGCAGTGGAATCTGCAAACAATGTTGATGCTATTGTTGCTGAATTTTTGATCGATTTAAATCCATAGGTTGTTATACTGATAGCAAAGTACATCTGCATATCAACCCAGATGTAATTCCAGTTGCCCAACCACATCGCCGACAACCATTCCATACTCGCAAGAAAGTCGATGCCGAACTGGATAGGCTGATAGAACTAGATATCATTGAACCGGTAACAGGCCCAACACCATGGGTAAGCCCAATTGTCACTCCACCAAAGCCGAAGAATCCAGATGAGATACGCATTTGTGTAGACATGCGTGTTCCCAACAAGGCAATAATGCGTGAACGCCATCCTACACCCACTGTAGATGATATGATTTACCGCTTGAATGGTGCAACTGTATTTAGCAAGTTAGATTTAAACAAGGGCTATCATCAGCTTGAACTTGATGATGAGAGTCGATTCATCACAACGTTTACGACACATCGAGGTCTGTATAGGTACAAGCGCCTGAGTTTTGGTATTAACAGTGCTGCTGAGGTATTCCAGCACATCATCAGCCAGGTATTGCAAGATATACCTAATGCTGACAACATGTCTGATGACATCATTGTTTATGGCCGTACCCAAGCTGAACACGACAAAGCTCTTCGTGCAACATTGCAACGCTTACGAGAAAAGAATTTGACGCTAAGCCGAGCAAAGTGTGAGTTCAATCAACATAAAATTGAATTCTTTGGACATGTACTTAGTGACAAAGGTCTGTCTCCAGATCCTAAGAAAGTTGCAGATATCAAGAATGCTGCACCTCCTTCAACATCCACTGAAGTACATAGTTTTCTGGGAATGGCAAACTACTGTTCTCGCTTCATTCCAGATTTTGCTACCATTACGAAGCCTCTACGTGAGCTCCTGAAGAAAAATGCATCATGGTACTGGAGCGATATCGAGCAAAATGCATTTGATGCTGTGAAAGATGCACTAGTAGAAAATGCGACTGCTGCATACTTTGATCCATCAATGGACACTGAGTTAACGGTGGATGCTAGTCCTGTTGGTTTAGGTGCTGTGTTAGCCCAACACAAACTGGTCAACCAGATTCCAGAGTAGTAATTGCCTACGCCAGCCGTTCTCTCACAGATGTTGAGCAACGATACAGTCAGACAGAGAAGGAAGCTCTTGCTCTTGTATGGGGCTGTGAACACTTCAATGTGTATCTGCTTGGTGCACCCTTCACCACGATAGTCACTGACCACAAACCGTTGGAGACCATCTTCAATAATCCAAAGTCCAAACCACCAGCTCGCATTGAGAGATGGGCTCTTCGTCTGCAACCATACAACTTTACGGTGAAATACAAGCCGGGTGCAGGCAATCCCGCTGATTACATCAGTCGACATCCTGCCAACAGTTTCACCATCACCAAGCATCAGCAAGTTGCCGAGGAATATGTACACTCTGTAACCTGTGATGCAGTCCCTAAGGCTCTCACTCTTGACGAAATCCGTACTGCAACCCTAGAGGACCCAACTCTGCAAGCAACAGTGGATGCATTGACTAAGAAAAAGTTTCCACGCATCCCACCCTCAGGAGTTGACCAAGATGCATTCAAAGCACTTGAACGCATCCAGACAGAATTAAGTGTTACGCAACAACGCGACACCGTGCTGCGAGGTACTCGTATCGTCATTCCAGCTGTTCTCCAGCAACGTGCTCTGAAGCTTGCACATCAAGGACACCAAGGTCTTGTAAGGACCAAACAGCTGCTACGAGAAAAGGTGTGGTTTCCTGGCATTGATCGTCAAGCTAAGGACATGCATGATGCCTGTGTCCCTTGCCAAGCTGCAGTGGATACTTCAAGACCAACACCTCTACAACCTTCACCACTACCTGCTGCACCATGGATGGAAGTATCGATGGATTTCTGTGGACCGCTACCAACTGGAGAGTACTTGATGGTAGTCATTGATGATCACTCACGTTATCCAGAAGTAGAAATCATCACTTCCACATCTGCAAAGGCTGTCATCCCGAAACTCGACAAGATCTTTTCAAACTTTGGCATTCCTGAAGTTGTCAAGACGGACAATGGACCGCCATTTAATGGACAAGACTTCGTCAACTTTGCTGAGCATATTGGATTCAAACACCGCCGTGTGATGCCACTACATCCTCAAGCAAATGGAGAAGTAGAGAGATTCATGCAACCTCTCATGAAAGCTGTACGCTGTGCTCATGCCGAAGGACGATCCTGGAAACAAGCTATGTATGCTTTTCTCAGGAACTACCGTGCAACACCGCATGGAACACTGGGCAAGTCGCCTGGCGAACTTTTAATTTGGACGTCCTATGAGAACGCACTACCTGTCATGCCAGCCAAGGTAACGGATAAACGTCTCGCTCAGAAGGATGCACTAGCCAAGGGCAAAATGAAAATTGCTCATGATCAACGTGCAAAGGAACAATTCATAAAGGTTGGAGATACTGTTCTCGTTAAAAAGAAAAAAGAGGGAAAGTTAGATATGCCGTATGATACAAAACCATATAAAGTGATTAGTGTAAAAGGAACTATGGTAACAGCGAGTAATAGAGATCATAGTATAACACGTAATATGGCTTATTTCAAAGTGATTCCAATAGTGTAGAAAATGATGAAGTGCAAAGTCGTGCAAAAGAAAAAGAAAAAATGAGTTATAACTCGATAAACAATTCATCGAGGGATATTCTTGTATTAAGGACTCTCGTCCAAAACGTCATGTTAAACGCCCTACACGATTGATGATTAATTGTGTTCCTATGTAATGCAAAGTATTTACTTGTTATGCTAAACTAAATTTAATATTGTTTGAATAATGCAGATCTCTCATTCAATATTTGTAACTTTGTATTACAGTTTCTTTCATGTTTAACATTGCATATGTATTTTTAACATTGAAATCCTTTGTGGTAAAGATAAGTTGTTTAAATTCTTTGTGTGCTTAATTAATGTTAAATGTATGCAATATCTCTTGATATGTTAATAACTTACTTTGTGTCAATAACTTTGCTTTGTGCTACAAGCATGGTAGACATCCTGTATTCATTCTTTTTAAAGAAAAGGAGGGATGTCATGTTCACAGAAAATGGTACCACCCGTTTGTATGTGTTGCGGCTGAGACGCCAGTAGAGAAGGTAAACAGAGCGTA
>WNGS01008929.1:34790-47640 GCA_020271785.1 Procambarus virginalis
ATAACATTGTATTCCAGTATAATTTAGCTTTATTCAAGTTGATGCAATTACTAGGCACTTACAATTACTGGGTATTCTTTTCTAGGCACTTGCTAGCACTTCCCTTCACTGACAGTGTGCTTCTATGGTAACTTCCTAAGTGTAATTACCCAAATGTAGTTTACAGGATGAGAGCTATGCTTTTAGTATCCCGTCTTCCCAGCACTCTTTGTCGTATAACACTTTGAAACTGATGGCAGTTTTCACCTCCACCACCTTCTCATTTACTCTAACTTGTTCCAACTGTCTACCACTGTGTTTGCAAAAGTGAACTTTCTAATATTTTTTGGTAGCTCTGCTTCCTTACTTTAAGCCTATATCATCTTGTTCTTGAAGTTGCAATTTTCAAAAATTCTTCTTTGTCAACTTTGTTGATACCTGTTACTATTTTGTATGTAGTGATATCACCTCTTTTTCTTCTATCTTCTAGGTATGGTATATTTAATGCCTCTAATCTCTCCTCGTTTTTGGTATATTTAACACCTCTAGCTTTGGTATATTTAATGCCTCCTTATCTCTCCTCGAAAATAACCTAGCTCATTTTTTTTTCAGTTCTGGGAGGCATTTGGTTGCATACCTTTGCACCCTTTCCAGTTTATTGATGTGCTTTTTGAGACATGGGCACCATACAACTGCTGCATATTCCAACTTTGGTCTCACAAAGATCGGGAACAATGGTGTGTTCAGATGTATGCCTTTTCGAGTCCTGGCCCTATGTGTGGATTGCCTTACCTTGGGTAGTTCAAGAGTCTTAGGCCCATGGTTGGAGGTATTCTGTTTGGTTGTATTGTGGTGCACTGGGTTTGGCCGCTTGTTCAGAGAGCATGCTGCAGCATTCGCTGGATGCTTTGTTGGTTAATCTTGTTTCTTTGGTCCCCTGTTCCAAGGCTTACATTTCTCAGGTTGTCCGCATTATTTTTAGGTCGTGCCAGACTGAGATCTCCTCTCATGACCATGTTGCTCACAGATATGCTGTGTTGGTGGTGGTGTTTTCTAACATGTTCTGGGTTGATATTGGGGCTTGAGGGTTTTGGCAGTTGATCAAGGTCTTGGTGGACTAGTATTTAGTCAATGTCCCTGGGTCCAGTCATTTCTGTGTTGGTTTTGGCCATGTTTTCTGGCCTTGTGTCTCTGCTTCTCCTAAGTACTTGACATCTCTCCTCATCCCTGATAAGTCCTTTGTTTTTCTTCTCCATGTTTGGTTAGCTTTAGGGAGACACCAAGGAGCTCCTCCAGAAACTCAGCATTGAATGTAATGAAATGCCACTTTCTGCAATTTTAAATAAAATGTTTTGAAAATATTTTAAATAATTTTTGTTGTATTTCTAGGTATTACAACAGTAGAAATTTCATCCACAACCACTCCATTAACACCTGTTACACCACCTGCAGTTGTAACTCCTTCCATGTAAGTATGGCTTCTTAATGTTCCCGGTAGTACAGTCAGGTTCATTCTCGACTCACAAATGAGAATTCCAGGTTTTCATTCTGAGAGGGACAGAAATGGTTGGGCTTGTTTTCTATCACTTAATGATGCTGTTCACTTACCAGCACAATAAATGGGTACTCAAAAGTTAGTCAGCTTATTGTGAGGTTGCATCCTGGGGAGGGTCAATAGTTTCAACCATGGGCCTAAGAGGCTTAGGCCTGTGGTTGGAGGTAATTCTGTTTGGCTGTATTGCGGCGTACTGGGTTTGGCTACTTTTGGGTACCCCAAAGTTACTCCAAAGTTTGGGTACTCCAAAGTCGGGTTCGTTCTCGACTCACAATAAAAAATTCCGGGTTTAAATCCCGAGGGAACAGAAATGGTTGGGTATGTTTTCTGTCACCTCATGCTCCTGTCCACCTAGCAGTAAATTGGCACCCAGGAGTTAGTCAGCTTGTCGTAGGGTTGCATCCTGGGTAGGGTCAGTAATTCAACCCTTGGGGGGTGGGGACCAAGATATAAGCCTATGTACTGTATGCATAAGCTAGCTGCGTGTCCCCTACACAATGAATCATTATGTATTAATTATTAATAATTGTAGATGACTTAGGATAGGTGTGTGGATATGCCATTATTGAGAGGGTGAGGAAACAGATTGTACAGATCACCTGAGGATCAAGGAGGTATTAGAACATAGTTCATATACAATATTATATATCATAAGATCAGCAAGATAGGTTACAGTTTGATAACATCTGTATAAAAAGAACCATCATTAATAGATGGCAGATATAGCATTACCAATTTCAATGCATTCATGAATAAGACAACAAACTTGTGTCTGAACATTTACATTGTATCCCATTAGCAGATGAATAAAATGACATCTGTTTTAAAGAAGTGTACTGTAAGATAACATTATATGTTTCTCCAGCCCACCAGAGATTAAGGAAAAACCCATGACCTGTGATGAAGAGGGTTGGAGTCAATGGTTCAATGAACACTTCCCTGATATTGATGGCGAGTTTGAGTCTTTGTCGGAGATTCGTAAGGTACACTTCAGAATTGCAACTAATATACTGTACTTGCTGAAAAGACATTAATTGATGATCTTTTACCTGCAACTCCTCACTAAGCATGACTTGATATATTTTATTCAGTATTAAGATAGATTCTGTATAAAGATAAATTCTGTATTAAGATAATTCTGTATTAAGATAAAACTTGTTCATTTACAGACCTACTCACTCTGCCCAGATCATTACATCACTGATGTTGAATGCCAACCAGTACAAGGAGGAGGGGTTGAGCCTATTGTTACCTGTGACAAGTTGGGGGTCAGGTGCAGGAACAATGGTGAGTTCTTTTTTGTACTGAATATGAATAAAATAATTTGTATTCTTTAACCCCTGCACTGTACATACCAAGATATCTTAGTTGACATGTTGCGAACTGACCAAGAAAACTTGTAGGTACAGTATATGGAATGATTCAAAACTTCTGTGGGTACACGTGGCTCACATCCTGTTCCTCAGGAGTACAGTAAATAGATACCATCATAAATAAATAAATAAAGATTGCTTCCCTCCTGTCTGTGAGAGCCTCAGTACTGCCAGAGCAACCAAGGCTGGTGAATGCAGCAGGAGCACAGCTGTGCAGGTCAGGGCCATAGCACCACTTAATAAGGATGACTAAAATAATTAACTGCAATTATTTTGTGGTGAAAGTGTCATAGATGAATCTGATGGTAATCAAATCTATGTATAAGGTTCAGACATCAGTGAACACAATACACTGGCACCTCGATTAATGAGCGGCTCTATCTATGAGCATTTCGAGTAAAGAGCGAGCCACGCGCAAAACATTTGTCTCTACTAACGAGCTTTTCCTCGATTAACCCTTAAGTTGTGCAACACATCATATGATGGGTTGAGTCACTTGCTATAAATTGCGCATCCCATCATATGATGTATTGGAGTACTACACAAAATTTAAACGGCCTGCAGATACACGGGGTTCACCTCACCTTCATCAGGGCTCTTGTAAACAGACTCCATTTTCATTTTCGTGTAAACAGACTCAATACTAAGGCCCTCCATGTGAGGGCCTTAGTATTGAGTGAGCCACCAAGCCTGACGCACGCAGCATGAGCTCACAGCACTACTGTTCAGCTTGTGACCACAGCATCGCCTAAAAATGCCATAATATACATGTTCATGCTATTATTTAGCAATGATATTATTACAGAAGACCCCTGACTGTGAAAAAAATGACCAGGATTCTGATAATAGCAGGATTGTTGTGATAATTAGTGCTGTAGTGGGAGGAGTAATCTTGGTGGGGAGTGAGGTAGCATTGTCTGCTGACCATAGACAATGACCACCTGTGTGACCACCTCTTACTGTCTGGACTCACTATACCAGCTTAGTTGTTCAATATGGTAAACAAAACATGTAGATACTTGTATATAACGTCTGTATATAGGGTAATAACACCACAAACAGTATTGTTGGGGGTGAAATTTTAGTGCATCTGATCTTTAATGTGTGAGGGAAGCAGCCGCCAGCTGACTGTGTGTAGCGACGTCTCTTAGTGCCTGAACTAACTATTTCAACTTAGTTGTACAGATGTGGTGAACAAAACATGTAGATACTTATATATAATGTCTGTATATAGTGAATAAAAGCAAAAACAGTATTGTGGGAGGAGAATGTGGGTGACTCAGGTGAGTTGAGGGAGGGAGGAAGTAGCAGCCAGTTGTGGGCTGCCACTGGCTAATGTCCTGCTTATCCTTCCCACTTATCCACACGCCCGAATATGAGCCCAAGAGATGTTACTGAACATGGCAGCCAAAGCTGCAAACTTCCGAACATCATGGGCGCGAGGATAGACCGTAGGCTGGCTAGACTTAATAACTCTGTGCACGACCTGGGAGACCCCAGCCCTGGAACAGGGATCGAGGGAAACCGGATCAACCCAAAGCACATCCCCAGCCACCCGAGCCGAGGCGCGCAGGTAATGGTGAAGAGCCGCAACTGGACATAACACATGATGCACCCCTGGCCGAACCAACCAAGCATCAATGACCCAAAGCCCCCTCTAGAAAGCAGACATCTTGTTCTTCGCCAGAAAAGACGGAGAAGGCTGCAAATGTACAAACCTGTACGTTTGCAGAGCCCAAGACCAAAAGAGCAGAAACCCCTGCACCGAAGGAGAGCATGAAGCTCCCTTACCGGTCCTGAAAAAGCCAAGAAAGAAAGGACAAGACAATCCGATTTGAAAGAGAAGACAACTTACGAAGAGCAAGAAAATGGTGAAAGGAATGCCAAGAAACTTCATACTGTCGCAGAGACGAAGCTCTCAGGTGGGACACCATCAACAAAGCCACCTGATCACCTAAGAAATGGTGATTCATCTGCATCAAAAAGACCAGATGCGAAGAGCAGAGTTGAAGGTTGAACCAGCCCCGTACCGAACCGGTCTGACCTGCTGAAAAAGGCGGAGCCGCAGGAAACGCCCTGGGTTCGGACACCGAGCAAACAGCGCCGGAAACCAAGGCTGGGCCGGCCACCAAGGGGCCACAAGGACTACTCTCCCTGGGAATGTCTCCAACCAAGCCAGAACCCAAAGCAACAGCTGGACCGGGGGAAAGAGGTACAGTAACCCCACCTCGACCAGTCCTGCCGAAAGGCATCCACCGTGAATGCCTCGCAGTCGGGAGATGGGAGATGGGAGATGGGAGATGCCGAGACCACGCCGACACGAAGAAGTCCACGTCCAGGAGTCTGTACGTCTGGCAGATCCAACGAAACGAGTCGTCGTCGACTGTCCATTCTGTGGACAGGGGTATGAAGCGAGACAGGCCGTCCGCCAGGATGTTGGACACTCCCTGGATATGAACTGCATGGAGAGGATGGAAGCTTGACGGAAGGATGGACCCCACCATCCCTGGCCGGCCTAGTGAGCACTGGTCACAAAGCCCCAGCCGAGAGACGACGCATCCATGAACACATTGAGCAAAGGCACAGGAAGGCACCAAAGCACCGAATCCTGAAAACCCCGAAGAGGAAGTCGGCAACGCAGGAACTGACACAAGGCCCCTGGAGGATGAACCCAACGATTGTGAGAGAGGTGGAAGGAGCATCCCCGAAGGAGCCAAAACAGACGCAGAAGCCAAACCCGACCTGGCAGGTAGACCAGCACGGCGAAGTTCAGACTCCCGCACAACCGCTAAAGTAACCGCCGAGTGACCCGGGACCCCCTCAGAAACAGCCCACGGCGGGACCCCAGCAATGCCTCTGGAGGGAGAGACAAGGAGCGGTCCAAGAATCTCAAACAAGACCCAGCCAGGTTCGAACCTAGGACAGAACCAGGTGGGACTTCCTCCAGTTCACCAGGAACCCGAACCTGGTGAGCTGGGAAAGAACCATAGCCCTGGCGAGCAGACAAGCTGACCGACTGGGAGCCCACACCAGCCAGTCGTCGAGGTGGGCCAAAACCCGAATCCTTAATAGACACAGACGGGTCACCACAACCCGGGTAAGACGCGTGAAAATGCGAGGTGCCAGATTCAAGCCAAAAGGGAGGCAACGAAAGCGGTAAGCCTGACGCCCCACCAGGGAACCTAACCAGTCCTGAACCCCGGATGAATAGGAATGTGCTAATAAGCGTCCTTGAGGTCCAGGGACACCATCCAGGCACCAAAGCTCCAACCGAAGCCGGACCTGAGGCAGAGTAGTCATCCGAAAGGAGGGGCAAGGAATCCAAGGGTTCAGACGGGAAAAGTCCAGAATGAACCTCAGATCCGCACAGTCCTGTTTCGGCACTGGAAACAGGCAAACCCACCTGAGGGATGGGGTTGTTTCGACCACGCCCAAGCGCACCCACTCCAAGATGACTTGACGAAGCGCAGGAGAAGCAGCCTGCCCTGTTAGCCCCGAACCCCCGAAAGGAGGACGAGCCGCCCAATGCCACTTCAGGCTGGATGACACAACCGAAAAGGCCCACAAATCGTGGGACCGAGCGTGGGCAAACAGAGTGAGCCTCCCCCCCCATCGCCCCATCAACGGGGCGAACGCCCCTTACGAGAAACCAAATGTCGAACAGGGTGATCACCGCGCCAACCAAACGGCGTTGCCTTTGCCAACACCAAAAGCAACGTTGGCTCAGAAACTGGCACCAATGGCCCACCTCAACCAGCGGAACCCTGAACATTGGCACGGCACCTCCGAGACGGCCAAGAACGACCACCCCAGAGAACCAACAAATCTGATATAAGACGACAGCTAGACGAAGCCGCTTGCAGAAACTGCGAGACCTCAGCCTCTGCAAACAGCAACGGACAAAACGGAGATGAAAAGCTAACAGCCAGGGCCCAAGCGGATTCCAAAGAGAGAGCGAGCACTGCCTGACGGCACGCAAGGCGAGAAGCAAAAATCAGAGACACCGCCCCCTTCAGGATGGCCGCAAAGAACTTCAACAGTGCAGCCGACACCCTAGCTGCCGAAGTCAGCACCCCAGACGAAGGCCTGTCACTCAACACTTCTACATCCTCCTCAAGCCAGGCAGAAGACAGCTCGAGAAGGGAAAAGAAACGTAAGACCGAAGCCAAATGCCCACGGGCGCGCAAATCCTCTGCAACCAACGATGCTGAAAGAAGAGGAACCTGCACGTGAAGCTGGAAAAGGCCAACATCCTGGGAAAGCACGGGGGCAAACAAGCATGCATTAAGGTGCTCAAACTTGCCCCCCTCCCCCCCAGGTAAACCTGCAGAACCGTAGAAGTTTCACGCCATTCAAGCGTGTGGGTCCGACAGAACCCATGCCATGCCTCCAACGAAAAAAATGGGCAGTCTGCCAGCCAGGAGGACTCAGGAACCTCAAAACGCACCCAAAAGTGGGAAGAAGAACCGAACTGAAAAGAGGACGGATCCATCACAGACGTATAAACTGGGTCTTGCAAGAGGTATGCAGCAAGAACCTTCCGAGCCTCCTTCGTGGAGATACAGGAAGTAGAAAATCTCTGGAAAGACGTAGCCAAGGTATCCAAAGGAGCCCGGAACCGAACCCCGGGAGGAGCCAAACCCAAATCATACTCATACAGGGAAGGGGGGTAAGAAAACCCTTTCCCCTGCAACAATAAGCCACGTGAGGAAGGCCAAGGGAAAGGCAGACAAGAAGGGAGCCTGCTGGTGGGACTCAGAAGCCTCAGCAGGAGGAACTGGCTCAAATGCCTCTGACTCCGACCCGAATGGGGCAGCCCCCTGAAGCCGCCAGGAGTCTCATTACCAACTTAACCCTGTGCCGAATCTGAAACCCTCAGACGTTTGGGAGCCGGACACAGGGAGGGAGGTGCAGGATGAACAGGGGACAGGACCAGGGGAGCACGGAAGGAGCCAAAGCTGAAGTGACTAACACCCCAGGTCCGGGTCCCTAAAACCAAAGCGGAGCTGCCTCGAGGCATCAGGGTGGGAAACCAACCTGTAGCGTTTGCAGTAACCTAAACCTGACATGCATCGCGGATGCTGCCTGTACCCTAACAGCAACATCATCAGAATAAAACTGGAGCACAAGCAGAGAACACGACTCGCAAGACTCCGGGTCAAAGGTGTTGTTGACCCAACAGGCAGCATGACAGAGGCAAAACAGGTGACTGTCACCCTAAGACAAGGGCACACAGCACCCTTCATACCTGCAACGAAAGCAGTAAGCCTGACAGGCTGGAACTCAGGAGACGCATCCATGGGTCCACTGAGCTCCGACAGGGCTCGGTGGGTAATAACTATGGGAAGCCTGGCAAGGTGTTACTAACCGGTTAAGAAACCCAAACTAACAATGGGTAGATGACAACACTGAAATCCCTGTGACGTGTACAAGCCCAGGCCATAGCAGAGGGGCCAACAAAACAGTATCAGGGGAATTATAGTCCCACTAGGCAGACTCCCACCAGGCAAACAAAAACAAAACAAAACAAATACCCTGCAAAAGTACACCATCCCCAGAGGCAACAGGATCCGATTGCCGCGTAGGTGGCAGGTCGCGCAACACCTTGACGCTCTAACCAGCACAACACCACTCCCTACTCAAGGCCAAACAAGGGCTCCAAGCCCCAGCCGGCCCCAAGGGTGAAGCAAATACCAAGCAGCAAGAACCCCTACGGGAGTGATTGCCGAACGTCCCAGGGAAGATAACCCTGACACGCAGGGACAGTACTCACAGAGCGCTTAGGGAAGGAAGCCCCTAAGCGCATGAAGCCCGGCACTGATGAGGTACTCCTGGCCACCGCACAACACACAAAGACAGCAGAGAACGCCACACAGGCAAACACCGCCCAGGACTTTAGGCCAGAGAAGCATCTGTCCCAGTTGACATTAGCGTGCAGACTGGTGCTAGGCAGCCGGCGTGGTGAAGTCTGGGGCCCCCCCTCCCCCTTCTGGGGAGGGAAGGGTTGTGCGGACGAGCAGCACGGCAATAAAGTGTGATGTTAGTTTGTTTCCTTGGGATTGGAGGGAGTTTCTACCTTTGTTTGTTTTTTTGTTTTAGTTTCTTACCATGTGGGGTTTGTTTTGTTATGCCTACCTTTCTGGGTGCCTAACCCCGGTCGATGGCAGACAAAGAATCCCAACCTCAACCACAAGGGAGTTTTCCAGGGCCATTGCTCCCTGAAACCTCTCTGAAATGGCGAGGTTCTGGCACTAGTCCCTGGTAGGTCTGAACTCTATAGCTAATGTCCCGGTCAAATACAACATGCATTAGCCCGGTAAGCTCCAGGGAGCTGTAGGGGCTCCCCACAGAAAAAGCTATATATTCTATTCAATGCATGCTGTTGCAACTTCATGCAAGCAATGAGTGACTAGGATGAACCCTGATAACTGGTTATGACATTATTACACTCGCCAGAAATGCTTAATTAATTTGTAATGATGCATAAAAATGTAGATAGTAATGTACACAAGCAGCATGTATACATATACACACACTCATACTCACAAAACCAAGTTCCCTGGCAACTCTCACAGCTGACTGGCCATTTTTACAATGCAATAACTGGTACTGGATATAAAATCTAACTTTTGCTGTTATTAATGTAAATGTTTCTTTTAGTTAAAATACCAGTATGTTTTATGTGAGTTAATTTTTATGTCTCATTTGTAAGTGTTTGAGAATATGTTAAACTGAGTATTAGTAAATGTGGATGATTGTGTGTGTGTAAAATTTTCCTGTGCATTTTCATGAGAGTAGCGTTACTGCACCCCACAAAGGAAGAGAGGTCCGAGACTCCACACACACAAACAGGTTGTGTGGTGTGACCTCGTGACGTTATGGACCTCCATTATATCTGAGTGACTGGAATACTGTTGTTAATCTGGTGAGTGAGGAATTATTTCTTGATAGTGTATTATCTCATTTCTTGTGTTTTAATCAATGTAATGCATGCACTTTGATTGTTGAGTCTCGCTAATTAAAAAATATGGTACCAGCCCCACGTGGTTACTCAGGTGTTTGAAGTGTTTATCAATGATATTGGTTCTACATCCCTGTTTTAAAATAACGTATCTATACTATAAGTAAGGAAGTAAATGACAGGTTTCGCAAGTTTGTACTCTAGGTACAGCTTACAAGCTCCTGCCCATACCACAGTGTTCTATAACACGTAACTTGTCCTTAATTGTTAGCACAATCTTCTTCCTTGTAACACCTCCAGAATGATTGCTGCAGCTACCAGACATAATCTTCGCAAAAAATTATGTAACAAAAATCTCAAAATTTTAGGACACTACAGTTTTCAGACTGTGCACGTAGTTCTTAAGGAATTTATATTTGTTATAATATTAGATAATATTTCTTTGTATTTTATTGTGATAAATTGTTCTAACATTGGTTATTATATACAATAGAGATCATAGGTCCCTCCACATGCCCCTCAACCCCCAAACAGTCCCTCCCGACTCTCCCGACACCCGTACCTTGAAACCACCCACCTCAACACCTCCCATACCCTGCACCTCAAGCCACTGCTGTATGGGATTAATACGATACAGCCCGATGACTGTCTGCATGTAGTATCCATCAAAATCTCCTCTTTTCCGCATTTCTGTCTGGATGTGGTGAAGTTGGCAGAAAGTTATCCGAACTTGATTTAAATCTCTGGCTGTCTATTTGTATCTGAACAAACCTCCTATATATCTGGACAAACCTCCGATAATTTGAATCCTATGGACATTCATCCAGATATGGACAGAAAATTAACCAGATGCGATTTTGCCTGGGTGACCCAGATATCCAGTTTAGCGGAATATGGATAGTCGAGCTCATACAGTACACTATAGTATTTATATTTTCTATAAATCCACTACAGTATTTACACACAGTGTTTAGGGATTAAATTAGGATAATGAGTAAATTGGCTTTACATTCATTACAGTAATACTTAATTCTTTTTAATGAGAAATATTTCTTTCATAATCTTCCAGCTGGACAACAATACTGCCAAGACTATGAGGTACGAGTGCTATGCCAATGTGAATGCCAAGATGGTCTGGGCATGGAGAACTACAACATAACCAATGAACAGATTACTGCCTCCTCTCTTAATACCCCCGATGATAAGCCATACGGAGCTCGCCTCCACTCTGACTGGGCCTGGACCGCACAACCTGTTGATGAGTTTGATAAGAATGCAGCAAAAGATGAATGGCTACAGGTGGGATGCTTTATTTTTTTTGTACAATGTGGTGTGATGCTCAATGTGTGTGTGTTCGCTACAGGTGGGATCCTTTATTTTTTTTGTACAATGTGTAATTACGTAAGTGTAGTTACAGAATGAGAGCTACGCTCGTGGTGTCCCGTCTTCCCAGCACTCTTTGTCATATAACGCTTTGAAACTACTGACGGTCTTGGCCTCCACCACCTTCTCCCCTAACTGGTTCCAACCGTCTACCACTCTGTTCGCGAAAGTGAATTTTCTTATATTTCTCCGGCATCTGTGTTTAGCTAGTTTATATCTATGACCTCTTGTTCTTAAAGTTCCAGGTCTCAGGAAATCTTCCCTATCGATTTATCAATTCCTGTTACTATTTTGTATGTAGTGATCATATCACCTCTTTTTCTTCTGTCTTCTAGTTTTGGCATATTTAATGCCTCTAACCTCTCCTCGTAGCTCTTGCCCTTCAGTTCTGGGAGCCACTTAGTAGCATGTCTTTGCACCTTTTCCAGTTTGTTGATGTGCTTCTTAAGATATGGGCACCACACAACCGCTGCATATTCTAGCTTTGGCCTAACAAAAGTCGTGAACAATTTCTTTAGTATATCGCCATCCATATTTAAAAGCAATTCTGAAGTTAGAAAGCGTGGCATAGGCTCCTCGCACAATATTCTTTATGTGGTCCTCAGGTGATAGTTTTCTATCTAGAACCACCCCTAGATCTCTTTCTTTATCAGAATTCTTTAAAGATTTCTCACATAATATATAGGTTGTGTGGGGTCTGTGTTCTCCTATTCCACATTCCATAACATGGCATTTATTAACATTAAATTCCATTTGCCAAGTGGTGCTCCATGTACTTATTTTGTCCAGGTCTTCTTGAAGGGCATGACAATCATCTAAGTTTCTTATCCTTCCTATTATCTTAGCATCATCAGCAAACATGTTCATATAATTCTGTATACCAACTGGTAGATCATTTATGTAGACAATAAACATCACTGGTGCAAGAACTGAACCCTGTGGTACTCCACTTGTGACATTTCTCCAGTCCGATACATTGCCTCTGATCACAGCCCTCATTTTTCTATCAGTCAGAAAATTTTTCATCCATGTTAGAAGCGTACCTGTCACTCCTCCAATATTTTCCAGTTTCCAGAACAACCTCTTATGTGGAACTCTGTCGAAAGCCTTTTTTAGGTCCAGATAGATGCAGCCAACCCAACCATCTCTTTCCTGTAATATCTCTGTTGCTCGATCACAAAACTGAGTAAATTCGATACACAGGATCTACCAGATCGAAAACCATACTGTCTGTCTGATATTATATCATTTCTCTCCAGGTGTTCTACCCATTTAGTTTTAATTATTTTTTCCAATATTTTGACTATTACACTTGTCAATGATACCGGTCTATAATTAAGGGGGTCTTCCCTGCTTCCACTTTGTAGATTGGAACTATGTTAGCCTTTTTCCACACATCAGCTACAACTCCTGTAAACAGGGATGCCTGAAAAATCAGTTGAAGAGGGATGCTGAGCTCAGGTGCACATTCTCTCAGAACCCATGGTGAAACTCCATCTGGACCAACTGCTTTGTTCTTATTTAGCTCTTGAGCATTTTTTCCACTTCGTCTCTAGACACCTCTATGTGCTCTATGTTTTTCTCTGGAATTCTTATGTT
>WNGS01008929.1:74292-87457 GCA_020271785.1 Procambarus virginalis
GGGACACAGTGGAAACTGAGTGCCCAAATGAGCCACAGAGATATTAGAAAGAACTTTTTTAGTGTCAGAGTGGTTGACAAATGGAATGCATTAGGAAGTGATGTGGTGGAGGCTGACTCCATACACAGTTTCAAGTGTAGATATGATAGAGCCCATTAGGCTCAGGAACCTGTACACCTGTTGATTGACGGTTGAGAGGCGGGACCAAGAGCCAGAGCTCAACCCCCGCAAGCACAACTAGGTGAGTACAACTAGGTGTGTACACACACACACACACACACACACACACACACACACACACACACACACACACACACACACACACACACACACACACCTGCCCACTCATCCTATCTTCTCAAGTGTCAGATAAATTAATGTAATTTATGCCACTGAACAAAACAGTTCCGACACATTCTAGGTTTCACCTCCTTTTCCTGTATATCAATAATTGTTTAACAAACACTGACACAATGTCACTTCATCATCCATACCTGAACACCATCCACACCGTATGTATGGAAGAGTATGTATGGAGGAGTATGTATGGGGGAGAATGTATGGTACATAGAGTATGTATGGAGGAGAATGTATGTTAGAGTATGTATGGTACACATATCAGAGTATGTAAGGATGGGGGTAATAATAATACATATAGTGACTGACCAGGTGTTACAGTCCTCGGTGATAGTGGCCTTCTCATCATAGGAGCGGCCACCATGGTGACACGGACACTGGTTGTGACGGATGCAGGCGCCCGTGTCTGCGTCACGGACGTACCCTGACGCACACACACACCCGGGCCGACACAGGTCACTTGTCACGGGCCGCAGATGCATCGTCTGCCCACAACACAACTCTCATTACTTCACCACACAAATACAGTATGTTTGTTACAATATTATACAATACTAAATATGATACATTTCCTCTAATTCCATACAACTTTAAATACAGATTGTATTATATTTATATTATAAATTTAGGTCAAAGATGAGCGTCTAATTTCACTCATCTGTGGCTTGATATTACAGTGTTACAGTCGTCAACATATTTCTACATTACAGCATTATTTACTGTAATTTCTAAGGAGACCGGACTCGAATTTACATTCAAGGGTCCCAGTGGTACAGTCTGGTTCGTTCTCGACTCATAATCGAGAATTACGGGTTCGAATCCCGGGCAGGACAGAACTGATTGATGGAGATTAAGCCACCCAAGAGATGGCACGAGCATGAATAGCCCGTAAAGCAGGATAGAAGTGGTTAGGCACGTTTTCTATCACCTCATGCCTCTGTCCACCTAGTAGTAAATACCATGTATTCTCTCCTACCACCATGTATTCTCTTCTACCTCCATATATTCTCTTCTACCACCATGTATTCTCTTCTACCACCATATATTCTCTCCTACCGCCATGTATTCTCTTCTACCGCCATGTATTCTCTCCTACCGCCATGTATTCTCTTCTACCGCCATGTATTCTCTTCTACCGCCATGTATTCTCTTCTACCGCCATGTATTCTCTCCTACCGCCATGTATTCTCTTCTACCACCATGTATTCTCTTCTACCACCATATATTCTCTCCTACCGCCATGTATTCTCTTCTACCGCCATGTATTCTCTCCTACCGCCATGTATTCTCTCCTACCGCCATGTATTCTCTTCTACCGCCATGTATTCTCTTCTACCGCCATGTATTCTCTCCTACCGCCATGTATTCTCTTCTACCGCCATGTATTCTCTCCTACCGCCATGTATTCTCTTCTACCGCCATGTATTCTCTTCTACCACCATATATTCTCTTCTACCGCCATGTATTCTCTTCTACCGCCATGTATTCTCTTCTACCGCCATGTATTCTCTTCTACCACCATATATTCTCTTCTACCGCCATGTATTCTCTTCTACCACCATGTATTCTCTTCTACCGCCATGTATTCTCTTCTACCGCCATGTATTCTCTTCTACCACCATGTATTCTCTTCTACCGCCATGTATATTCTCTCCTACCGCCATGTATTCTCTTCTACCGCCATGTATTCTCTTCTACCACCATGTATTCTCTTCTACCGCCATGTATATTCTCTCCTACCGCCATGTATTCTCTTCTACCACCATGTATTCTCTTCTACCACCATATATTCTCTTCTACCACCATATATTCTCTTCTACCACCATATATTCTCTTCTACCACCATATATTCTCTTCTACCACCATATATTCTCTTTATAAACTGTCATTTTATGTAACTATTGTATTGACTTACTCTACTAGGTATATAGATAATATCGGCGCCTACTATACTAACCTCCCGGACATACAGTATTGTACGCTGTAATTAACTACTTTGTAAAACAAACTCTCCCATACAGCGCATCATATCTGATCCAAGCATAATTAGTTGTATAAATTTGTTTGTTGTTGTTTAAGATTCGGTGCCTGGAACAAAAAGCTCCACGTAGCACGGGCTAAGGTGAGCTATTGTAACTTTAAGTGAAGTAATAACTTTAAGAGTTATACGTGAAGGGCTACCCAGCCGAGACAACTATAAGTACTGCAGTGCTGTGAACTGCTTAATTGGTCATTAGTAGTCCCCATATCTCCTCTCCTACACTACCTGGCAGGTATTCTTCTCGTCTGGGAGACTGTCAACCACTACCACACAACACCTACACTACCTGGCAGGTATTCTCCTCGTCTGGGAGACAGTCAACCACTACCACACAACACCTACACTACCTGGCAGGTATTCTCCTCGTCTGGGAGACAGTCAACCACCACCACACAACACCTACACTACCTGGCAGGTATTCTTCTCGTCTGGGAGACTGTCAACCACTACCACACAACACCTACACTACCTGGCAGGTATTCTTCTCGTCTGGGAGACAGTCAACCACTACCACACAACACCTACACTACCTGGCAGGTATTCTCCTCGTATGGGAGACTGTCAGCCACTACCACACAACACCTCCACTACCTGGCAGGTATTCTCCTCGTCTGGGAGACAGTCGGTGTAGACCTCGTGCTTGTCCTGGCGACAGTCGACCTGGGGCGGGCGAGTGACCGTCTCGTTCTCTCGAGGCTTCCAACAGTTCCAGCCAGCGTTGAAGCACTCACTGTCAGGTGACACAACATCTTACTATATAACTTCCAATGGAACAAATGTAGACATTTTCTACGACATAATCTGAGAAGTTAGGTAAATGTTACGTATAAATAACTTGTATAAACTAACAAAACAACATTTTTGTTAAGGAAAATGAAGTGATAAACGGAGTAATCACATTAAAAGATAACAACATTAGTGTGTACTTGTGTTGTGTTGACACAAACAGTATTGTAGGAGCATAGATTTTTTTTAAATTATCAGGGGGAAAGCGCAAGCCATTACGACTTTATAGCACTGGGAAGGGGGTCAGGATAAGGATTTGGGATGGGACGGGGGGAAGGAATGGTGCCCCAACCACTTGGACGGTCGGGGATTGAACGCCGACCTGCATGAAGCGAGACCGTTGCTCTACCGTCCAGCCCAAGTGGTTGGCATAGAGTGAGCGTGAGGAGACTGACCAGACGAGGAAGGAGGCGTCGGGTTGCTGCTGCATCATCTCGTAGCCCGGCTTGTACTCCTTGGCCTCGTACACACACGGGCACTCCGTTACAGGCACACACATGCCCGTGCCGTCCAGCGAGAACCCGTCCAGGCAGTTGCACCCTTCCACACACTTCCTTGTGCAGTCACTATTTGTGGCCAGGTCTAGGCAGGTGTGAGAACAGCTGTTGCCACACACCTGGTACTTTTGTCCACCAGTACAATGAATGCCTGTAATTACCCATGAGTCGAGGGTAAATATTTGACTGAACGAACCACGAAGTTACCCATTTAATTGTAGAACAAAATATGATAGTCTCTCTATATATCTTTTTCTCAATATTAACTTGTTTATTACAATTATTGAATAAACAAATAATGTGGGACAGTTCAGTTGGTGTAAGTGAATGAGTGAGAAGAACGTACCACACTGGCGAACCTCAGCCCGCCAGTCGACGAGGACGCCCTTCCTGGCGCACTCCTTGCTGTAGGCGGCCAGCACGGGGCAGAGGCAGCCGTCCATCTTGGTCTCACACGAGCACATGTCATACAGACAGTCACGGTAGTAAGGGTCAGGATCCACCTCCAGATGACACGCTACACAAACACAACATTGTGTCACCAACAACACGACACGTATATAACAAGTACAGCCTCACACAACACTCTTACGGTCCCTTGTGACTGCTGTAGATTTTAAGTTAATACCATGACCCATTCTCACGTAATTACACATAAACCCAGAATAAAATACTTGCTAATGGAATGCAATTAATGCCACAGCCCCAATCTCAATATAATTATAAACCACAGTCATTTTCAGTCAAATCCCAATGTTTAGTTTCGTCAGTGTGATATTACTAAGATGCGACAAGGAAGCATCACGTAAGACAATGAACAACAATACATTTGCTGTCATGAATACCATATACACATGATCAAGCCATAAGTATATAACAAAGATACGCTGTTCTTGGTTCCGGGATCAAGTCCCCGACCAGGCTGGTGGTGGTCTTGTCACAGGACGCGGCTGCTCGCAGCCTGACGTATAAATCACAGCCTGGTTGATCAGGTATCATTGGAGGTGTTTATCAAGTCATGGTGTGAATACGGTTGGGGGTTGGTTAGTAAGGGCCATTATGGGCGGGGCGAGAGTTGAACAGTCCCGGGCGCCAGAGGACACAGCTCTCTCTCAGGGTACCTATTGCAACCCTTCCTTCCAACGGGGCTATTGTGCACATCCTGCCATGGCTCCTGCTCTCTTGTGGTTCTATTCCCATGAGCACATTGGAAACCAGTCACTCTTATATTTTCCAAGCTTAAATTATTTCGTATCTCTCGCCTGCGATCTAAAGAATACAGATTAATATTCTAAGAGGTCCTAATATTTTAGAATGTCTACTAAGTGGATTGTAGCAGTAAAAGATCTTTGCACGCTCTCAATGTCAGCAATTTCTCCAGCTTTGAATGGGACTGTTATGGTGTAATAATATTCCAGCACAGAGAACACTAGTGTCATAAAAATATCATCATTGGTGTGGCATCTCTTGTGTGAAAGATTCTTCTTATTCAACCTGTCATTTTCCTTGTAGTTGTGCCAGCTACTTAAATGTATTCTTTAAAATATTTGTTTCCGACATGATAACTTCCAAATCTTATATATAATGATTTTACTTGCAATAGTGTGATTTGACTGCGTTTTATATGTGGTTTCAATATTGATATTTTTGTTTATTCCATTAAGCCTTCTACTCCCCAAGCCTGAGCCCCGGGCCGAGATTGGAGAGTAGAAAAACTCCACGAACCCCATCCAGGCACAATCCAGGTACAGTACTCATAATATGAGAAAGCTATATGGAAAAAGAAGACAGGATAACATGTAGAATGAATACCCAAATACACGGTGGATTAGTCATAACGATGTACTCACCCCCAAAAAGATTTGATTTAAAGTTTGGCACAGAACTTCTCTGCTACTGCTTTGTTCTGTACGTGTCTGTCACACGGGCGGGTCTCGTCCGCCAGGGCTTGGTCTGGGCACTTCTGTGTAGAGAAGGTTCACTTGAGCGTTGAGTTTAAGTCACATAAGGTTCCTGCTCACTTCCCAACACACACACAACACACACATGGGTGTACAGAGCAGCCTAATATGGCGGCCATACACACACACATGTTTTATAATAAACAACTTGTTGTGCCTTCTGACGCTGCCATATATGTACGCCATCTGAGCTAACCTTTAACACGTACTTCATAGTCACACTAAGTCGTGATCCACAGCATAATAACGCCGTGTGGCCCAGCCTGGGACAGTGATTCAGTGGGGCCCATCTTACAGTACTATGCCACAACACGTATATATGGATCACATTAAGTGCTCTGTCCCAGTCTTCAGCACTGACAGCAAACACAATAATAGTTCTCGCCTTTGTGATACTAACCTCAGAAGTCTTCCACTTGTTAGAAAAAGCGATGACATTCTGCTCGACGTCTCCCTCGGGGGTGAGGAAGTCGTCCCTCTGATTGTCAGTGAAAGTGCCGCACAGACCAGCTGTCATGCCGCGGAACTCCGCCGGGGCGTCTATGTACACCCGCGTCTGCCCGTCCCACCACACGTCCAGGCCATTGGCCAGCTCAACTGCAAAGTCAGTTAATAACAATTTAGGAATAAAGGAAACAGCAGAGCAGTTTTGGTCCATGCGAAGGAGCTGCTATGGTGAATAACACCCGTCACATGCGTGCCTGACCCTTGCTTCAAACACCACCAGCACACGGCTCGTATGGTACCNACTCCTGAAAGATTTGCTTTCCCAGATGGTCCCTTGAGTTTGACCTTCTGCTTCCTACACTATTTCATTATGTGATACGGGTACGCTGTTTCCTTTGATTCTGGCGACCCTGACCAGTTTATGTTCATCCCGTACCCGGACCACGTCCTTTGCAAATTTGTGTGAGGCTAGCCCCAGCATCTAGCCTCCAAGTTTGGACAGATATACAGACATTCTCTCTCTCATAGTATATTAGGAGCTAAATATTTCCAAAACTAAGTTTTTAATCAAATATATTGTATAGAAATATATACTATTATTCACTGATCTCAGGAAAAGGAACAGAAGTTTCCTGCTGTTCAAAATTTGTCGTATTTACATATAACAGACGATCCTGCCAAAGTCTGAAAGTTTTCTCCGGCGACGCTTAATTCTTTGTCAGAGTAAAGGCGTAAACTATTCTATTTTTAGTATTTATAATACCACGGTTCCTCTCACCAGCGACCACCCACACATTACACTATATATTTTTATAAGAGAGAGATATGCACAGACAGAGGAAGACAGAGATAGAGCGGCAGACAGTCAGTACATAATTGGATAAGATAGATGGATAAACATATAAATAGATAAATAGATGGATGGGTAGAGAGATGGACGGATAGATGGATGGATACACGGATAGATAGACGGATGAGTGGATAGAAAGACAGATGATGAAAAGAATGATTGATAGAGGGAAAGATAGATGAATAGGTGGATAGATATAAGGGTAGACAAAAAAGACGAAAAGAAGTAAAAACTAATTACAATACTACATAATAAACTCATGTAACCTTCCTTACCTCTCAAATGTCAACCTATGTCTTGCTATTTTCAAACAATACAGATTATTGACCAACTTGAATAACTGCTGATATTCGCCATGTATAAACTTGAAGAAAATTGTAGTCTTCTGTTTATTTATTTTAAATTACTTCTGCTGTTCTCTTTCTATTTCTCCTGTTCCATCCATCATGTAATTATTATCATTCTTTCTTCTTTACTTCCCCCTTTTCAATTAAATTTATGCTTTGATCTCAAAGCATAAATTGTAGAGGACACACTTGCGAGGTCACACTACAAGAGCAGGTGTTGTAGAGGACACACTTGAGGTCACACTACAAGAGCAGGTGTTGTAGAGGACACACTTGAGGTCACGCTACAAGAGCAGGTGTTGTAGAGGACACACTTGAGGTCACAGTACAAGAGCAGGTGTTGTAGAGGACACACTTGAGGTCACGCTACAAGAGCAGGTGTTGTAGAGAACACACTTGAGGTCACACTACAAGAGCAGGTGTTGTAGAGGACACACTTGTGAGGTCACACTACAAGAGCAGGTGTTGTAGAGGACACACTTGAGGTCACACTACAAGAGCAGGTGTTGTAGAGAACACACTTGAGGTCACGCTACAAGAGCAGGTGTTGTAGAGGACACACTTGAGGTCACACTACAAGATCAGGGTGTAAGGGGTACAATATACACCTTAGACATACGCATCAATAAGACTCTTAAGAGTAATACATGACTTCAGAAGAAGTATTTTACCGTTCCTCGTAGGGTTCAACAGGCACTTCAGAATGGCAGGCAGCGAAGGTTGGAGTCTTGAGCACCGCGCACTGATCAGCCGCCCACACCTTCCTGTGCGGGTGTAGGCTGCAGGTGTCCTGTGTGTGCAACACTGCCTCGTTAACACATTAATAATAATGACAACAATTAACCTCAACATGCAAGTACGACCAAACAATATGAATGATATATAATGAGATAATGAATGATATAGAGTTATCTAAAACAGAATTTAAAACACATCTAAGTTTAGTCTATGTAATTTTACTTAAGCCAAATAATCAGAAAGAACTTTTGTTTACTTAAAGACTTTCATATCTTTAATAAATGTTCTGTTATTAAACTTGACACAAAAGCCACTTCATAATTTTTTGTGTTTTCAAAGTAAAACTCGTCGTAAAATCTTCAGTAGATTGACTCTTCATATAATGTGAATTAAGAACTGCCACAATACAATTTGAACTAAAAATCTCCATTCGTGTATTTTCTCAATTTAAGAAGAGGTAGATGAGCCTGAAGGAATGTGAAGCAATGCATGAAGACAATTTTGACTTGCCTTGATCAAAATACTGTCGGGACAGTAGTTCTGTAGCCTCCAGGAGTCTCCAAAGATCTTGACGGAGACCTCACTGGAGCCTCCTGATGGTGTCTGGAAGTCGTCCTGTTCGTCACCATTGTAGTTCCCACACAAACCCCTCACCTGCGCCACACACACATCACGAAATCAAACATTTTTATTACAGTCATTATTACTATTCCTATATATATATATATATATATATATATATATATATATATATATATATATATATATATATATATATATATATATATATATATAAACATACATTGGACTCAACCCTTGCAAGAGACTCGAACCCAGAAAGCACACTAGAAGTTCGCCAACGTGAACATAACTAGTACGCTGACCATATTCACGACAACATTTACGATTTCTATGTGTTGTTAGTGGGTTACGTTAGGCTTCGGGTGTTTCATTACACCATTTTGTGTCCTTAGTGACCACTGGAGAGGACGGCGTGAGTGTCCAAGGAAGGTACTGTCATGTCTAGAGTGAGAAGACCGCGCCTGGTGTCTACACGACAACTCACAAGGATCACCATACACATGTAGTCTTAGGGACCATTTGACAGCGGCTGGGATTATGCTGCTTCTTTGTAATGCTTTCCTCCGAATAAGTTGCAAAAATATTTTAAATAATGTAATGTACTTAACTAAAAATAACCAAATAATCAATTGCTGCCTTTTTTTCTCGGTGGTGACGCCTGCCTGCCCCGTGAGACGAGGCGTGGTGGTGATGATGATGATACTGTAAGCTAGACTTGTGTTAGGTTAGGTTAGGTTTGTGTAAGGTCAGCGTGGCCTGCAGGGAGAGCTTACCTTGCCTCGCCAGACAGGGTCGAGTCTAAGGTAGGTTAGGTTAGGTTAGGTTAGGTTTGTGTAAGGTCAGCGTGGCCTGCAGGGAGAGCTTACCTTGCCTCGCCAGACAGGGTCGAGTCTAAGGTAGGTTAGGTTAGGTTAGGTTAGGTTTGTGTAAGGTCAGCGTGGCCTGCAGGGAGAGCTTACCTTGCCTCGCCAGACAGGGTCGAGTCTAAGGTAGGTTAGGTTAGGTTAGGTTAGGTTTGTGTAAGGTCAGCGTGGCCTGCAGGGAGAGCTTACCTTGCCTCGCCAGACAGGGTCGAGTCTAAGGTAGGCGCGGGTGCCACGGTCCCACTGCAGCACCAGGCCCATGTCCGTCACCTCAGCGAACACGAACACTCCAGCCTCACGAATGATGGTTCGTGTCATATTTCTGAAAGTGATAACAAGCAAATTATATCACTTCACACCACTGCCCGAAACGCTTTGCGTAATAGTGGCTGTAGACATTTAGGCATACTAGCTCTATCTATAAATTCAGCAATATTTGTGTCACCCCTTGTATGTATGTACTTTACCTGAATAAACACTTGAATTTGAATTTGACTGGTATTATATATATATATATATATATATATATATATATATATATATATATATATATATATATATATATATATATATATATATATATATATATATATAATGCACAGACTAGCCTATTCCACTAGCTGAAGTTTATAACTTTTTAGACACTCCACCCACCAGGGGACTCGAACACTGGCCAACGAGGTGGCAGTCGCTGTATCCACTACACTATACTTCAAAGCCATAAGAGAGGTAGGAATTCTGGAGTATTTAACCAACCAGAACTCCAATCCTCTCCCAGGCAATGAGATAGTGTGAGACCTCTGGTGCTTTGCATCGAGCCCTGTTATGTGGGAGAACTCAGTGCCAAATGCTTAATGCAATATACATACATACATACATATATATATATATATATATATATATATATATATATATATATATATATATATATATATATATATATATATATATATATATATTATATATATATATATATATATATATATTAGGCCTCCTCCACAACCTACATCCACTAGTAACACATGAAACATATATTATTCACATGAAAATAATAATTCTTCATGTTTATAGAACTCAGAGCTAGACTGTAAGACTGACCTGGTGGGTGTACACCTGCCTGGCCCCACAAGGTGTAAGACTGACCTGGTGGGTGTACACCTGTCTGGCCCCACAAGGTGTACACCTGTCTGGCCCCACAAGGTGTAAGACTGACCTGGTGGGTGTACACCTGTCTGGCCCCACAAGGTGTACACCTGCCTGGCCCCACAAGGTGTAAGACTGACCTGGTGGGTGTACACCTGTCTGGCCCCACAAGGTGTACACCTGCCTGGCCCCACAAGGTGTAAGACTGACCTGGTGGGTGTACACCTGCCTGGCCCTACAAGGTGTAAGACTGACCTGGTGGGTGTACACCTGCCTGGCCCCACAAGGTGTAAGACTGACCTGGTGGGTGTAGGCTTGTTGCGTGAGAACTCTACAGCCTCGAGGGCGTCGCCGGAGCCCACCCTCAGGGTGATGGACTTAGCGCAGGTCAGCCCGTCCGTCCCACACGGCACATTCTGCGCACCACACACCACCGTCATCATCAACATGTAGGCTCACATGTGCGTCTACCACACTACTCACAATATATTAATGCTATATCTCATATATTAATATAAAAGGTATTCTATTCACATTAACAATATTATTGTACTCACAGACATCACAATACCGTGATATGTCAAATGAACGAATCCACAAGGGCCGTGATGAGGGTTCAAATCTACGTCCGGGATGATGCCAGACGCGCCTTATAGTCGACTGCGCCACGACATGGTTAAAAGAATTGCAA
This sequence comes from Procambarus virginalis, assembly GCA_020271785.1. Taxonomy (NCBI): domain Eukaryota; kingdom Metazoa; phylum Arthropoda; class Malacostraca; order Decapoda; family Cambaridae; genus Procambarus; species Procambarus virginalis. The sequence continues at coordinate 85,596 of WNGS01008929.1, forward strand.
CGGGAGAGATTGGGAGTGAGGGCAGTTGCACTCCCGGTGGCAATTCTTTTAATCATGTCGTGGCGCAGTCGGCTAAGGCGCGTGTGGGACCATCCCGGACGCAGGTTCGAACCCTCATCACGGCCCTTATGGACTTGTTCAATATGATAGTCAAACTAAGTTACTTTGAAATAAGTTTAATGATATAAAGGATACCATGAAGAATGTGGCCAAGAGTTTACCAGACATAAGGGTCCAAGAAGTTTACTACTATGGTAAGATAAGTTATGGAAGATGGTATACCCAAACTACCTGACACTGACACAAGATGTAATGGTTTCTGCTCATCATTGTAAGCAACCTTCCTTATATTATCCCAGCACCACTAACCATGTAAACACTACTTCAAGGACCAACTATCCCAGTCCTCTGTATATCCCTAACCACCTCTTCCTAAGTTACTCTTATAACTAACTGACTTAAGATTAAAGTAAGCAGCCAATCTTAAGTTATATAAAACACTCAGCTGCTAAACTAAGTCATAACATTACCTTACAACACAAATACAGTCATTGTATTTGTGTAATCTCTGTACTCTAATCATTGCAGTATTTTACACACATACAAATCTATATATATTTAAATATTTACTCATAATATTCTAAATAATCAATCAAGGTGAGATGTTGTGTTGACATACCTGTATGATGACTTTGACATACCTGTATGATGACTTTGACATACCTGTATGATGACTTTGACATACCTGTATGATGACTTTGACATACCTGTATGATGACTTTGACATACCTGTATGATGACTTTGACATACCTGTATGATGACTTCAAAGTGATCAGCCGTGGAGGCCTTGCCCTTGGCCAGGAGGTAGTCACAGGTGCCGTAGAACTCGTAGAGGCGCCCGTCGAAGGTCTTGTAGTGGGAGTCTCCCCAGGCGGTACAGATGCCCGGGCACTGGTGCTCCGTGCACGCCCACTGTCCGCCCTCACACGTGCTGTGGGAGCCAACACTTCACACACCACACACACACACCTGCCCCCGGGCACTGGTGCTCCGTGCACGCCCACTGTCCGCCCTCACACGTGCTGTGGGAGCCAACACTTCACACACCACACACACACACCTGCCCCCGGGCACTGGTGCTCTGTGCACGCCCACTGTCCGCCCTCACACGTGCTGTGGGAGCCAACACTTCACACACCACACACACACACCTGCCCCCGGGCAGTGGTGCTCTGTGCACGCCCACTGTCCGCCCTCACACGTGCTGTGGGAGCCAACACTTCAAACACACACACACACACACACACACACACACACACACACACACACACACACCACACACACACACACACACACACACACACACACACACACACACACACACACACACACACACACACACACACACACACACACACACACATCCTCTAGTCAAGGATAAGACTAAACTGGAAAAGGTTCAAAGGTTTGCCACCAGACTAGTACCCGAGCTGAGAGGTATGAGCTACGAGGAGAGACTACGGGAATTAAACCTCACTTCGCTGGAAGACAGAAGAGTTAGGGGGGACATGATCACCACATTTAAGATTCTGAAGGTAATTGATAGGGTAGATAAGACAGGCTATTTAACACAGGGGCACACGCACAAGGGGACACAGGTGGAAACTGAGTGCCCAAAAGAGCCACAGAGATATTAGAAAGAACTTTTTTAGTGTCAGAGTGGTTGACAAATGGAATGCATTAGGAAGTGATGTGGTGGAGGTGACTCCATACACAGTTTCAAGTATAGATATGATAGAGCCCAATAGGTTCAGGAATCTGTATTCTATCCACTAGTTCGGCTTTTGGTAGCAATTTTAAC
>WNGS01008929.1:102601-113947 GCA_020271785.1 Procambarus virginalis
CAGAATAGGGGTTTGTTTTGGGGCGCTTACCTTTCTGGGTGCCTGTCCCGGTCGATGGCAGACATAGAATGCTTCCAACCACACGGGGGCTTCTATAGGCCATTGCTCCCCTTGCCTCTCTGAGGGGGCCCGGTCTGGCCGTGGTTGCCGGTAGGCCTAAGAACTCCATACACATGACTGATGCCAAAGTCTGACATTAGCATATCAGCCTGGGATAGCTCCGGGGAGCCGATGGGGCTCCCCCCAGAAAGAACAAGTTTTATGCACATCCTAAATTTAACTATTGTGAAGTACACTGTCCCTGACAGGCCTAATGGAATGGTAGTCACAAAAATCAAATGAATCACAGGCTTGATATAGTAATGTAGCAACTATATTAATAATATATGGTTACTCCAAAGTTTACAGAAGTACTGTACTAGTGCAGGTAATTAAATGTTCCCATTAATTCCACATAACTTATCCTTAAGAATAGGTATATATTAGGGATAGGGTAAACAAATCAAGAGATACTTCTTTCACCCACAGGGTTATAAACCCATGGAATGGCATACCTGCTGAAGCTGTAAATGCCAAAAACACTGTTGAATTTTAAAATCCAGCTTGAAAAAAAATCATCAGGACAAATGGAGGGACTTTTCATAAACTGCCAGCTTCCTGTCCTTGTTGAGGCCACTAGAGTGCCAGTGGCCCTCAAGTAAATTCCTGAGGGCCACTTACATTTTCCAGTAATCTTATTGTACGAATTCTCAATTTTATAGCATAATCCCCTACAACATACCTCAAAATATTTCATTAGCTTTCACAAACTTTATCTTCTCTCACCCAAATCTTGCCATTCTTACATAATACAAATTAGCTAATGTTCAACATTTATGCACCAATTTCAAGCACTATATGCAGACTTCTCTGGCCAGAGACCAATCTGTGTCAACACTTTTTCTATCCACATCAATGACTTTGTAGGGCATTATTTTCTGTGCAAAAGTTAGATGTGGTGAGATAGTCAATATTATTTACTTATGCTTGGCAGAGTTAAGGAGTGAGTGAATGAGTTGGTGAGATGGTTTACATGGTTGTGACAGACGACCCTATTACAAAGGCACTACGTAAAAGCTAAATACTTCTCTGTAGTTCCTGTTGTGATTGTTACCCTGCCACTATTTTGAGTACTATAAACATTTAGTTTGGATAAAAACATTCCTAGCTGTTGACATCACAATTGCAAATGCCTCACCTTCAACACAAGCATCCTGTGTACACATAGGAGAGCTGGGGTCGAGGAGCGTGTCACAGTTCACTTGAGTGCAAGTGGGAATGCAGGGCTCATAATGTTCACAGCTTTCATCACACTGCATTGCTGTAAAAAAAAAAACACAAATGCCTAAACTACAACACTAAACAACAACAAAATAATCATACCAGTAGGTACACTAGGAGAAAATTCTGTTACTTAACATCAAAGGCCCAAGCCTTTTCAACATTCTACCTCTACACACAAGGGGTATAACTGGCCGGCCTCTCATGGTGTTCAAGAGAAAACTTGATAAACACCTCCAGAGGTTAGTTTATAAGAGAAGTAAACTAACAAAATGACAATAAACATAGAAATAGAAAATGAAGCAAAAAATGGTGATACTTAAGGATGATAGGCATAGACTATTACATTATGGAGTCAGCAGATGTAGCAATAGTACAGTAGTTTATTTACATAAATAACAGAATGGAAATACAAGGTGTAGTTTAAAAAAGCAGCTGGACTTTTTCTCATAACATTGTCTTTGGAACATAAGAGAAAATACAGATACAGTACAGTATAGTAATTTAAGCATTAATGGGGCCAACACTAAAAATAAACAAGGATCATGAAGGACATGCGTCGTAAACACTATAACAAAAAAAGCAAGAAATTAGACGACCATAAATGTAGAAAGTACATAATTTTTAGTAAATAAAAATTTAAGATAAGAGTAACAAAAATAATTTATTACAAGAGAAAATGTGAGTGAAAATAGTTACTGTACATGGTATTGATTATAACACAATAATTACATGACATTAAGTAAATATTTCTTAATTGCTCTTTTTAAACTGGTTGGGAGAAGTACAGCTTTTAATTACAATTGGGAGGTCATTCCACAATTTGAGACCCTTGATTTGCATTGTATTCTGCTTTGGTTTACTCTCACTCTAGCAACTCCTTGAAGAATTTTGTGTCGTTAATCTAAGTTCCACTTGTAAAAGGTAGAGTCCTGCCCGGGTCACACGCTGACCTCTGAAGGGAGGGGATAAGGACAGAAAGCAAGAGAAAGTAACGGGAGAAAAAAGGAAATTGGGAAGAATTTTGGAAGTAACAAGAGAAAGGAGAGAAAGGGTGTAAGAGACCGGATTGTTTGTACAAAGTGTAGTTCCCGTCTCACCACCGGCCCTGGTGACCAAGTGCTTACTGGAAACTCTGAGTAGGTCCAGCTCATGTTCATATACCTTTGAAGGAGGCTGGTATATGAGTGGCAATTAATTTTAGATTGTGTTTAATAAAAATGATGTGCCAGCACCAGCAATACCAAGTCTAGCTAGCCGACTCTTGACCCCTATAGCAAAGTAGAGGGAGAAGAAGAGAGGGAAAGAAATACAGGAAAGGTGGATAGGAAAATAGGGAAGGAAGTGTCAGCTGAACTCTGTTACAGCTGACCAGTCCGTGACCTGTACATAGTCCTGTGAACAGTGTGCCACCCACCCTTGTACCTGTCAGTACTTATCTAACAGTGACTACTACATTCTGTCTATCAAACTCGATAGGTCAAGCAGCTACTCAGTCAACAAGCTAGTCTGTTAATCAACTAGTCTGTTAATCAGCTAGTCTGTTAATCAGCTAGTCTGTTAATCAGCTAGTCTGTTAATCAGCTAGTCTGTTAATCAGTCAGTCATCTAGCAATTAAACAATCTAGTTGTCCAGCTAACTAAAACAGCCTACCTATTAATTACAATACCAAATTGTATTTCTGCTGTTTTTCTGCCATGTTCCCCCTTTTCTACTTTTATATTTTCTCAACACATTTTATACTTTAATCTCAATTAGTATTAAGTTTTAGTCTTTAGTGTTTTTCCTGCCCGAAACGCTTTGCGTAATAGTGGCTTTAGGCATTGTATGTACTAGCTCTATCTATAAATTCATCAATATTTGTATCACCCTTTGTATGTATGTACTTTACCTAAATTAACATTTGAATTTGATTTTTTTTGACAATATATAACCAGCCAAAGAATTATGAATTCCAGCCAACCAGTCATCCACACATCATTAAACATACAATCATAAATAATGTACATACATATTATTCCAAACAGAACTGTCTAAAAACCAAAGCAAACTCTTTCCTAATTTTTAACGATTCTGTTATAATGAGCTCCAAACTTTCGAGATCCCACTGAATAGAAGGAGAAAGTGCATAATTCTTAGTCAATAAAAAGAGTAAAAGATAAGAGTAACACAAAAAAACTTATTACAAGAGAAACTGTGCGTGAAAATAGTTACTGTACATGGTATTGATTATAACATATATATAATTACATGACATTAAGTAAATATTTCTTAATCTCTTTTAAACTGGTTGAGAGAAGTACAGCTTTTAATAAAAACCACAAATCAACAAAATAGAAAAAAATCAGTAAAATACGAAATAAATATGTAAGCTACTCACGACATAACTTGGGCGTTCGCCACTTAATGTAAACTCCATGTATGTTACACTCATGTGCATATGCGGCTATGGCAGTGCAGAGGCACTCACAGTCTCCGCCGGTGTCACATCCACACGCGTCAAACTGGCACCTGTCACACACAGTCATAAAGGTTAGCATGCTGGAAAAATATACTTCACTAATGCCAACAAATAATAATAATAATTATTTGCAAGGTACATGGGTTGGTGAGATTACATAAGATTGGTATTTTTTACATTCATGCAAAAGCCACTAACACACAGAGCATTTTGGGCAGGTCTTAAATGATGATAAAATCACCGTGAAGGATGGTGGGTTGACCCAACATCCTGGCTCACTTCAAAAGTTTATTTTTTTATATATATTTATTTATATACAAGAGGGTAAATCAGGTTGTTAAAGTATATACTAGTACATTGGTGCCTGAGTGTTCATTATTGCAAAGCTGTTAAAAACAATAGTAGGTCATAGAAATATCACATTATTGTAATTTCACTGTGATATAAGAATTGATAATATGTATTTACATTCCATTACTCATTATGGAAATGAGTAATGGAATGTAAATACATATTATCATTATTATATTACTCATTATGGATGATGGAAAGTTTCTTGGCCTATTCCTAGACAAGAGACTCAACTTCAGCACCCACATACAACATATAACTAAGAAAGTCTCTAAATCAGTTGGTATACTCTCCAAAATCAGATATTATGTACCTAACTCTGCTCTCATCTCTCTATATTATGCACTAATCTATCCCTATCTTAACTATGGTATCTGTGCATGGGGTTCAACCACCTCAAACCACCTCAAGTCCATCATCACCCAGCAAAAATTTGCTATCAGAATAATAACAAATTCTGCTTTCAGACAACACTCAGCCCCCTTGTTTAACTCCCTAAACATGCTAAACATAATCTCACTCCACAAATTCTCTTGTGTCAACTACATTTACAAAACCCTGTTCTTAAATGCAAATCCTGTTCTGACACTCTTCCTGGACAGATGCAATAGGACCCATTATCACCACACCATAAATAAATATATCTTTGATATCCCCAGAGTCAAACTTAATCTGTGTAAACACTATGCAAATAAAGGGAACTAGTCTATGGAACTCACTTCCTAATGAATTGAAAAGCTGTCCAACTTTTGCGTCATTCAAAAACAAAACTAAAAAGTACCTAATTTCATCTTCTAATTTTTTTACCTTGTTGCTTTAAAATTGCACTGTATCTATTGCTACCCAATCTCCCAATCTTTATGTACCCAATCCGAACATCTTTACCATTGTGTTCATTGCTGTCTTCTTATATGTGCTGTCAATCTGCTGTATGGTGTCTATTAATCTTGTTTAAATTACCAATCAAGTTGTCAATGTAATCAATCAGAGCTTTAAAATACTTACTAATCTCTCTTATCTCATTTTTTTCTTGCAATGTATCTGTTAGCATTTTATTAATTCTGCTAGAATTTACCTACTTAAAATTATGTTAGATTTAGGACCTGCCTGAAACGCTGCGCGTACTAGTGGCTTTACAAGATTGTAAATACTATGCTATGTATTCTCACAAACCCAATGTACCTTCTTGTAAATAAATAAATAAATTAAGATTAAGCAGATTAATATAGTATCACCCCAATTTTGGCAAGATTATGAGAAAGCAGACACAATGTGTATGTCTGAAGGTATAATAATATAATACTGCAGTAATTCATTTATTCTAAAATATAATACAGTACTGCCTTATCAAGTTCACTAACAAACTTACTAGTTGATAGCTTTTTGTCATTTTATTATTATTATTTATATATATATATATATATATTATATATATATATATATATATATATATATATATATATATATATATATATATATATATATATATAACATACATTATGTATTATACATAACAATTGAGAGGTGAGACCAAAGAGCCAAAGCACAACTAGGTGAGTACATACAGTGGAACCTCGATTCTGTGAATCTCTGGTTGTTACACACACCTTCCAGGCCAGATTTACTCACCTGATTCAGGGCACAAAAGTTCGCTGGAGCGGGGAGGTGCGGATTTGATAAGTATGGAGGGACAGTTCCCAGACTGGTGGAAAAGTTATCCCATCATATCATAGTTACAATAAATGATTCTTTTGGTGAAATCAAGCCATATAGCATGGGAAACACGAGGCTATCACGCTAAACAGCTGTAAGTTTTGACAGGCAATCAAGCTAGACAGACTAGACAAACTGGGTCTAGACAGATTGCCTGCTCAACAGAATGTCAGGCTAAACAAATTGACATGCTAGACAAACTGTCAGGCTGCAAATACTGCCAGGCTATGCTGTCAGGATATTCACACTGGAAGCTTAGACAGGTTAACAGGCTAGACATACTGCTAAGTTTGACAGGCTAGACAATCTGGACATAGACATTGTTTGGCTATACAGACTTTCAGGCTAGACAAACTGGGTCTAAACAGATTGTCAGGCTATACAGAATGTCAAGCTAAACAGACTGTCGGTCTAGACATGCTGTCAAGCTAGACAAACCGAGTCTAGATATATTGTCAGGCTACACAAGCTGGGCTTTGACACATTTTTAGGCTAAACAGACTGTCTGGCTAGACAGTGTCATCCTAGACAGATTGTCACACTAAACAGCCAGATTAGACATACTGCTAGGCTAGACATATTGGGTCTAGGCATTGTCAGTCTAGAAGGTAGTATGGATGTACTGCACAGGATGCACAGATTCTGTCACTGCCTACCTGCCAGACAGGACAGAGAACATTAGTGATAGACATTATTACACGTCTCCTTCCTGTTCAAACCCCCACCTCTCCCTTCTCCATCTCACTGCACCAGCTGTAATGTGTTATTGTTGTTGTTGTTGAAGATTTGCTACCTGGGACAAAGTTCCAAGCAGCACGGGCTATGGTGAGCCCGTAGTGCCTTACCAGCTGTAAGATGATGTAACATCGTATGTGTCTTAAAATATCAAAACTTATTTTATTTTCTTGTACTGTAAATATTTAAATAAATACACAATCAACCAAATACTGTACAAATATTATTTTTTTTTATTTACAAATAGTACATTTGACACGTAAAAGAATACTAGCCCTACAGGTCTAAATTAAAGAAATATATGATTAAGCAACTCCTGCACCACCACCAACCCTCCCCCCTTACCCACAACCACCGCCTCCCCCCCTTACCCATAACCAGGCCCCCCCTTACCTATAACCGCCCCCCCCCCCACCAGTCCCCTGCAAGGGTTAACGTGTCCCAGTCCTGTCCAGCTCTTAGCGTATGGGGTTCAGTCCCTGAGCCCATTATGTGCCTCTGTAACCCTTTCCACTACCGCCCACAAGATGGGTATGGGGTGCATAATAAATGAACTAAAACTAAGACCAGCTCTTAGCTCACTCTGGACCTTTAAGATCCACCACTCTCCTACACTCCCTACATGCCCACACACTGACACCAATGTGCAGGCACCCACATGACAATTCGTTCTCATACACACACATATTATATATATAAACATATATATATATATATATATATATATATATATATATATATATATATATATATATATATATATATATATATATATATATATATATTAGGGGTACCACCTCTGGTGCAATTGCAGGGACCCACATCCTCGAAGAAGAAAACAAAGAGCATTCAGAGAAGATCTTGTGGATTCTCACTGAATACTTAATTCTTTCCTTCTCCTACCACCCCTATTATTTTTTTGTATGTTTTGTTTTATTTTATTGCAATGCTACAGTTTACAGAGAACACACACACACACACAAATATATAACAATTAAACAATCAGCGTTCGAAGACCTCGTCCAGCTCCTCGGAGGTTGGGTGCGTACCCAGGATACAGCACGCATTTCCCCTCTGCACTGCGACACTGAGGCGCTGGAATAGGAAACTGGCTGCTCGTGGGTCTCTAGTTTTCCCAATGAGTTCCTCACCAACCTCCTTTAAAAACTTGAGTGCACATTTACCCCAGGCGCCCAGAGTCTCTGAGCCTATCGGCACGAACCTGTAACAACGTTCTAGGTTTCTGTACTTGTGGATTTTCTGGGTCTCCCTGAAGGTGGCTGCCCCACCTCCCTCCGCTGAGCTGTAACGTAAATAGGTATCAGCCAATGTAGATGCACAGGTGTAATCCCACACGACCTGTTTACCTTCCCTCCATGGCTGCAGGGTGACTCCATCTGGGCGTTTTTGGCTGTTGTCAGGTCTGCACAACTGGGGTTCCCTTTGTGCTGGACACCCAGCTGTAGCCAAACTTCTCTTGATGATGTCATTGACTGCCTCGTGTCTGGCAATCTTTCCCTGTGTCTTACGACAGATGAGACCATGGCTGCCGTATTGGTCTGCCCGTGCCTGGCCGCAAATACACCGGTGCTCGGTGGAGATAGGGGCGGCAAGGCGCAGAGCAACACCAATACTTAGGGCCCGATGATCCAGGCGGGTGCCCAAGGCGGAATTAGGGACTGCCAACAGGAAGTCCCCAGCATGGGGGGCTTGCACAGCTAGGAGACGCGCTCTGTCCTTCTGAGAAGCTACGTCCAGCAATGCTTTGGCGATGTTCTCCACTATAGGGCTATCCCATTTGGCCTGTTTACCGTCGTTTGGACAAGTTGGTCGGGTGTGTGAATTGGCGAGTGTGTCCCACCGACCAGCTCCTTCCACAAATTTGGGATCACGAATCCCAATGGAGTTCCTTAGGTATTCTGGTAGTATTTCCTTCACTAATTCACTTGTAGCACTGGTCGAGGATAAGAATGCCGGCAATGCTAACTGTGTCGCCTTGCGAATACCTATACCCCCGAGTCTAACTGGGAGCGTTGCTTGGTCCCACTGGTCATCTTGCAGGGAGAGGTTTAACACTTTCATAGTTATTGTCTTTAGGAGTGAATCGTATTCCGTTAATTTTGGGCTGTCAAAAGAAGGAGCACACCTGAGGAAATAGGTAAGTCTGGGCAAGGCCAGGCACCTTGTAAGAAGGTACAACGCATCATGAGCATCCAAAGCCCCTATTCGCGCCTCCATCCTCCTCAGGTCTTTAAGCTTTTCTTCGAGGACTACCTCAATGGCGTTCGAGCCCAGAGGTGCCCCTAGCAGCACACTGTCGGTGGGAGCGATCACTTGGGCTCCTGGCAATAAGATTTGTACTGCATTTATGATTGATTGGTTGGACGAGATGATTTCACACTTTGATGGATTTAGTGTAAGGCCTAACTCCTCTCCCCTAGATTTCACTAGCTGAAGATCTCCTAGTAGGGATTCCTGTGTCCCTGCCAGGGTGCCATCGTCCAGGAACCAGATGTTGAATTCGCTGGACAACCTACTTGTGACCTCCTTAGCTGCCATGCAGAAAAGAAAAGGGGCAAGTGGGTCTCCCTGCTGGACACCTTCTGCGGAAACAACTTCATGTTCCCCAAACAACAGTGTCGATTCCCTACTGTACCCTGCTGAAACGAAAGGAAGTAGACAAGGAAAGCTGGTTCGAACTGCTTCCAGTACCACATCCCTTTTTACCTGGTTGAAGGCATTTTTAAAGTCTAATTTAATTAATGCCTTATTTACTGGGAGGTCCTTGATATAGGCTCGTGCTGCATGAGCTGCTGCTTCACAGCCATGGGGGACACCAAAACCTAGTTGATGGGGTCGAAGCATCGTTGCAGCGTCTATGCTGATTTTTCTGACAGCTGCCCTAGCAACAAGGCGCCGAAGTGTGTTGCCCACGGCAATGGGTCTGACTCCACCATCCTTCTTCTTAAGGGCACAAAGGGATGCTCCGAAGAAGAACGGTTTAATTGTGTCTGGGATCAACCCGGAGAGACAGTCGTTGACAAACTTCGTGATCTCTGACAGTAGTGTCTCGGCAACTTCGCCGAGAACTGGGTTTGTCATCTCCTTGAGGTGCTGAGGTCTTACTCCAGTGTATCCCCCTGCTGAGCCTGGTGGAAATGACATGATGGCTTTGTATACCTCTGATGCTTGGAGGAATAGAGGTCCCATGTCTGGGGCATTTGTGTCCCGAGCAGTGGGTTCCCATGGTACTCTGGGAGGGTGCTTCTCTCTCAGTGAGTCGGCAGTTGCTGTATCTCTAGGGGCGATTGTTTCTTCACTGGTAAGTAACCTAATTGCCCCTACTGTGTTGCCCTCTTCAATTTTCTTGGTCACTTGTGTTCCAAGCTTAAAATTATCATTGGAACTCTTGGGTCTTCCACGACGGTTTTTGCGTTGAGGAGGGATGGGGATCAAGTTGTCAGCTCTGGGGAAATTATTTATTGCCCTAGTGACTGATGAGGCTAGTGACTTGCCTCCTCTTGCATATATATATATATATATATATATATATATATATATATATATATATATATATATATATATAATATATATATATTATATATATATATATATATATATATAATATATATATATATATATATTCTGGCTATGTGTTTTCATTTTTCCCGTTTATTTTTCCCCTCTTTTATTTATCCATGCTGATCATTTATCTATGATATTTCGCTCCTCATTTGGCTTGCCCGCCCGCGGGCGGGCCTAGCTGCTGTTTCCGGCTGAAGTAGTCCCTGCCAAAGGTCCAGCAGCTAATGGCCCGGCTGCCCTCAGGACAGGCCCAGCTACTGATGTCTTGGCTGACGTGGATACGCTGCCGATGACCAAGCAGCTGATAGGCCAGCAGACGGTGTGCCGGCTGAACATGCCCCTGGGGGCCAAGCCCAGCCGCCGATGTTCAGGCTGCTGTGGTCCCGGCCGTCGGTCCAGCAGTCGTTGGCCGAGCTGGTGGTGTGCCAGCCGAGCATGCCCCCTGGGGGCCAAGCACAGCTGCTGTTGTTCCGGCTGATGCGGTCCCAGCTGATGATCCAGCCGCTGGCCCTCACGGATTGGGGTGCTCCGTCGGAACCCCCAAGTGATAAGCTCAATAATAGTCATCTATGATTATTATTTTAATTTATGGAATAAATTTTGTAATAATTAATTTTGTAATTAATTTATATAATAATTAATTTTGTAATTAATTTATATAATAATTAATTTATGTAATTAATTTACATAATAATTAATAATAAATTAAGCCCCCACTTGATGTGCATTTTCTTCCAAGCCTCAGAAAATAGACGCTGTATGCAAGGCAAACGGCGGAATTTCTGGGAAGGAAGAAAATGACCATACTCGGTGGCTAACCGACCATGGTTGAGCGTGCATCTTGGGGGGGGGGGGTATTTACGCGCGCACGGGGACGCACCAATCGTCTCGCTGCTGCGTTCCTGGGCGATACAGTCAAAACGCCCACCCGCCTCCCGGGATCCCCTGCATCCCCTGGTCTTTTCGGGGGAAGACGCAAATGCGGTTTGCTGAGGACACTTGTCCCAATTTCCATTGAATTACCTTTGGGGGTGCTCCGTCGGAACCCCCAAAGTGATAAGCTCAATAATAGTCATCTATGATTATTATTTTAATTTATACATAATAATTAATAATAAACTAAGCCCCCACTTGATGTGCATTTTCTTCCAAGCCTCAGAAAATATATATATATATATAT
>WNGS01008930.1:0-13047 GCA_020271785.1 Procambarus virginalis
AACGAAGACAAGTTCCAGCTCATGCACTATGGAAAAATGAAAATATAAAAACGGAAACCACGTACAAAACTCAGGCAAATCATAACATAGAACGAAAAGGCAATGTAAAGGATCTGGGTGTACTCATGTCGGAAGACCTTACCTTTAAAGAACACAATAAAGTAGCCATCACAACTGCAAGAAAAATGACAGGTTGGATAACAAGAACTTTTCACACTAGAGATGCTATACCGATGATGACGCTTTTCAAAACGCTTGTGCTCTCTAGAGTGGAGTACTGCTGCACAATGACAGCCCTTTCACTGCTGGTGAAATTGCTGACCTGGAGAGCGTGCAGAGGTCCTTTACTGCTAGAATCCACTCGGTAAAACATCTACACTATTGGGACCGACTTAAGAGCCTAAATCTGTATTCCGTTGAGCGCAGGCGGGAGAGATACATAATAATTTACACGTGGAAAATATTAGAGGGGCTGGTCCCAAACCTGCACACAGAAATAACATCACATGAGACCAGAAGACATGGCAGGATGTGCAGAATACCCCCGTTGAAAAGCAGAGGTGCAACTGGTACTCTGAGAGAGAACTCTATCAACATCAGAGGCCCGAGACTGTTCAACACGCTTCCACTACACATAAGGGACATAACTGGCAAACCCCTCACAGTGTTCAAGAGAGAACTGGATAAGCACCTCTAAAGGATACCTGATCAACCAGGCTGTGACTCATACATCAGGCTGCGAGCAGCCGCGTCCAACAGCCTGGTTGATCAGTCCAGCAACCAGGAGGCCTGGTCGATGACCGGGCCACGGGGACGATAAGCCCCGGAAGCACCTCAAGGTATTCTCAAGGATATCATATATATATGATTTGCGTGGTTTAAGGGTTAAAAACCGACAGTCCGTCATGATCGGGTTCAGTGACGAAGGGGGGATTGACAATAAAAGGTTCCCCTCGCTCTCGACGTTGGGTACTACAGATCCATGGGTGCAAGGGTATGCCTCCTCAAGCACCCGGGCGTCAAAATAGAAGAAGTCCAAAGGAATAACCAAACCAACAAAAGATCGGCAGGAAATGGCAAGCAGATAGGAGAAGAGGGGGAGAAAACCGAAACAGAAGGAAAAGGAAAAGTTGCTCAGCACAATTGGAGAGGACGGCAGCAGGACCACAAGGCTACAAAAGGACAGAGGACTGTCCCAAGGAGCATCACACTCTGGCAGCCGCCCACCAAGCCCCCCTCACGGCATCAACGAGCTGAGCGGGGAGGGGGGAACAAGAGTACAGAATGTCTCTTCCTCAACAATTAAGAAAACGTGTGCAGCATGGGAAGAATTGCAAACCTTTGCTGAAACGACTCACCCAAATCAAGCTGCAGTAGGTCGTTGCCTTTACCTATTCAATAACACTGTGATGTATCATTACAGACAAATGTAGAGAGAAGGGAAAAACAAATGTCTCTTGACAAATTTGTAGTGAGACAAACAAGCAGTGAACCACAACCAGGTCCTAGTGGTATTCAGGCAAAACATAGGAGAGCAAGTATCCCAGAGAAAACATCACTGCCTGATGTGATAATGGAAGGGGACTCCCCTTCCAAACAGTAACAACTCTCCTCCTCCCCCCTCATCACCATCTTCCATACGCCATCAAGAGCCCTCCATAAAGTTAAGAGAAACTTTGGTACTGTATTGTAGTTAGAAAAAACCAGCGTTGAATGTAATGAAACGCCATATTCTGGGTGAGTCCGGAGGCTCCCCGGAGCAATCCCAGGCTGATATGCTAATTTCAGACTTTAGCATCAGTCATGTGTATGGAGTTTTAGGCCTACCGGGGACCACGGCCAGAACCGGGCCCCCTCAGAGAGGCAAGGGGAGCAATGGCCTATAGAAGCCCCCGTGTGGTTGGAAGCATTCTATGTCTGCCATCGACCGGGACAGGCACCCAGAAAGGTAAGCGCCCCAAAACAAACCCCTATTCTGGTTAAAATTGCTACCAAAATCCGAACTAGTGGATAGAACTCCCAAACAGAAAAACAAGCAAACTAGTGTGATGTCACACGTCACCGCGCCGCTGTCTGCGCAGCTCCCCCTCCCGGGAGGTGGAAGGTGGAGCCCCAGACTCCCACGCGGCTATCCACCATCAGTTCTGAGGCTGGATGTCAAGACACGCGAAAANGGCAACGGATTCTAGCGTCTCAACAGGAGAAGCTGAACGAGAGCACACGACGGCCGTTTGGAGAGTGATGGACATCAGCCAGCACCGACAGGCGGCGGGGAGAGTCAAGAGACAGAGGGAAGGATGGGAAGGACGAATGGAGGGAGACGAGGAAGAAGACACAGAAGACAAGACTGACTGGGTAGAAAGAAGGGAACCCCAGACAGAGGACCAGGAGGTGGATCCTTCGGGACAGAACTCAAAAGAACAGAGGGGGCAGTGGGCGTATCAGGGTCCAAGGCCCGGAAACGGTTGTGAGTCTGAGGAAGGTGGGAAGGACGAGGAGAGGAAGAGTGCAACATGGGAGCATAAGAGATATTAGCATAAGGCGGGAGCCGGCGAACCTGGCGCCTCGCTTCAGGAAAAGATAGACGCTCCGGTGCTTCAAGTTGAGGATGGCTGCCTCAAGCTTGTAATGGACACACGCACGGGAGAAGGTAGGATGGACCTCACCGTAGTTGAAGCAACGAGCCCGGGAAGAAGTGCACTCCGACTTAAAGTGACCTTCGCCACCACACAAAGGACAGAGAGAGACAGTCCCAGAGCAGCGGAGGGCACCATGGCCAAACCTCCAGCACTTGTTACAGAGCCTAGGAGAAGGAATGTACTCCTGGACAAAGCACCTGGCACCAGCAAGAATGACAGAGGGTGGAAGGGTCCGACCATCAGAGGTAATCTTCACAACCCGAAGGGGATGACGGCGACTACCACGAGGGGGACGAGTAAACGTGTCCACCTGGAGAATAGAATGGCCCTGGGCATCAAGGATATGTCGAATATCGTCATGGCAGTCTCGCAGATCCCGAACACCGATCGCAAAATGGGGCGGGAGGAGAATAGTGCCAACACTGGCGTTCAACTGAGCGTTGAGACCCAAACAGGGGTCTCGCCAAGGCAGGATAAGGCAGCAAAGCGGAAGCTGCATCCTGAGAAGGAGCAGCAATGACACGGGTACCGAGACGAGTGGGATTGAAGGTAACAGAGGCATCCACGGAATCAACCAGATGTCGATGGAGGGAGAAATCGTCAGGAGGCGCAGAATCAAGAGGGAAAAGATCAAAATATTTGGCCCATGAAGTTGGACCAAACAAGGCGTGATAGGTATCAGAACGGGAAGGAATCGAGAGAGGGCGGCCGTGATGAGGACGGCATTGAGAACCCCCAGAGAGGGGTTAAAAGGTGCGGTAGTTACAACTAGAGATGGAGCCGTGCCAGGGGACGAGGTAGTCACCACTGGGGGCTTAGGGCTCGACCCAACCACAGAGGAGGGAGGGGAGCCAAGGGAAGGGGTCAGAGAGGTCAAAGGAGGAGCAAGGTCGGGGCCCAATGCAGCGGAGGCTACAGAGCCCGGTCTTCCAACACGGACCGACTCGGGGGCTTGGTCGCCCACCCCACGTGCCTGAGAAGGTAAAGGAGAAACAGTAGAAACAGTACACATCATCGCTACGAAAAAGAAAAAGAAGTCTTGTTCACCATAAATAAACATCTAAGCTTGTATGGTGAGTAAAGGCACTAAGACATAGCTACTCACACAGTCAGCTGATCGGCGGGCGCCCTCAAGGCCAGACGCACTAATATTTCTCCTCAAACAATACAGTACTGTTTGTGGTGTTATTACGCTATATACACACATTATATATAAGTATCTACCTGTTTTATTCACCATACTTGTACAAATAAGCTGGTATGGTGGCCAAAGACCATAGTGGCCATCAGTAAAGAACATGACAAGTCGTGCAGACGACACTCCTCCCTCACCAAAATGGCGGCTCCCAACCTACTCCTCTCGCTGCTATCACACTCTATACACATGTTATATATAAGTATCTACATTTGTGTTTACCATAGCGAACCACTAAGCTGGTATGGTGAGTGCAGTCAATAAATGGTGGCCACACACAGTCAGAAGACGAAGCCACAACCCTCCCTCCACAGCCTTACTCCTCCCTCCATGGAGCACAGCACTAAATATCACCACAATCCTGCTATTATCAGAATCCTGGTCAGTTTTATCACAGTCAGAGGGCTTCAGTAATACTATCACTGCTAAATAATAGCAGTATCATATATGTTATGGCATTTGTAGGCGATGCTGTGGTCACAAGCTGAACAGCGATGCTGTGAGCTCGTGCTGCGTGCACCAGCCTTGGTGGCTTGCTCAATATTGACGCTCTAACACGCAAGAATGTTGACCTGGATTATTTTTCTAGGTGGCATCTGGCAACTATCGGTCGTGGCTGTACTACAGCTGCCCCTATCCCAGGCGGGGCATTTAAATTATAGCGCTAGACACGAAATCATATATATATGATGTGCGCGGTTTCGGTTTGTCACTGATAGTGACAGATGATGGTGGAAGTGCTGATAATCAAAATAGAGATTCTAAATGTAGTTATTGTCCTTGTATATAAGTCACCGGAGGCAAACCCTCAGCAGTTTAAAGACCAACTAATGAAAGTAGAACACTGCTTGGAAAACCTCACAAATCCAGCTCCGAACATCATCCTGCTTGGGGACTTCAACCTACGGCACCTGAAATGGAAGCACCTGGCTAATACAGTAATATCAGAAAGAATACCAGGAAGTAGCCTTAATGAACAGGCACATGCAAATGACCTGCTACGGATGTGCGACAGGTTTGCCTTAAACCAGCAAATAGTAGAACCAACTAGGAAGGAGAACACGCTGGACCTCATTTTCACTAATAATGATGAATTGATCAGGAACATAATGATTACAAATACCTGTTACTCAGATCACAACTTAATTGAAGTTATGACAACCATGGGGAATAGACCTTCAAAACCAGTCCAGATTCCCGGTGGAGGAGATTTCAGCAAATTCAACTTCAATAATAAACAGATAAACTGGGAGCAAATAAACCAGGACTTCACAGAAATAAACTGGGAAGAACAGCTAGGAAATGCGAACCTGAACCAGTGCCTGGAAAAAATAAGCTCAGTAGCACTAGAAATATGTACAAACCGCATCCCCCTAAGAAAAAGAGGAAGAGATGCAGATTGGAACGAGAACGTCGTTCCCTATATAGGCGAAGAAAACGAATCGCGGTACAACTTGAGAGTCGCACCCTATCTCAGGAACGGCGAAGAAGGTTAGGTAGCGAAATAGGAAAAATTGAACTCAAGCTACAAGAATCATACAAAACGCAGGAGAGGGAAAGAGAGCAAAAGGCCATCAGTGAAATAGAGAGAAACCCGAAATATTTTTTCTCCTATGCAAAATCAAGATCAAAAACCACATCTAGTATCGGGCCCCTGCGAAAGGAAGATGGAACTTTCACCGATGACAACAAAGAAATGAGCGAGCTACTGAGGAAGCAATACGACTCTGTCTTCAGCGAGCCATTAAACGCACTAAAGATCGATAACCCAAATGAATTTTTCATGGATATGATACCAACATCAATCATATATCAGACGTCACCCTATCCCCACTGGATTTTGAAGAAGCCATAAACAGTATGCCTATGCACTCCGCACCAGGCCCGGATTCTTGGAACTCCATATTCATCAAGAACTGTAAAAAACCACTATCGCAGGCCCTTCACATTCTGTGGAGACAAAGCCTAGATACTGGCGTTATTCCTGATATACTAAAAACAGCAGAGATAGCACCACTTCATAAAGGAGGAAATAAGGCAGAGGCAAAAAATTACAGACCGATAGCACTAACATCGCACATCATAAAAATTTTGAGAGAGTGCTAAGAAGTAAGATCACAAAATACATGGAATCACAGCATCTCCATAACCCCGGACAACATGGTTTCAGAACAGGGCGCTCTTGCCTGTCGCAGTTGCTGGACCACTATGATATGGCATTAGATGCTATGGAAGACAAACAAAACGCTGATGTAATTTACACAGATTTCGCAAAAGCTTTTGATAAATGTGACCATGGTGTTATTGCCCATAAAATGCGCTCAAAAGGAATTACCGGAAAAGTAGGCAGATGGATCTACAATTTCCTGACCAACAGAACCCAATGTGTAATAGTCAACAAAATAAAATCCAACCCGTCAACCGTTAAGAGCTCAGTCCCCCAGGGTACTGTGCTTGCTCCAGTACTTTTTCTCATCCTCATATCGGACATAGACAAGAGCACAACCTATAGCACTGTATCATCCTTTGCAGATGACACTAGGATCTTCATGAGAGTAGGCAACATAGAGGACACGGCGAACCTCCAGTCAGATGTAGATCAGGTCTTTCTATGGGCTACAGAAAATAATATGGTGTTTAACGAAGACAAGTTCCAGCTCATGCGCTATGGAAAAAATGAAAATATAAAAACGGAAACCACGTACAAAACTCAGGCAAATCATAACATAGAACGAAAAGGCAATGTAAAGGATCTGGGTGTACTCATGTCGGAAGACCTTACCTTTAAAGAACACAATAAAGTAGCCGTCACAACTGCAAGAAAATGACAGGTTGGATAACAAGAACTTTTCACACTAGAGATGCTATACCGATGATGACACTTTTCAAAACGCTTGTGCTCTCTAGAGTGGAGTACTGCTGCACAATGACAGCCCCTTTCACTGCTGGTGAAATTGCTGACCTGGAGAGCGTGCAGAGGTCCTTTACTGCTAGAATCCACTCGGTAAAACATCTAAACTATTGGGACCGACTAAAGAGCCTAAATCTGTATTCCCTTGAGCGCAGGCGGGAGAGATACATAATAATTTACACGTGGAAAATATTAGAGGGGCTGGTCCCAAACCTGCACACAGAAATAACATCACATGAGACCAGAAGACATGGCAGGATGTGCAGAATACCCCCGTTGAAAAGCAGAGGTGCAACTGGTACTCTGAGAGAGAACTCTATCAACATCAGAGGCCCGAGACTGTTCAACACGCTTCCACTACACATAAGGGACATAACTGGCAAACCCCTCACAGTGTTCAAGAGAGAACTGGATAAGCACCTCCAAAGGATACCTGATCAACCAGGCTGTGACTCATACGTCAGGCTGCGAGCAGCCGCGTCCAACAGCCTGGTTGATCAGTCCAGCAACCAGGAGGCCTGGTCGATGACCGGGCCGCGGGGACGATAAGCCCCGGAAGCACCTCAAGGTATTCTCAAGGATATCATATATATATGATTTGCGCGGTTTAAGGGTTAAAAACCGACAGTCCGTCATGATCGGGTTCAGTGACGAAGGGGGGATTGACAATAAAAGGTTCCCCTCGCTCTCGACGTTGGGTACTACAGATCCACGGGTGCAAGGGTATGCCTCCTCAAGCACCCGGGCGTCAAAATAGAAGAAGTCCAAAGGAATAACCAAACCAACAAAAGGTCGGCAGGAAACGGCAAGCAGATAGGAGAAGAGGGGGAGAAAACCGAAACAGAAGGAAGAGGAAAAGTTGCTCAGCACAAATGGAGAGGACGGCAGCAGGACCACAAGGCTACAAAAGGACAGAGGACTGTCCCAAGGAGCATCACACTCTGGCAGCCGCCCACCAAGCCCCCCTCACGGCATCAACGAGCTGAGGGGGGAACAAGAGTACAGAATGTCTCTTCCTCAACAATTAAGAAAACGTGTGCAGCATGGGAAGAATTGCAAACCTTTGCTGAAACGACTCACCCAAATCAAGCTGCAGTAGGTCGTTGCCTTTACCTATTCAATAACACTGTGATGTATCATTACAGACAAATGTTAGAGAGAAGGGAAAAACAAATGTCTCTTGACAAATTTGTAGTGAGACAAACAAGCAGTGAACCACAACCAGGTCCTAGTGGTATTCAGGCAAAACATAGGAGAGCGAGTATCCCAGAGAAAACATCACTGCCTGATGTGATAATGGAAGGGGACTCCCCTTCCAAACAGTAACAACTCTCCTCCTCCCCCCTCATCACCATCTTCCATACGCCATCAAGAGCCCTCCATAAAGTTAAGAGAAACTTTGGTACTGTATTGTAGTTAGAAAAAAAACATTGTATTCAGTATAAAATGTATTTGTATGTTAATATTTTGGAGGGTGGGGAACGGATTAATTCAATTCCTTTTATTTCTTATGGAAAAATTGCTTCGACTTACGATATTTCGACTTACGATCCGTCTCTGGGAACGGATTAGCATCGTAAGTCGAGGCCCTATTGTGTGTGTGTGTATATATATATATTATATATATATATATATATATATATATATATATATATATATATATATATATATATATATATATATATTGTGACGATAATCTCTTATCAGAGATTTAGCCTGCTATTTCTGCGAATCACGCCTGTCCTCATCAATCTACAGATACGTTTTGTAGTGGCTAAACGTATATGTTAGCCACACGTACCAGCAACTCCCTCCTTCCCCCCCCCACTGCTGCACCTGGTCGACGCGCCGAACCCTTCAACGGCCTAACGAGCGACTGCGGCCATCCAGCTTCCTCATTGGCCGCCAACCAACACTCCACTCCGGCTCCCCGCCAATCACAAGACCTCACCAGTTATTGTTGGAGTCCCTTGCGTTTCTGCCAGCCAGAATATTGTGTGCTCGCAAGCTGTGAACTCCTAAGTGACTCACTCTGTGTGGTCAAATAGAGGTTCATAGTTAGTGCATATATTCCAGCATTCATATTTTACTTACTTTTGTATATCAATTCTCCTCCCCATTAACGTAATCTATTTTCATGTTTATATTGTTTATTATTTTTGCCAGTAAGCCAAGATTTTGCATTTATTTCAATTTGTGTTTTTTTATTGTTATTAAAATCCATATTTTTTATTATTGCTTTTAGTCTTTCCAACCTTACCACAGATTACCAAATCACGCAGTCATTCTTTTTTTTCTCTTTTTTTTTCCTTTTCTTTTTTTTTATATTATATGTGGCCCAGCACTGACACCTGCTAGTTGGAAGACTGCCGACCACCATTTCCAACTCGTTACCGTCACATATAAATGGGGGCCTGTCCACGGAGTCACTATTAAATGGAGATCTGTCCACGGAGCTTCACTCAGGTATTGGTAATTGTGGTAAGCGCACTTGGCTCTTATTTCCCTTGCTTCCATTATTCACATTAATCATTTTTTATTTTATATGGTGCTGTGTATATTGTACATTACGGGAATAGCATATGGTGAGAGTGAGACAACTTTGGATTACGTGGTGACTGTAGGCCGCAGTCATACTCTTAATTGGTCGTCTCCCCCTTCCGTGTTATCCTCCGTGTTTAACATCTTTGTCCCCCAATATTTCTCACTTTTTGACAGATTATCACATAGGTACCCTGGTACTGTGGTCTGTCTCCGGGTCAATAGCACCCAAGTCCTGCAATCCGACTCTAGGAGGAAAAAGAGGGCTTTAGATCCTCTAGCACGAACTATTATTGGCGAATTGGGACCTCGCCGATAGTTCTCGTCACCAGTTGACACTCGCACCCTACTCGTCGGTCAGACTGATGGTATTTACTTAAGGTAGGGAATTGGCGTTCTTTCTTTTGAGCACAAAGTTCGCTAATTCTGTAAATACCATATTCATTTCAGTGGTACCATTGCTTATGTTCTATAGTGACTTGGCAAGTATGACTACATTTTTTGGACTACCTCTTTATTTTGAAGCCATTTAGTGTTTCACTTGTATTTTAAAATTAGTTTTCACTAATTAGTAGGATTTTCTTGCCTTTATCCTCCCATAGTGTGTACCAGGTACAAGATTTCCTGCGACCTTATTCATTTACATCTTGAATTTACTTTAATTATTAATAATTCCCACAGGATAGGTATCAGTTGCCACGTTTCCTGTTTCTGCACTCACCATATTCTCACTAATATTCATCCCTTTGTTTTGCTAATTTTCACCATGTTCCGCTTACAAGTTTTCAAGCAGATCCAGAAAGTGAAATAGGGACCTTACGTCACGCTAAGAGGGTCGTTTTTACTCTTGCCATGAGTATCACTTANTAGTGTTAACGTCAGTTGCTCGGACTAATTACCTTCAGGGTTAGGGCAATTAGGGCTCATGATAATTAGTGGAGTAATTAACGTCTGGAGTCTTGAGGACTCAGATGACTCGGTAAAGCGAGTCATGGGTTAGCATAATACGTTAATTATCATATTCTGTCTGGTGACAGTGGATTAAGTTGCACTCATTGTTAATTAGTAATTAACTCCTCTTCCGTGAATTCACAGTGTTGATGGGCCTGCTTTGGCAGTGCGGAGTGAGACGTATTTATGTATGATTAATTATCGGTCCTGGTGACAGTTAATTAATTGCTCGAGGTTAATTAGGGTAATTAGCACTCATAGTAAAGTTAATTAATGACACAGACTGTTGAGAAGCACCCACTTGGGGTAGGCTTAGTTAACGTAACTCAATTGGGAAGTAATTAGTGGCCGTTTGACCTTAATTAAGAATTACTCACTGAATACTTCAGGGAGTCAAGTGTGATGTAATTTAAGAGTTTGAGTTATTGTGACAAGATGACTTGTGTTAACGTAGGTACCATCATGTTGTTGTCTAGCGAGAGACAATTGTGATTAAAGTAGTACTTTGTTGCTGACTGCTGTGATCAGTCAATTCCATCATTATTCACATAATCAATGTTCTAATTGATTAAGGCAATGCTTTTGGTTATCATCTGGTGACGAGAGTAAAGTAACTTGGGATGTGTGGAGCTGTGTCCCAGAATCCCACCTTGCCTGACTTTGTTCACTTTAGTTGTGATAGGGGGAGTCACTGTTAGACTACCCGCCTAGTTATGGGGGTCGTCCTGTTGGTGCGGGAGGACCTTAAGCTCGTGGTTAGAGTAGCTGCCACTATGAAGCCGTGTCACTATTGATTGCTTGCTTGTGTCATCAGTGGATACTTCTTTTGTTCAGTTAGTTCATGTTGTCAGCTCAAGTGTCAGCAGATGGAGCTTGCTGTCACTTCGGAGGGGCTGTTGAATAGCTGTGTTGCAAATGCCACTGGATGGACATTAACGTAATAAATCACTCGCTGTGGTGTAACTTAGTCTGTGATATTTTCTTGGATTTGCAATATTGCTTCGTCAGTGGGCACACCTGTGTTCAGGTTAGTTCAGTATGCAGCCACACAGCAAGGGTTACTAGTTAGCTGTTGGTTATTGTGCCACTGGATGGACATTAGCGTAATGTAAACTCGATAAGGTAGTAGTCTAGTCTCTTGTTATTAATAAATTGTTTATTGTAGAAAAAAAACGGTCTTTGACGTCAACCTTCAACTATTCTGTGCCACACCCATGTTCTGATGTATTGAATATTGTTGTTTTGATCTTTGATATGACGGCTGCGCTCTTGGGAATTTGAATTCCATTCATAGCGCCACATCAAATATAAAATTTGATTGTGAGGGACCCGTCGGTACCCTTTATTGGTTTTAACGTCATGTTTAACTAGGAGGAACCAGCGGCCTATGTGGACAGGTTTCACCCCTGATGGTGGAAGCCTGGCGGTTTGCTCCGCTTCTCCTTTTTCTACTGGACTCATGCTTAACTGCCAAGAGCAGCCTTTCAACTTGTAGTCCACCTCCTAAGGGAGGTAGGCGTAGAGAAAAATCTCACAAGAACCCAATGTGTAATAGTCAACAAAATAAAATCCAGCCCATCAATCGTGAAGAGCTCAGTCCCCAGGGTACTGTGCTTGCCCCAGTACTTTTTCTCATCCTCATATCCGACATAGACAAGAACACAACCTATAGTACTGTATCATCCTTTGCAGATGACACTAGGATTTTCATGAGAGTTGGCAACATAGAGGACACAGCAAACCTCCAATCAGATGTAGATCAGGTCTTTCTATGGGCTACAGAAAATAATATGGTGTTTAACGAGGATAAGTTCCAGCTCATGCGCTACGGAAAAATTGAAAATATAAAAGCGGAAACCACGTACAAAACTCAGGCAAATCATAACATAGAACGAAAAGGCAATGTAAAGGATCTGGGTGTACTCATGTCGGAAGACCTTACCTTTAAAGAACACAATAAAGTAGCCGTCACAACTGCAAGAAAAATGACAGGTTGGATAACAAGAACTTTTCACACTAGAGATGCTATACCGATGATGATACTTTTCAAAACGCTTGTGCTCTCTAGAGTGGAGTACTGCTGCACAATGACAGCCCCTTTCAAAGCTGGAGAAATTGCTGACCTGGAGAGCGTGCAGAGATCCTTCACTGCTAGAATCCACTCAATAAAACATCTAAATTACTGGGACCGACTAAAGAGCCTAAATCTGTACTCCCTTGAGCGCAGGCGGGAGAGATACATAATAATTTACACGTGGAAAATAATTGAGGGGCTGGTCCCAAACCTGCACACGGAAATAACATCACATGAGACCAGAAGACATGGCAGGATGTGCAGAATACCCCCGTTGAAAAGCAGAGGTGCAACAGGTACTCTGAGAGAGAACTCTTTCAACATCAGAGGCCCGAGACTGTTCAACACGCTTCCGCTACACATAAGGGGCATAACTGGCAAACCCCTCACAGTGTTCAAGAGAGAACTGGATAAGCACCTCCAAAGGATACCTGATGAACCAGGCTGTGACTCATACGTCAGGCTGCGAGCAGCCGCGTCTAACAGCCTGGTTGATCAGTCCAGCAACCAGGAGGCCTGGTCGACGACCGGGCCCGGGGACGCTGAGCCCCGGAAGCACCTCAAGGTAAGGTGCGTTGAGTGCAAAGTTTCCCTATGCCCTGTCGACTGCTTCTCTGAATATCACACACTCGCAGAGTTCTAAGTGTATTGATAGGGAATGTATCTAGTGTGTGATATTGTACAGTATGTAAATATGTTATAAACTGTATATATGAACATGAAATATTGGAAATAT
>WNGS01008931.1:0-10093 GCA_020271785.1 Procambarus virginalis
ACTGAGTATCGGGCGTCCTACTTTACCGGTTATTCCCATTGACTTCATATTTTGTGTGCTATCACGCCATGATCACATTTATCGATTGCCTTTGCGAAGTCCGTGTATATCACAACTGCATTCTGTTTTTCTTCTAATGCCTCAGTGGCTTTATCGTAGTGTCAAGTAGCTGTGAGAGGGCACGATCTTCCCGCTCGAAATCCATGTTGGCCTGGGTTGTGAAGGTCATTGGTCTCCATGACAATTGGTGACCTGACTCCTAATCACTCTCTCAAATATTTTTTATTATGTGCGATGTTAGTGCAACTGGTCTATAATTCTTTTGCCAATGCTTTGCTCCCTCCCTTGTGTAGAGGGGCTATGTCTGCTACTTTTAAGTGCATCTGGATCTCCCCCGTGTCCCAAGCTCTTTCCTCCACACTATACTGAGTGCCTGTGCTACCGGCACTTTGCATTTCTTTATAAATATTGAATTCCATGAGTCTGGACCTGGGGCCGAGTGCATGGGCATGTTTTCAATTACTCTTTCAAAATTTAGTGCGCTCGTGTTGATATCAGTTATATTTACAGGGGTGTTTGGATATCCCGCATAAAGAAATTGTCTGGATCTTCTACTTTCATGTGTTTATTATTGGAGTGCATGTCCTCATACTGCTTTTTTAGGATTTCACTAATTTCCTTGTCATCCTCCGTGTATGAACCTTCACTTGTACGAATAGGTCCATACTGGCAGTAGTTTTGCTTTGTGATTTCGCATATGTGAAGAAGTATTTTGGATTTTTCTTTATTTCCTGAATTGCTTTCTGTTCTAACTGCCTTTCTTCAGTTTCATATGAGTGTTTCAATTTCCGCTCGATTTCTTCAATCTCCCTATTTAAATTATTCCTTCTTTGACGGGAAATTCGTGTCTGCATAAGCAGTTCCGTTATTCTTTCCTGCGTTTATAGTGTCTTCTGCGTTCTCTTTCTACGTTGGATCTCTTTTCTGGCTTTCCTCAAAGGAACATGTTTCAGACAGACTTGATACGCTTCCGAAGTCAGTTTTTCTATTCCTTCTGTAGGACTTTTATTACTTAAAACAGTTTCCCATGGAATGTTTTTAAGTTCCCTGTTTATTATCTCCCAGTCTATCCTTTTATTATTAAATTGAATTTACTGAATAGCCCCTCTCGCTTTATCACGTTTTAGGTCTATTATGGGTATTGATGGTAGTTTGCACTTCAATGAGCTTGTGATCTGAATATGTGGTATCTGATATCGTAATGTCTCTGATAATGTCTTCATTGTTCGTAAAGACCAGATCTAGAATATTTTCATTTCTCGTTGGCTCCGATATCTGCTGAGTAAGTGAAAATTTGTCACAGAATCTAAGTAGTTCTCTAATCTGTGGTTGGTTAGGTCCTGATAGATTCCCTGGTATAATATTATGTTTGCTATTCTCCACCTGAGACTAGGCAAGTTGAAGTCACCTAAGAAGATAATATCAGGTATTGGGTTCTCCAAATTATCAAGGCTATTCTCTATTTTGTTTATCTGTTCTGTGAATTCCTCAGCCGTTGCATCTGGCGGTTTGTATATTAGAATAATCACTAAATTTATTTTCTCTATTTTTAATCCCAGTACCTCTATCACCTCATTTGTAACGTTTAGGAGCTCCGAGCACACAAGGTCTTCCCTAATATACAGACCCACTCCTCCATGTGTCCTAATTTTCCTATCACACCTGTATAGGTTATATCCTGGAATCCAGATCTCACTGTCCAAGAATTCCCCTGCATGGGTTTCTGTGAAAGCTCCAAATACTGCATTTGATTCCGTGAGGAGGCCATTTATGAACTGTACTTTATTGTTGGTTCTTGTTTTCAGTCCTTGTATGTTGGCAAAGATGAATGAGGTTACTCTATTAGTAATAGTTTGACTGGGAGACTTTTTCGGCAAGCCCATTATGCGTGGACATATTGAGTTTGTTCTGACCAGTGCTGATTGTTGTAGGGCAGTTGCCTGTTGTAGTTGTGGTTCCCTTTCGGTGTGTAGTTGTATCTGTAATTCTGGTATGCAAGTGGGTCTGGCATCCAGTTCCATACATTCTCCATGCTCCTTTTGAATTCTCTTTCGGTCTGGTATAAAAAATTTATCGAATTTCCTCCAAATTCATTATCCTGCTTGCCACTCTTTATGTAGCGTTCCGTGCCTTTCACGTGAAGTATGGGCAGCTGAGGTCATAGCATTTTCTGTCCTCCAGTGAGGTTTGGCACATCTCAGGATGGAAAAACCTACATATTGATCCAAATCGACACTCACCTTTCCTAAGCATATTTAAACATTTTTGGGATGTTGATAACTGCATTCTAATCCTTTCTTATTACCAGCATATCTATGTCTGCATATGCCCTTTGCATAAAATTTGCATAAGTCTGTCCTTCTGTTCTGACTTTCTCTATCGGGAACCGTTGTAGTGTCTGTACCTACCGAGCTGTCAGTGCTGTCTGTTACACTTTCTAGTTTACTGTCATCCACATCCGGGCCTACTGAGTCAGAGTTTACAACTTCCTGAGTTTCAGCCTCAGTTTCATCCCTGACTATAGCCTCCGCCCCTGGTATATTACAATTGTTGTTCCTTTCCCACTCCTCCTGGATGGCTGGTAGGCTTCCAATGAACGATGTTTTCCGATCATGCGTCATGTTATCTAGAAGGTTTTTTAGGATATTCCAAGCTGGCTGGTCATGTTTACACACCCAGAGCAAGTGGCCAGCTCTCAGTGCCGCAGTGTTACTCACTCCTGCACAAGCCGAATGAAATCTATTCTTACTGATATAACATTCAATTCCCGTTGCCTTCGACTTTAAGGAGATGTTACAGTGGCCACAAATTTGTTTATTTACTCCCATTTTGCCTTGTTTTGTTGTATTATCTATATATTTATAATATTATATGTATACCGTATGTTTGTAATAGTATATATGTTTATTTGTTCTACAGTATGGTCAACTTATCACACGGTCGAGGGTGAGGGAGGGTCCCAGAGGCTGTACCGTTGACACTTGTTGTCCCAGGCCGCGGCTGGAGGCCCTCAGTTGCCAGTTACTTGGGTTATAACACTGATATATTAATTCGCTTGTATTACAATAAGGGATTTTCTGCTTTATTCCCGACTTGCAATAGTATTCACTTTCACTATTACTAATTTCTCGATCCACAGTCCCCTATTACACTTGTTGGAAACCAATTTGCTAGTAAGCACACACACACACGGTGGCCACACAGGATGTGGGCCTAAGGGCTGGGTTCTGGCACCACGAGGTGGACTCCACACAAAATTCACTTGTTATTTCCTTAAAGCACAAAAGTCGGTTAAAAAAGTTAAAGAACACAAAAAGTTAAAGCACCTATCGCTGCTCTCAGTAATTGGCATATTCACGGTAAAAAAGTCGTAATTTCAAAATGCGAATAAGTGCAGAGATCCAGAAATTGGCTCCAAAATGGCTCAAGCGTCGAATTTGAATGTTTGGGATATTTTGAAAACTGCAGTGGGGAATTGGGCAAAATATGACCCATCGGCGCTCTAAGTAATTGGTACATTTTCGGTATAAATTTGAATTTTAAACTGCGAATACGAGCAGAGAGCCAGAATTTGGCTCCGAAATATGGTTCAAGGGTCGAATTTGGGATGTTTGTGATATATTTTAAAACTGCAGGGGGGATTGGGCAAAATGTGACCCATCGCCGATCTCAGTAATTGGCATATTTTCGGTATAAAAAGTCGTAATTTCAAACTGCGAATAAGTGCAGAGAGCCAGAATTTTGCTCCAAAATATGGCTCATGCGTCGAATTTGGGATGTTTGGGATATTTTGAAAACTGCAGGGAGGGTTTGGGCAAAATGCGATCCATCGCTGCTTTCAGTAATTGGCATATTTTCGGTATAAAAAGTCGTAATTTAAAACTGCGAATACGTTCAGAGAGCCAGAGTTTGGCTCCAAAATATGGCTTAAGGGTCGAATTTGGGATGTTTCGAATATTTTGAAAACTGCAGGGTGGGTTTGGGTAAAATGTGACCCATCGCCGCTATCAGTAATTGGCATATTTTCGGTATACAAATTCGTAATTTCAAACTGCAAATACGTGCAGAGAGCCAGAATTTGGCTCCAAAATATGGTTCAATCGTCGAATTTGGGATGTTTGGGATATTTTGTAAACTGCAGTTGGGGTTTGGGCAAAATGTGACCCATCGCCGCTCTAAGTAATTGCCATATTTTCGGTATAAAAAGTCGTAATTTAAAACTGCGAATATGTGCAGAGAGCCAGAATTTGGGGCAACGGTAACTTGTCTGATAAGAGCTAAAACAGCTCTAATGCGGCTGAAACGTCGAAATATGCAATAAAAACAAGGTTTCTCTCCTAATCAATGTCCTACTCGCTACTTTACCGAGATACAAATGATTGATTGAAAAAAATGAATTTATTGTGAATTTGCAATTAATTACGCGTATACATCAGATTTGTCGCATATATAGTGAATTAATAACAATAAACTGACAATCCGTATCCAAGGAGAGAAACCCTGATTTTATTGCATATTTCGACGTTTCAGGCGCATTAGAGCTGTTTTTGCAGTACATCTTCTTTCTGTAACATACACGGAAAATCTGGAACATTTTAGTTAATTCTAATAAAAACACATTGATTTGTGTGATTTGAAAGAATAATGGACTATCTCGTCGTTTTTCCCACGTTTTTAAGGATTGCCAGTTTATTGTTATTAATTCATTACATATGCAACAAATCTGATGTATACGCGTAATTAATTGCAAATTCACAATAAATACATTATTTTCAATCAATCATTTGTATCTCGGTAAAGTAGCGAGTAGGACATTGATTAGGAGAGAAACCTTGTTTTTATTGCATATTTCGACGTTTCAGCCGCATTAGAGCTGTTTTAGCTCTAATCAGACAAGTTACCGTCGCCCCAAATTCTGGCTCTGCACATATTCGCAGTTTTAAATTACGACTTTTTATACCGAAATATGGCAATTACTTAGAGCGGCGATGGGTCACCTTTTGCCCAAACCCCAACTGCGGTTTACAAAATATCCCAAACATCCCAAATTCGACGATTGAACCATATTTTGGAGCCAAATTCTGGCTCTCTGCACGTATTCGCAGTTTGAAATTACGAATTTTTATACCGAAAATATGCCAAATACTGATAGCGGCGATGGGTCACATTTTGCCCAAACCCACCCTGCAGTTTTCAAAATATCCAAAACATCCCAAATTCGACCCTTAAGCCATATTTTGGAGCCAAACTCTGGCTCTCTGACCGTATTCGCAGTTTGAAATTACGACTTTTTATACCGAAAATATTCCAATTACTGAAAGCAGCGATGGATCGCATTTTGCCCAAACCCTCCCTGCAGTTTTCAAAATATCCCAAACATCCCAAATTCGACCCTTGAGCCATATTTTGGAGCCAAATTCTGGCTCTTTGTATGTATTCGCAGTTTGAAATTTCAAATTTTATACCGAAAATGTGCCAATTACTTAGAGCGCCGATGGGTCATATTTTGCCCAAACCCCCACTGCAGTTTTCAAAATATCCCAAACATTCCAAATTCGACGCTTGAGCCATATTTTGGAGCCAAATTCTGGATCTCTGCACTTATTCGCAGTTTGAAATTACGACTTTTTTTACCGTAAATATGCCAATTACTGAGAGCAGCGATAGGTCACATTTTGCCCAAACCCCCCCCCCCCTGCAGTTTTACAATATATCACAAACATCCCAAATTCGACCCTTGAGCCATATTTTGGAGCTAAATTCTGGCTCTCTGCAAGTATTCGCAGTTTGAAATTACGACATTTTATACCGAAAATGTGCCAATTACTGAGAGCGGCGATGGGTCACATTTTGCCCAAATCCCTCTGCAGTTTTCAAAATATCCGAAACATCCCAAATTCGACCCTTGAGCCATATTTTGGAGCCAAATTCTGGCTCTTTGTATGTATTCGCAGTTTGAAATTACTACTTTTATAACGAAAATATGCCAATTACTGAAAGCAGCGATGGATCGCATTTTGCCCAAACCCTCCCTGCAGTTTTCAAAATAGCCCAAACATCCCATGCGAGAGTGGGGGCTTACTCCTGCCGTTTACCCGTTGGATCTCCTCCAGTCTCCGGCAATGTTCTCGCACAGAGAAAGCTCCAACGGGTAAACGGCCGGAGTCAACACCCGCTCTTTCATGTAGTGAACGAATTCACTACATATATTCAATCAACCAATCGTACCTCGTTAAAATAGCGAGTAACATATTGATCATGAGAGAAACCCTGTTTTTATTGCATGTTTCGACGTTTCAGCCGCATTAGAGCTGATGCGGAGGAGGCAACGGCAACTTGTCTGATNACCCTTGAGCCATATTTTGGAGCCCAATTCTGGCTCTCTGCAAGTATTCGCAGTTTGAAATTACGACATTTTATAACGAAAATGTGCCAATTACTGAGATCGGCGATGGGTCACATTTTGCCCAAACCCCTCTGCATTTTTCAAAATATCCGAAACATCCCAAATTCGACGGTTGAGCCATATTTTGGAGCCAAATTCTGCATCCCTGCACTTATTCGCAGCTTGAAATTACGACTTTTTATACAGTAAATATGCCAATTACTGAGAGCAGCGATGCGTCACATTTTGCCCAAACCCCCCTGCAGTTTTAAAATATATCACAAACATCCCAAATTCGACCCTTGAGCCATATTTTGGAGCCAAATTCTGGCTCTCTGCACGTCTTCGCAGTTTGAAATTACGACATTTTATACCGAAAATGTGCCAATTACTGAGAGCGGCGATGGGTCACATTTTGCCCAAATCCCTCTGCAGTTTTCAAAATATCCGAAACATCCCAAATTCGACCCTTGAGCCATATTTTGGAGCCAAATTCTGGCTCTTTGTATGTATTCGCAGTTTGAAATTACTACTTTTATAACGAAAATATGCCAATTACTGAAAGCAGCGATGGATCGCATTTTGCCCAAACCCTCCCTGCAGTTTTCAAAATAGCCCAAACATCCATGCGAGAGTGGGGGCTTACTCCTGCCGTTTACCCGTTGGATCTCCTCCAGTCTCCGGCAATGTTCTCGCACAGAGAAAGCTCCAACGGGTAAACGGCCGGAGTCAACCCCCGCTCTTTCATGTAGTGAACGAATTCACTACATATATTCAATCAACCAATCGTACCTCGTTAAAATAGCGAGTAACATATTGATCATGAGAGAAACCCTGTTTTTATTGCATGTTTCGACGTTTCAGCCGCATTAGAGCTGATGCGGAGGAGGCAACGGCAACTTGTCTGATTAAAGCTAAAACCGCTCTAATCCGGCTGAAACGTCGATATAAGCAGTAAAAACAGGGTTTCTCTCCTAATCAATATCTTACTCGCTAATTTAACGAGGTACGAATAGTTGATTGAAAATAATGTATTTAATGTGAATTTGCAATAAATTACGCGTATACATCAGATTTGTCGCATATGTAATGAATTAATAACAATAAACTGACAATCCGTATCCAAGGAGAGAAACCCTGATTTTATTGCATATTTCGACGTTTCAGCCGCATTAGAGCTGTTTTTGCAGTACATCTTCTTTCTGGAACATATACGGAAAATCTGGAACATTTTAGTTAATTCTTATGAAAACACATTGATTTGTGTGATTTGAACGAATAATGGACTATCTCGTCGTATTTCCCACGTTTTTAAAGATTGCCAGTTTATTGTTATTAACTCATTACATATGCGACAAATCTGACGCATACGCGTAATTAATTGCAAATTCACATTAAATACATTATTTTCAATCAACCATTCGTACCTCGTTACAATAGCTAGTAAGATAGTGATTAGGAGAGAAACCTTGTTTTTATTGCATATTTCGACGTTTCAGCCGCATTAGAGCTGATGCGGAGGAGGCAACGGCAACTTGTCTGATTAGAGCTAAAACAGCTCTAATGCGGCTGAAACGTCGAAATATGCAATAAAAACAGGGTTTCTCTTCTAATCAATATCTTACTCGAACGTTAACGAGGTACGAATGTATGATTGAAATAATGTATTTAATGTGAATTTGCAATCAATTAAAGTATACATCAGATTTGTCGCATATGTAATGAATTAATAAGAATAAACTGACAATCCGTATCCAAGGAGAGAAACCCTGATTTTATTGCATATTTCGACGTTTCAGCCGCATTATAGCTGTTTTTGCAGTACATCTTTTTTCTGTAACATACACGGAAAATCTGGAACATTTTAGTTAATTCTAATGAAAACACATTGATTTGTGTGATTTGAACGAATAATGGACTATCTCGTCGTATTTCCCACGTTTTTAAGGATTGCCAGTTTATTGTTATTAATTCATTACATATGCGACAAATCTGACGTATACGCGTAATTAATTGCAAATTCACATTAAATACATTATTTTCAATCAACCATTCGTACCTCGTTACAATAGCGACTAAGATATTGATTAGGAAAGAAACCCTGTTTTTATTGCATATTTCGACCTTTCAGCCGCATTAGAGCTGATGCGGAGGAGGCAACGGCAACATGTCTGATTAGAGCTAAAACAGCTCTAATGCGGCTGAAACGTCGAAATATGCAATAAAAACAAGGCTTCTCTCCTAATGAATGTCCTACTCGCTACTTTACCGAGATACAAATGGCTGATTGAAAATAATGTATTTAATGTGCATTTGCAATTAAATACGAGTTTGCATCATATATATCGTATATGTAGTCAATTCGTTCTCTACATGCGAGAGTGGGGGCTTACTCCCGACGTTGACCCGTTGAACCTCCTCCAGTCTCTGGCAATGTTCTTGCACAGAGAAAGCTCCAACGGGTAAACAGCGTGAGAAAGCCCCCGCTCTCGCATGTAGTGAACGAATTCACTACATATATTCAATCAAACAAACGTACCTCGTTAAAATAGCGAGTAATATATTGATCATGAGAGAAACCCTGTTTTTATTGCATATTTCGACGTTTCAGCCGCATTAGAGCTGATGCGGAGGAGGCAACGGCAATTTGTCTGATTAGAGCTAAAACCACTCTAATCTGGCTGAAACGTCGAAATATGCAATAAAAAACAGGTTTCTCTCCTAATCAATATCTTACTCGTTATTGTAACGAGGTACGAATATTGAAAATAATGTATTTAATGAGAATTTGCAATTAATTACGCGTATACATCAAATATATCGCATGTAATGAATGAATAACAACAAACTGGCAATCCTTAAAAGCGTGGGAAATACGACGAGATAGTCCATTATTCGTCAAAATCACACAAATCAATGTGTTTTCATTAGAATTAACTATAATGTTCCAGATTTTCCGTGTATGTTACAGAAAGAAGATATACTGCAAAAACAGCTCTAACTCGGCTGAAGGGAAAGGAACTATCAGGGTTAAAGCACCAAGTCATTACGAATTTATAGCACTGGGAAGGGGTCAGGGTCACATTTTATTGTGACCCATTGAAATAAACGGCTTATTTCCGCCGTTTACCCGTTGGAGCTTTCTCTGTGCCAGAACATTGCCGGAGACTGGAAAAGGTCTAACGGGTAAACGGCGGGAGTAAGCCCCCTCTCTCGCATGTAGTGAACGAATTCACTACATATACGATATATATGATGCAAACTCGTATTTAATAGAAAATGCACATTAAATACATTATTTTCAATCAACCATTTGTATCTCGGTAAAGTAGCGAGTAGGACATTGATTAGGCGAGAAACCTTGTTTTTATTGCATATTTCGACGTTTCAGCCGCATTAGAGCTGTTTTAGCTCTAATCAGACATGTTGCCGTTGCCTCCTCCGCATCAGCTCTAATGCGGCTGAAAGGTCGAAATATGCAATACGAATAACAGGGTTTCTTTCCTAATCAATATCTTAGTCGCTATTGTAACGAGGTACGAATGGTTGATTGAAAATAATGTATTTAATGTGAATTTGCAATTAATTACGCGTATACGTCAGATTTGTCGCATATGTAATGAATTAATAACAATAAACTGGCAATCC
>WNGS01008931.1:21972-31972 GCA_020271785.1 Procambarus virginalis
GAAGGCGCTGCGCAAATGTTTCTTTGTCCCCCTTTTCAGAAAAATCTCCGCTTTTATGCAATCAGAGATTATTTCTCTACTGAGATGACCAAGCCTAGTTCCTGACATGTGTGCAATACAGAGTTCAGAACATTTTGGGTGTTGGTATACCCATTGGTGTTGATCAGTATATCATCCGCATAGCTAATGATGTGTTTGCTGGGTCTCCTAGTTACTGAGTTTAAAAGTGCATTGATTAACACATTGAACAGTGTAGGACTGAGGACACCTCCCTGTGGAGTGCCAAGTTCAAAATCTCTTGTTACACTCTTATGCCCTTGGAACAGTACAGATGACTTCTGTTGGATAGATAGCCTCTTATCCACCGTAGATGCCATCCTCCAACATTCATTTTAGCAAGTTCGCTCAGAATGACGTGTGGGTTAGCAATATCAAAGGCTGCTTAAGATCTAGGAAAGTGGTATATGACCTATCAGTATGCAGGGTGAGGAATGTGGTAATACAGTGTACACTCTTTCCATGCGTAAAGCCATATATCTGGGGAGACAACATGTTACTAATTCTGTAAAGGAGACGGTTGAGAACATCCTCTCAAGACACTTACAGAGACAACTAGTGAGGGAGATTGGAGAAAAGCACTCTGCTGGTTTGGTTTAGGAATGGGAATGCTAAGACTGTTGGTACATGACTTTGAAAGCTCCCTAGTTACATAGCTCATATTATACAATTCAAGCAAGGGATTCCCTGGAACTAGCAGAAGCATGCGCAGTATGCCGTAAGTAACTCCATCCTTCCCAGGTGATGTAGCTTTGCCTTTATGTAGAGCAGAGTCTAGTTCATATTCAGTAAAAGCATGTCACAGTCATCGTCTTGATGGAGCATGAAGTCAAGGAGCCTTGCTTTATCAGCATATCTATTATTTAATTCATTCTGTGTGGGTAGAGGAAGACTGTCAAAGCTGGAAGTTGTGGCCCAAGCATCAACTAGCTCATTTGCTCTGTGCAAAAGGATTAGGATGCGAGATCTCTGCAGTATTTTTCCCTTTGATCTTGTTGATATCCTTCCATGCCCAACTTAGTGGCGTGTGAGAATTGAGACCACTGACAAAAGTTTCCCAGCCTGACCGCCTCAGCTTGCAACCCGTCCTCGCAAATTCGTATAGTCAATATTGACTTATTAAATACGTGCACAGGTGATATACTAAACATAATAGTTTACCTTGAAAAGCTTCATAGAAAACACCGACCTTACCTAACTTTGTTAGTATGTTAAGATAAGCATCTTATTACTTCGTAATTACAATTATTACTTAACCTATACCTATAATAGGTTAAGTAACAATTGTAATTACGAAGCTATAAGATGCTTATCTTAACATACTAACAAGGTTAGGTAAGGTCAGTGTTTTCTATGAAGAACCTATACCTATAATAAGTTAAGTAACAATTGTAATTACGAAGCTATAAGATGCTTATCTTAACATACTAACAAGGTTAGGTAAGGTCGGTGATTTCTATGAAGCTTTTCAAGGTAAACTATTATGTTAGGTATGTCACCTATGCACATATTTAATAAGTCAATATTGACTACACGAATTTGCGAGGACGGGTTGCAGCTCTACCATACGTTCCCTGGCCTCAGCCAGAGCCGTTTGAAAGAGCTTAAGCATTTCACCAGTGCGGGTCCTTCTATAAGCTAGTCCAATTCTTCTGGCAGTGCGTTTTAGTGCATGCAATTTAGAATCATTATAATAAGCATAAGTGCTATGGCCAGTGTAATTTGGGTTACGTGGCCTGGACGATGGATCGAGTGTTTCTATAAACTGCTCGATAGTACCTGTGAACTCATTGTTGAAATCTTCAACTGATGAAGGCTTATAGTGGCTAATATGGGCAGATGATCAGACGCAATATCTGGCACTATTGATGAGGCGCACACGGTGTGGGAGACATTGAAACCGAGACATAGATCAAGAATACTTCCGTAGATATGCGTCGGTTCAAGGTCACCCACAATTGTGCATCATCGTGACTACCTAATAGTGACAACAGTTGGTTGCCGTTATGATTACTGAACTGCGAATTACCAATATTCCTATGCCTAGCATTATAATCACCTATAATGATGGTAGGCTCAGTCTGAATACAAATAGGAAGGACAGCATAATTAAAATTATCACTAGGGGCATTGTTACGACCCTGGGTCATTTAGATGGAAACCAGAGGTCAAATTTTGAGCTTAATAAACTACCATATAGTAAACACGCTTTGCGAGCTGCATATGTCGTATCTTCCCTGCCAGACGTAAGACTATTCTTGTTTCTCAAAGAGTATTTAAAGATTGAGCTTGGGGTTGATTATTAAATAATAAAATAGGCACCAACTATGGTTACTAATACTGTCTAATCATTAGTAAAGTAAACCTGAGTAAACTTTGTATCGGGCGCCGGTATGATTAGTTAAACAGTCTGCCAACAGCTCAGCCGACTGGGAAGGAGGGAGAGACTCCCTCGTCCTTCTCTGCTGGCTGGCTGTGGTGAAAGGAAGTGCCTCTCCTTCCTCTTAGTTCTTTATTTCTGTGTCTTCGTCTGGTTAAGTCATCTTTGCAGTTTTTTATTGTTATATTCTGGCATACCCCTGTTCTATGTGTAGAGTAGTATACTTAGGGTGTAGTAGGTGTTTTTAAGTGTTTATCTTAATAGTTATTCTATAGGGGGTCTCTGTGGAACCACATGGTCTCCCTACCCTAAGCTGACTCTAACTTCAAGTGTTTTCTAGTAGAGCTTTACCCTAGCTTGTTTTCAGTGTAAACCTTGTATCCTGTCTATGTGGACCAAGGCTTTTAATGGTGCAGAACAACAAGTGGAAAAATAACTGAACATAAAACTGGATTACGTTAAAGGGAGGAGAAGTGACATACAATAACAAGCAAAAATAATATTAGTGCTGGGAATATATGCGCTAGCTATAAACCTCTATTTAATCACACGAGGTGAGTCAACTTAGGTGTTCATAGCATGAGAGCACTAGATATTCTGGTGAGAGTATTGCTGGACTGTCCTGACATTGACTTGCGAGGGATGTGATTGGCGTGGAGCTGGAGTGGTGTGTTGTTGAACGGCCAATGAGAACGCAATGTGTCCAGTAACAAGTAGTTTGTCTGGGACTGTAGCCGTCGGCGCGACCAGGTGTGCAGAAGTGGGGGGGAGGAGGGAGTTGCAGGTGCGTGTGACTGTCTTGATATATACGTTAAGCCACTATGAAACGTATCTTCGATATTGTTTAGAACGTGATGATGAGAAGATATAGCAGGCTAAATCTCTGGGAAGAGATTATCGTCACAATATATATATATATTTATATATATATAT
Source organism: Procambarus virginalis (assembly GCA_020271785.1). Taxonomy (NCBI): domain Eukaryota; kingdom Metazoa; phylum Arthropoda; class Malacostraca; order Decapoda; family Cambaridae; genus Procambarus; species Procambarus virginalis. Next base: position 25,343 of record WNGS01008931.1, read on the forward strand.
TTATATATATATATTTATATATATATAAATATATATATATATATATATATATATATATATATATATATATATATATATATATATATTATATATATATATATATATATATATATATATATATACATATATATATATATATATATATATATATATATATATTATATATATATATATATATATATATATATATATATATATATATATATATATATACACAAGGAAAACCAGCCTATAACTGCAATAACATCATCATAAATATTCCTTGATAAACAACAATGATCAATCAATCACCCTATCAGTCCTAGAACACATATATATATGTCTCTGCAGGTAATCCAGCCTACGGTTGTAACTCTATACTTCAGTATAAGTACTCTTGGCACAAAAATGGTAATCAATCATCCACCTTTCACTGCATAAAAAGTGCCTTACGGGCTCACCATAGCCCGTGCTACTTAGAACTTTGTTCCAGGTAGCGAATCTTTAACAACATTTCACTGCATCTTGCACGCTAATGACAACCAAACACTCTACGAACTCCCCTCAAGTAGTCAATAGGAACTTCCTTTCCACGTCTGGTAGTTCACTACCCTGACATCTTCAGGTTTTCCTCGAATCATCTACCAGGGTCCTCCACAGCTCTCCCGGCTGCTACACCATGAAGTCTTCCTTGAGCAGCAATGGTCCTTCACCACTGGTATCACAGAAGCATGGGAAACTTCATTCCACTGCTCCTCTTCTCATAGCTTGAGGTCCTGCTCCTCACTGTATGGCTGCTCTTCCACAGAGCTCAGTACCTTCCACAACCTTGGAGTCTCATCCACTACTCCTCCTCTGCTAGCTCGAAGTTCACACCAACTCCTTCCCCAGACATACCTGCAACCCATCGACACCTTACCTTGAGGATACCTTGAGGTGCTTCCGGGGCTTATCGTCCCCGCGGCCCGGTCATCGACCAGGCCTCCTGGTTGCTGGACTGATCAACCAGGCTGTTGGACGCGGCTGCTCGCAGCCTGACGTATGAGTCACAGCCTGGTTGATCAGGTATCCTTTGGAGGTGCTTATCCAGTTATCTCTTGAACACTGTGAGGGGTTTGCCAGTTATGTCCCTTATGTGTAGTGGAAGCGTGTTGAACAGTCTCGGGCCTCTGATGTTGATAGAGTTCTCTCTCAGAGTACCAGTTGCACCTCTGCTTTTCAACGGGGGTATTCTGCACATCCTGCCATGTCTTCTGGTCTCATGTGATGTTATTTCTGTGTGCAGGTTTGGGACCAGCCCCTCTAATATTTTCCACGTGTAAATTATTATGTATCTCTCCCGCCTGCGCTCAAGGGAATACAGATTTAGGCTCTTTAGTCGGTCCCAATAGTTTAGATGTTTTACCGAGTGGATTCTAGCAGTAAAGGATCTCTGCACGCTCTCCAGGTCAGCAATTTCACCAGCAGTGAAAGGGGCTGTCATTGTGCAGCAGTACTCCACTCTAGAGAGCACAAGCGTTTTGAAAAGTGTCATCATCGGTATAGCATCTCTAGTGTGAAAAGTTCTTGTTATCCAACCTGTCATTTTTCTTGCAGTTGTGACGGCTACTTTATTGTGTTCTTTAAAGGTAAGGTCTTCCGACATGAGTACACCCAGATCCTTTACATTGCCTTTTCGTTCTATGTTATGATTTGCCTGAGTTTTGTACATGGTTTCCGTTTTTATATTTTCATTTTTTCCATAGCGCATGAGCTGGAACTTGTCTTCGTTAAACACCATATTATTTTCTGTAGCCCATAGAAAGACCTGATCTACATCTGACTGGAGGTTCGCCGTGTCCTCTATGTTGCCTACTCTCATGAAGATCCTAGTGTCATCTGCAAAGGATGATACAGTGCTATAGGTTGTGTTCTTGTCTATGTCCGATATGAGGATGAGAAAAAGTACTGGAGCAAGCACAGTACCCTGGGGGACTGAGCTCTTAATGCTCTTGACCGCTCTTAACTCTTAACGCTCTTAACGCTTAACGAGCTCTGGACTGACACTCCAATAAAAATGTTTCCCTATAAACACAAACAAAATAAACCACACAATTAATGTTTCACTTGACATCTCCCTGCTTTCTACATGCTGTGAGGTGACTCCCTCACGTTTGGGCTGGCCCATTTTCTGCCTTCCTTGCAGGCGGCTCCTCACTCTGGGAACTGTCCTCCGCCGCCAGCCGGTCAGTTGGCTCCAGGTGGTCGACGGGAGAGAATATGCTGCTCGTCCCTCCAGCTATCTCTCTCATCTCTGTCCTCTTATTTAGGCTTTCTGCCTTATCAAAACATGCCTAACATATCAACAGACACTTGCTACGATCGCTGGACACACGATCATCTACAGGCAATCACTGTAAACTAGATAAATTTGGGCTTACAACAATAAGGTCTCCTGCAGGGCGATCCTCGATGACGCCCAACCAGGGCGCACACACTGCTGCCCCCGAAAATGTCTCTGGGTGGCTTCATAGCTCGTCCTGGTGTCCAGGACTTGAGATCACAACTTTCCCAGCTTGATTCCACAGCTGAAACGTCTGCATACTTCCTTCCTCTTGAAGGTATAATCACTAGGAGTTCCTCTCTAACAGGAGCTCACACGGAGCACGGCTTCCCCTCACGATGTCTGGTGCTCAAGTGGTGGTCAAAGCCCTCCAGAAGCGAGCCTCACACTTCTAGCAAACTCTCCACATCTCATATCAAGTTATTTAATTATATTCTTGATCACTGCCCATACTCTTAAACTATTCATCAAATCTAACCAATTATTTTACGTATGTATCTTCATGTCTATATTTCTTTGACCTCCTAGTCAGGTCAGGCCTGATAGAATAATTATCAAAGGGGAGACTCGTTTTTCAGCTACCTGGGATCATAACACTTCCCTCCCCTTATTTTTGAGAGTTATTCTAGTGGCAAGGCTCGGGACAGCCCATCCGCCACTACACTGTCTCGTTCTCCAACCGATTTGTTCGACCAGTTAGTCTGTTCCCGTACTCCCTTCAGGAGTCTGCAAATAATCCGTTGCACCTCGCAACATCTGGGTCACAACTCGCTAGACACATGGTCTTCTCTTAAGCGATTCGACTTCTTTCACCTTGGCTAGGCTGTCCCCCTTGGACACTTGCACTCCATCAGTCCACTCTACTTAGTGTTTCCACCCTCCGTTTCCTCTTCTTGTTGCACTCTTCACGTCCAGAGTCAGACATCTACCGTCTGTACCTCCTCTGTCGTCCTCGTGCTTCAGTTCATCGTCCTCACGATTCGGTCTGTCACCATCATGCTTCAGTCTCACATCAATGTACTTCACTCTGTCGTTCTTACACCTCCATCTACTGCCATTATACTTCTGTCTCCTGTCATCATACTTCGCTCTCCCGTCTTCACTGACGATCCCTCCTTCGTCTCCTCATTTATCCGAGACCTCATCCTCTTTGACTACCATCGAGTCCTCGTCTTTCTTCTATTCCTCCATGCTTGTATCATCATCCTCTTCCCACACTTCTCACCTCTACACAACTCCATTTCTTCTCTTTCAACTCTTCTTCGTTCCCTCAAAGTTTCCTCTAGTACTGCCTTACTCCCTAAAGCACTCGACCATACTTGTTGCTCTACCTCTCTCAGCTTGCTCATAAGCATCCTTCTGCACATACTATCCTTTCTCACTTCCTTTTCTCGGCTATCACTCTTCTTCACTATCTGTCCTCCACTCTTCTCGTGAAACAAGTTAACTCCTGACACCTCAAACAACTTTACTCCATTATTCCCATGCTTCTGTGCTCGTGGACAACTTGACGCTCTACTCCCGTCCTCAGTCTGTCCACATCCTTCCTCACTTCTGCTCAGCACAGTGCATTCACCTTTTAATTCTTAATTTCAGCGGGCTGGGCTCTACTCGGGTCCACTCTCTTCACATTATTCTTCTTCGGCTGGGTCATCTTCACTTTTAAACTCACCGAGACTCCATTTTCCTGAGCTGGACCTTCATCAAACAGCCACACTATATCTACATCGATATCTTCTACCGGTTGAATCGACACTGTCTCATCTTCTCCAGTGTCTTCCTCGTCGGCCACCTCTGCCTTCGTCAATACCGAGACAGGGTATTCAATGGCTTGGTGGTCTCCTGACTCATCCCCTCGGACGTCAGTCAGGTTCACACTCTCAGGTGTCCCACCCGTGCCGTGGCCTTCTGGGCACTCCTCTGGCACAGTCTCCGCTATGACTCTTGGCAACACCTTTGTTCCGAACAAGTCATTTCCCAGGATCACTTGGACTCCTGGAACAGGTATGTCGGGGCATACTTCCAACATTACCTCGGCCAACAAATATTCCGACCTTAGCTGGACAGCACATACAGGCATGGCTCTCTCAAACAACAACCCATATACCTTCATCTTCTTCCTGTCAGCTAACCGTCGATCACTTCCAATCAGGTTTTTCGTGATCAAGCTCTGTTTTGCTCGAGTATCTCTTAAGATACCAACTTCTACTTCAGGATGGCCTCCTATCCTGATCCAACCTTTGCTCATGAACGGCCTATACCGCTCGTTCACAAAGTTCACCTTCTGTGGTTTGTCTTGGAACACATTAGTATAATACTTCGGGGGTCACACATGGTCAGGGTCACAACTCTCTTGCCCTGCCGACAATCTCGCATCACGTGACCTAATCGGTTTCAATTATAACATCTCATTTGAAAAAAGTCTCTTCTATATGTACCAGAGTGGCTCTGATTTTGCCCACTCGCATGGGAGTTCCTCGGGCCAGGCACACTACCTGTACTCTATGGGGCTTTACTGGACTCTTGATCTCCTGGATCACGATTAGTTTCTCGTTTAGCTCCTTCATCCTCACTTTCAGATGAAGTGTACGACCTACTCTTCTGAGTTTTAGGGTACTTACGATTACTCGCCCATCTATCAAAACTTTTCTCACCCCAGGTTCCTCTGGGTCTATCATAATTTTTTCCTCCCTAGACTCCACTGCGTCTGCCATTGCCACGTCTCGCCTCACTTCTCACTCTGTTCTCCCTTAAGCTATTGTATGCTTCAGTAATCATATCCGCCCTATCTGTGGCATCTTTCACTTCCTTTACTCCTGCCTCTTGGATCTTGAACTTTGTCTCGGGATGCATCATCTCCAAGAACTTTTCCATGACCTACAATTGCTTAGGTCAGCATACGATCCAACTCCGGCAGCCTCAATCCACTTCTGGAATCTCCTTTCAAGATTCCTTGCTGTCTAAGTAAATGTACATGCTCCAACCTTCACCATCTCTCTGAAGGCTTCCTATAAGCTTCTGGGGTTAACTGAAATGAGCGCAGTATGCTGCTCTTCACTGTGGTATAATCTTGGCATTCCTCCAATGATTTGAGTGTACGGCTCCATGGCAGCACCGGTCAATCTTAACTGGACGAGCTGGGCCATTCATCCTGTGGCCATTCTTTGATGTTGGCTACTTTTTCAAAGTGTTCAAAGAAGCTCCCTGCCTCTTCGGGTACAACAGGGGAATGTCCTTCTCCCTAACTCTATTATCTGGTGGGTGTGATACCTGGGTGGTGCTCTCTGGCAACCCGTGTTCAATCCTTTGCTCAGCTAGGGTTCTAATTGTTCTATTTGCAATGGCTTTGTTCTCTCTTTTTTCCCTTTCGACCTGGGCTCTTTCTTTTTCTTTCTCCACCTTTAGTCTGGCTTTCCCTTTTTCTTTCTCCTGTTCTAACTCCAGCTCTCTTACCCTGTTTTTCTCTTTTTCTACCTCCAGTCTAGTTTTCTCTTTTTATACTTCATTTTTCATCTGAAGTTCTAATTTCAATTTCTCCAGTTGGAACTGCCTTTCTGTCGCTCACGTTCTCGTTGCATCTGGAGCTCTAGCTGGAATCTTTCCAAACTCCTATTCCGGCTACTCCTTCTACTGCGGCTACTCTTACTGCTCCTGCTTCGATCCCTGGGATCTCACTTCATTCTGCCCATCATCCTCCTTTCCACTTTCTGCTTCTTCTTTCTGGCTCCTTGTTTCTGCCGCTTCACTCTTGCTTTTAACTGCCTCAGGATCTTATCCTTCATCCCGGTCACTTGCGATGCCTTCACCCTGATCCCACATTTTTCTGCTATTTGTTTCCACTGTTCCCTGGTGCAACCTTCCAAGTCCTCAGGCTTGCCTCACTCCACAAACGCTTGCACCTTATCCATCTTGCCTTGTAAATCTTCCACAAGAGGGAGAAAATGTACCTATGGTCACACAGCCTACTTATTTCATCAGGGGTGTACCAATCCACTCTCGGACAGGGTGTGGGTGTGTCAGTTCACTCTCCCGGACACAGGCCCCCAATTTATTATGTTGATGTTGTTGTTGTCGATTATCCTTCCTTACAGACAACTCAACCCCAAAACCCGAGAGTGCTTATTTTGACCAGGCGATCACCTTGGGTGCTTCTGGCACTTGGCGAGGGCCTCGGCGTCACAAATTTAGGGGAATGCGGCTCCAACACTAGCCTCGTTATCACATGCACACACCCACTTGAGCCACCGTAACTCCCAACTCTCGCCTTATGTGGTAGGATCTCCTCAATCCCCTTTTCTTTGACATTACTCCCGTACTACCCTGTGCAC
>WNGS01008933.1:22261-33151 GCA_020271785.1 Procambarus virginalis
CATCATCCAAAAAGATGAGTGAAATAAAGTTAAACCCCTCACCCCCCCTCCCCCGCCCCTTCACGACACTGGACAACAGAAGAGTCTGAGGAGACATGATTCACCACCTACATAATTCTCATAGAAACTGACACAGAGACAAGCGAGACAAAAGTGAACAATAAACCCAAGAAGCCTCAGAGACATTAATAAGGAATTAGTTCAGTATCAGAATAGTTAAGAAATAGACTGTAATAGGCAGGATGTGGTGGAGGCAGACGCCATTCACAGTGTCATCTTTTAACAGCTTTCAATGTCATATTTTCCTATGGTATTATCTCCTTTATCTCTCCTTCAATTATCCCATTTTCCACCCTCCGTTCATCTTGTCTCACCTTTCGAGTAACTGGTGCCACACGAGCTGTGTTTGACAAGGATTAAAGGATGAGGGGCCTGACAAGCTGAAGTAGACAGCGCTTCGGATTCGTAGTCCTGAGGTTCCGGGTTCGATCCCCGGTGGAGGCGGAGACAAAATAGGCAAATTTCTTTTCCCTGATGCCCCCGTTCACCTAGCAGTAAATAGGTACCTGGGAGTTAGACAGCTGCTACGGGCTGCTCTTCCTGGGGGATGTTAACAAAAGGAGGCCTGGTCGAGGACCGGGCCGCGGGGACGCAGCCCCGAAACATCTCAAGATACCTGTACCCACCTGTGTAAAAAAAAATAAAAAAAAGCAGTGCAACTTGGGATTCCACTGAATCCTGTAGAAATCCTAAGGCTTCCAACTGAAACCTAAATCGGAGTTTTCACACACTGGTCTTCACCCCCCCCCATGCATTGGGGGGGGGGGGGTGTAGTGTGTAAAATCAACACACAATCCAGGAGTGTTGAAAATCCAGTTATATTCGTCTGTTCACGCCTGCAGCTTCCGTGGCGGCGGCGGCATCTTCTCCCCATCTTAGCTGATGACAAGGAGTGGTTCCTTCCACACAGAGGGTGCTTGACATAGAGGAGGGAGGGGCTTGACAGCTGGTTTGTTACGAGAGAAAAAATGTGGCTGGTGCCATCTTGGCCTCTCAAACACACACACACACACACACACACACACACACACACACACACACACACACACACACACACACCACACACACACACACACAGGAATGGTCGAACAATGGCTGTTAGAGTTTAACCCAAGCAAGTGTAATGTAATGAAGATAGGGGTAGGAAGCAGGAGACCAGATACAAGGTATCATTTGGGAGATGAAATACTTCAAGAGTCAGAGAGAGAGAAAGACCTGGGGGTTGATATCACGCCAGACCTGTCCCCTGAAGCTCATATCAAGAGGATAACATCAGCAGCATATGCCAGGTTGGCTAACATAAGAACGGCCTTTAGAAACTTGTGTAAGGAATCTTTCAGAACATTATATACCACATATGTCAGACCAATCCTGGAGTATGCGGCTCCAGCATGGAGTCCCTATCTAGTCAAGCATAAGACTAAACTGGAAAAGGTTCAAAGGTTTGCCACCAGACTAGTACCCGAGCTGAGAGGTATGAGCTACGAGGAGCGACTGCAGGAATTAAACCTCACTTCGTTGGAAGACAGAAGAGTTAGGGGGGACATGATCACCACATTCAAGATTCTCAGGGGAATCGACAGGGTTGATAAAGACAGGCTGTTTAACACAAGGGGCACACGCACTAGGGGACACAGGTGGAAACTGAGTGCCCAAATGAGCCACAGAGATATTAGAAAGAACTTTTTTAGTGTCAGAGTGGTTGACCAATGGAATGCATTAGGAAGCGATGTGGTGGAGGCTGACTCCATACACAGTTTCAAGTGTAGATATCATAGAGCCCAGTAGGCTCAGGAAACTGTACACCTGTTGATTGACGGTTGAGAGGCGGGACCAAAGAGCCAGAGCTCAACCCCCGCAAGCACAACTAGGTGAGTACAACTAGGTGAGTACACACAAACACACACACAGCAGCCCTCTGCCTTCCTCTCTCTCTCTCTCTGCATCTACTTACTCTTTCATTTTTCCTCTTTCTCCCTAATCATCAACCATCTTGACCCCTTCCTTGTTCAAATACTGCCTTCTATACTTCTTTCCTTTCTCCTCTCCCTCGACCTCTTAATCTCTTACTCTCTCTCTCTCTTCCTCCATTCTTCACCTTTTCTACCTTTCGTTATGACATCGCTATATTTTGTTATTCACGTTTTCGTTTGTCTTCTGTGCTATTTAACTTGTTTCTGCTTCTCATCATTCTTTCTTCGCTGATTTCTGCTTCACACACAACTGCTCCTCAAATGTTCCATCCTTCCATCATCTCACATCATTACATTTTCCTTCTTCCAGCACATCTATCCTCTTTTTCCTTCTCCACCTGTTCCTATTCATCTTATATTCCTCATGTACTTCTGTTATTCGTTCTTCCCTGTGATCTCTCTTCCTCCTCTCCCGCTCATCCTCTTGTCTTCTCCTTCATATTCGCATTCCCCTCTCCTTTCCATTTCCTTTTCTTCCCCTCCCCCCCCCCCCTTTCTCTCTCTACCCCCCCCCTTCCGTCTTAGTCCCACCAACCACTCTCAATTGGCTACGGTTGAACGACCATTCTCGCTACAAGAGCCGCCTTAATTACTGTACTTGAATTAATATCAGAGTTAATAACAAATGACCGTCACTAATTAAATATTCCTGGGCGCCCATTTTTATCATAGTTCACGTGTGTGTGTGTGTGTCACTGAGAAAGATGTTAAGATTCGCTACCTGGAACAGTGTTCCAAGTAGCACGGGCTATGGTGAGCCCGTGGTGCCTTAGTGACTGAGAAAGAGATAACTGGCAGTGATGGGTAATGTGTAGCAGTGCTGTATGGAGCTGATTGGGGAGGGAGGAGGGAGGAGGAACAGGGAGGGTTATACATATGTATAAAGTGTTGCATACGTGTCTACGTATTCTTAAGACATATCCAGAGAGAGGGGACGTGATCACGATATTCAAGATTTTCAGGTGGAAGCGTCAGGGTCGACTATGGAGATCTGTCTGCGAGGGGAGAGACAAGGGGAAGGCACCAGGACGAGGATCACACAAGGGGAAGGCACCAGGACGAGGGTCACACAAGGGGAAGGCACCAGGACGAGGGTCACACAAGGGGAAGGCACCAGGACGAGGGGTGACACACAAGGGGAAGGCACCAGGACGAGGATCACACAAGGGGAAGGCACCAGGACGAGGGTCACACAAGGGGAAGGCACCAGGACGAGGGTCACACAAGGGGAAGGCACCAGGACGAGGGGTGACACACAAGGGGAAGGCACCAGGACGAGGGTCACACAAGAGGAAGGCACCAGGACGAGGGTCACACAAGGGGAGGGCAACAGGACGAGGGTCACACAAGGGAAGGCACCAGGACGAGGGGTGACACACAAGGGGAAGGCACCAGGACGAGGGTCACACAAGAGGAAGGCACCAGGACGAGGGTCACACAAGGGGAGGGCATCAGGACGAGGGTCACACAAGGGGAAGGCACCAGGACGAGGGGTGACACACAAGGGGAAGGCACCAGGACGAGGGTCACACAAGAGGAAGGCACCAGGACGAGGGTCACACAAGGGGAGGGCATCAGGACGAGGGTCACACAAGGGGAAGGCACCAGGACGAGGGGTGACACACAAGGGGAAGGCACCAGGACGAGGGTCACACAAGAGGAAGGCACCAGGACGAGGGGTGACACAAGGGGAGGGCACCAGGACGAGGGTCACACAAGGGGAGGGCATCAGGACGAGGGTCACACAAGGGGAGGGCATCAGGACGAGGGTGACACAAGGGGAAGACACCAGGACGAGGGTCACACAAGGGGAAGGCACCAGGACGAGGGTCACACAAGGGAGGGCACCAGGACGAGGGTCACACAAGGGGAAGGCACCAGGACGAGGGGTGACACACAAGGGGAAGGCACCAGGACGAGGGTCACACAAGGGAAGGCACCAGGACGAGGGGTGACACACAAGGGGAAGGCACCAGGACGAGGGTCACACAAGGGGAAGACACCAGGACGAGGGGTGACACACAAGGGGAAGGCACCAGGACGAGGGTGACACAAGGGGAAGACACCAGGACGAGGGGTGACACACAAGGGGAAGGCACCAGGACGAGGGGTGACACAAGGGGAAGGCACCAGGACGAGGGGTGACACACAAGGGGAAGGCACCAGGACGAGGGTCACACAAGGGGAGGGCACCAGGACGAGGGTCACACAAGGGGAGGGCACCAGGACGAGGGGTGACACAAGGGGAAGGCACCAGGACGAGGGTCACACAAGGGGAAGGCACCAGGACGAGGGTCACACAAGGGAAGGCACCAGGACGAGGGGTGACACACAAGGGAAGGCACCAGGACGAGGGTCACACAAGGGGAAGACACCAGGACGAGGGTCACACAAGGGGAAGGCACCAGGACGAGGGGTGACACACAAGGGGAAGACACCAGGACGAGGGGTGACACACAAGGGGAAGGCACAGGACGAGGGTCACACAAGGGGAAGGCACCAGGACGAGGGGTGACACACAAGGGGAAGACACCAGGACGAGGGTCACACAAGGGGAAGGCACCAGGACGAGGGGTGACACACAAGGGGAAGGCACCAGGACGAGGGGTGACACACAAGGGGAAGGCACCAGGACGAGGGGTGACACACAAGGGGAAGGCACCAGGACGAGGGGTGACACACAAGGGGAAGGCACCAGGACGAGGGGTGACACACAAGGGGAAGGCACCAGGACGAGGGTGACACACAAGGGGAAGGCACCAGGACGAGGGGTGACACACAAGGGGAGGGCACCAGGACGAGGGGTGACACACAAGGGGAAGGCACCAGGACGAGGGGTGACACACAAGGGGAAGGCACCAGGACGAGGGGTGACACACAAGGGGAGGGCACCAGGACGAGGGGTGACACACAAGGGGAAGGCACCAGGACGAGGGGTGACACACAAGGGGAGGGCACCAGGACGAGGGGTGACACACAAGGGGAAGGCACCAGGACGAGGGGTGACACACAAGGGGAGGGCACCAGGACGAGGGGTGACACACAAGGGGAGGGCACCAGGACGAGGGGTGACACACAAGGGGAAGGCACCAGGACGAGGGGTGACACACAAGGGGAAGGCACCAGGACGGGGGGTGACACACAAGGGGAGCGCACCAGGACGAGGGGTGACACACAAGGGGAGGGCACCAGGACGAGGGGTGACACACAAGGGGAGGGCACCAGGACGAGGGGTGACACACAAGGAGAGGGCACCAGGACGAGGGGTGACACACAAGGGGAGGGCACCAGGACGAGGGGTGACACACAAGGGGAGGGCACCAGGACGAGGGGTGACACACAAGGGGAAGGCACCAGGACGAGGGGTGACACACAAGGGGAGGGCACCAGGACGAGGGGTGACACACAAGGGGAGGGCACCAGGACGAGGGGTGACACACAAGGGGAAGGCACCAGGACGAGGGGTGACACACAAGGGGAAGGCACCAGGACGGGGGGTGACACACAAGGGGAGGGCACCAGGACGAGGGGTGACACACAAGGGGAAGGCACCAGGACGAGGGGTGACACACAAGGGGAGGGCACCAGGACGAGGGGTGTCACACAAGGGGAAGGCACCAGGACGAGGGGTGACACACAAGGGGAAGGCACCAGGACGAGGGGTGACACACAAGGGGAAGGCACCAGGACGAGGGGTGACACACAAGGGGAAGGCACCAAATGGCACAGACAAACTTAGTGACACAAACTACCCCTCCCAGACACGTTATGATTCACGAGTAGGCACCCCCCCCCCCTACAATCCCCCCATTATAAACCCCTATTATAAAGCCCGTAGCACTTCCCCATTCTACAACACACAAAATGCCTAAATGGTCTCGGGGGTGATAGCAAAGACCGCTATATCGAGGTGGTTGTTGACAAGGGTGTTCACAGAACTATAAAAAAAAAACATGGGCCAGATTCAGGAAGCAGTTACGCAAGCACTTACGAACCTGGGGCCAGATTCACGAAGCAGTTACGCAAGCACTTACGAACCTGGGGCCAGATTCACGAAGCAGTTACGCAAGCACTTACGAATCTGGGGCCAGATTCACGAAGCATTTACACAAGCACTTACGAACCTGGGGCCAGATTCACGAAGCAGTTACGCAAGCACTTACGAACGTGTACATCTTTTCTTCAATCTTTGACGGCTTTGGTTACATTTATTAAACAGTTTACAAGCATGAAAACTTGCCAATCAACTGTTGTTGTTGTTATAAACAGCCTCCTTGTGCTTCGGAGCTCATTAACTGTTTAATAATTGTAAACAAAGCCGCCAAAGATTGAGAAAAGATGGACAGGTTCGTAAGTGCTTGCGTAACTGCTTCGTGAATCTGGCTCATGGATAGTTCTGTACTAACCAAGTTTGGACTCAATTTACTGTTAACGTTTTCATTAGCATTACCAAGAAGATTACATTTAATAACTAGTAATAATGAAGAATATAAAAAATATCTTCATTAATCCCTTGCAATAAGGTGCAAATATTTCAGCAGATTTTCTATTATGTTAAAAAAAATAAAAGTTACATGTCATATGTTGAAGCGAAGCAACCCACTATTTATGCCAATTTAAACAAAAATAAAAATAAGAAAATAAAATAAACCAATTAACGTGCAAATTGTGATTTCTTCTCCTCGCTTCTGACTTGCAATAAATTAACCAATATTAATGGCTTCCGGTTAAGCCATTCCAATGTTTTTCTTATGGCGCCACATATCATCTTTCTTTATCATATTATATAAATAATGGCATCCGTCTCATGTAATTAGATTTGCACCACATCAAAGGAACAGAGGCTGCCTTAATTTCATTTACATTTACAAGGGTCCAATAAGTCATAGTTGGCTTCACACTCGTCGAATGTTTCAAGGTTAAGGCGCCCTCGCGGCCCCCCCCCCCCCCCGTGGTAATGACTTATGATCTTTAAGGGCCTCACAGGTCACTCACACGAACTTGAAGTTGCAATTGACAGGGCTGGATAGCAAGTTGTCAACAAGGCTGGACAACAGGTTGGCCAGCCTACACTTGTGCAACGTATGGAAAGGGACAAATACATAACGTTTCGGTCCGTCCTGGACGGACTCTTGTTCTATAAGGAACCCTTACGTGACGACCGAAACGTCGTCACGTAAGGGTCCAGGACGGACAGAAACGTCGTCACGTAAGGGTCCAGGACTGACCGGAACGTCGTCACATAAGGGTCCATGACGGACCGAAACGTCGTCACAAAATGGTCCAGGACGGACAGAAACGTCGTCACATAAGGGTTTCATACTCCTTTCCTCACAACTCATTCCTCGCGGTTCTGGTACTATTCTAGTGGCACACCTGTGAACCTTATCCAGCTTCCTGTCATGTTTGACACGGTATGGCCTGCAGTCCTTAGCTGCATATTCCAGGATTAGTCTGACGTATGTGCTAAATAGCTATGAACATACACTATGTTAATAGTGTATGTTCAAATGATTTTCTTACTCAAATTTCTAAAGGCAGTTCTGATGTTGGCCAGCCTCGCGTACGCCGCTGATATCATAATTATATGGGCTTCTGGAGACAGGTTCAGTGTTACATATCAATACCCAGGTCGTTGTTTCTGTCTGTTTCATTGAGGACTTCGTCTTCCATGTACAACCTTGTGTCTGGCCTCCTGTTCCCTCCACTTAGCTTTATTACTTTGCATTTACTTGACGTAAACTCAAGTAGCCATTTGCTGGACCATTCCTTCAGTCCATCCAGGTCATCTTGTAGGCTCTTACTATCTTCCTCTGACTTATTCCTCCCTCATAATTTTGCATCAGCAAACATTGAGATGAATGAATCTATTCCCGCTCAAAGATCGTTTACATATATCAGAAACAGTATAGGTCCAAAGACTCAACCCTGTGGGACTCCACTGGTACACTCGCCACTCTGAGGCCTCACCCGTCACAGTGACTCGCTGTCTTCTGTTGTTTAGGTGCTCCCTTATCCAATGGAGTACCTTCCCTGTTATTCCTGCCTGCATCTCCAACTTATGAACTAGTCTCCTACAGGGAACTGTGTCAAAGCTTTCTGGTCATCCAAGAATATGCAGTGTGCCCACCCTTTTCTTTCTTGCCTAATTGTTGTCGCCTGGTCATAGAATTGCTATTAATCTTGTGAGGCAAGATTTGCTATCCCTGAACCCATGCTGGTGATGTGTTACAAAGTTTTTCGCTCCAGGTGTTCTGCTAGTGTCTTTTCTCACATTCTTCTCCATCACCTTGCATGGTATGTAAGTTAGGGACACTGGACTGAACTTCACTGCCACCTGTTCGTCTCCCCTCTTGTATATCGGGACTACATTAGCCGTCTTCTAAATTTTTGACAGTTCTCCTGTTCCTAGTGACTTGCTATACACCATTGAGAGTGGTAGGCATAGTGTTGGTGCGCCCTCTTTTAGTACCCATGGTGATATACCATCCGGACCAGCAACCTTTGCTACAACAATTCAAGCAAATGCTTCCTTACCTCCCTCACTGGTAATTTCAAACTCCTCCAGTTGTGTTGGGTTATGACCCTCTCTTAGTCCAGAAACGTTTCCTTGCTCTATTATGAAGACCTCAAATTTCTTATTGAGTTTCTCCCTTTCTTATCATTTGTAGTGAACGTGCCTCCCCTGTCCTCAGTTTCACTACCTGTTCTTTCAGTGCTGTGTTCCTATGATGTGACTGTGCAGCAATTTGTGTTGGGTCTTTGCTTTATTTGCAATATCATTTTCGTATTGTCTTTCTGCTTTCTCTTCTCACCCTGAGATACTAATTCCTGGTCCTTGGGTATCTTTCTCTGCTCTCTGGTGTCCTGTTATTTCTGAAGTTTCGCCATGAACTTGAACTTCGTTGCTTTGCCAGCTTACATCGCTGATTAAACCATGGGTCCCTAGTCTGCATTTCGTTGTTTTCTTTTTGTAATGGGACAAACTTGTCTGCTGCTTCCTTACACTTCTGCCTGATGTAGTCCATCACGTCTTAAGTAGCCCTTCGTGAGCTCTGTTTCCCACGTTATTTCCATTAGGAATTTTCTTATTTCTTTAGTAGTTCCCTTTCGGTGAGTCAGTCTTTTGTTTTTCTGATCCCTTGAGTAAGTTAACCAGATACTCAAACATTATATTGAGATCACTGTGTATTAACCTAGTTGTATTTACCTAGTTGTGCTTGCGGGGGGTTGAGCTCTTCTTTATCGACCCGCCTCTCAACTGTCAATCAACTTTTTTTTACACACACACACACACACACACACACACACACACACACACGAATCTGTACACCAGTTTCAGGAATCTGTACACCAGTTGATTGACAGTTGAGAGGCGGGACCAAAGAGCCAAAGCTCAACCCCCGCAAGCACAAATAGGTGAGTACACACCAGGAAGCAGCCCGTAATAGCTGTCTAACTCCCAGGTACCTATTTACTGCTAGGTAACAGGGGCTTCAGGGTGAAAGAAACGCTGCCTATTTGTTTTCTGCCATCGCCGAGGATCGAACCCCGGTCCTTAGGATTGCGAGTCCCAAGCCCTGTCCACTCAGCCACAGGCCCCTGTATGTGCGTGTGTACTCACCTATTTGTGCTTGTGGGGGTTGAACTTTGGCTCTTTGGTCCCGCCTCTCAACTGTCAATCAACTGGTGTACAGGTTCCTGAGCCTACTGGGCTCTGTCATATCTACATTTGAAACTGCATGGAGTCAACCTCCACCACATCACTGCCTGATGCATTACACTTGTTAACTACTCAAGACACTGAAAAAGTTCTTTCTAACGTCCCTGTGGCTCATTTGGGTACTCAGTTTTCATGTGTCCCCGTGTGCGTGTTCCACCCGTGTTAAACAGTTTATACTTATCTCCACTGCCGATTCCTCTGAGAATAGGCTGGTGGGAGATGACATGCAGGGAGGGAGGGTAGGTTGCTGGGAGGGAATGATATAGACAGAAAAAATATAAATATGAAGAGAGCAAATGTGAAAAAAATAAGAGTGAAATAGCGAAAGGTAATAGGATAGACGGGAAGACAGCTATGGCAGAATAGGAGGCAGTGGGGGGCCAATTTCCCCATAGGCGTCACATTGTCAACTAACGCGCGCGCGCACACACACTCTGGGGCCCCCTATTAACGAGCACCAAACACAGGCATCCGGCCGCCGCCGCCGGCTGCCTGTCACAATTTAAAGTTTTAGCCTCCAAAAGCGAGGTATTTTTCACCTTATGACAGACTAATACCCGGCCAGTAATTGAAACTGTCAGCTAACCCAGCGCTCTGATCTATTTGCTGTATTTGCTAACGCTTTTGCTATGTGTCTGGTAACGTTTTGTGGTTAGCAAGCCGCCGTTGTTGTTGTTGTATCCCCGCTCGGGCAATTTAGGCCTGGGATATGAATATTGTATTATTCAGTAATGATCTATTTTCTATACTGATTGCGTTGTATTTGTTATGATGAATGGTTGTAAATCACCACCTGTGTTTTATTGGTTGTGTCGGCCTCGCTAATATTCACCGTCCGTCAAAGTCATCTCTCTTTATTACGGCTTTATTTAATAAAGTCAGCTCTTCCCGTTTAAAGGGCACAGTTGTTTATGTAGTGAAAATGTTGCACCTCTCTGTCTCTGTCTGTCTCTCTCTCGTCTGTCTGTCTGTCTCTGTCTCTCTCGTCTGTCTGTCTCTGTCTGTCTCTCTCGTCTGTCTGTCTCTCTCGTCTGTCTGTCTCTCTCTCTCTCTCTCTCTCTAGTTATCAATTCAATAAAACAGTATGCTATGTTATTATTAAAGTAATGTTAAATTTTTTATTCATAGTTCAAA
>WNGS01008935.1:4473-23494 GCA_020271785.1 Procambarus virginalis
TAGACCCCCACTGCTTGCAGCCTGACATATGAATTACCAGCTGCGATGATCCAGGCAGTTACAGCCCCAGCTCCTGAGATGGTTAAGTCCACTACGGGCTCACCATAGCCCGTGCTGCTCGGAAATCTGCGTTCCCAGCAGCTGAATCTAAAACAACTTGATCAAGGCACCATTAGGAAGGGACCAGACTCCACACTACCATCTGGCTGGATGGAGATGAAGAGATGCAAGGCAGGTGGGAGGGGGGCCCCTCCCCCCTCCCACACATCACTTCCTGGGTCTAATACAACCAACTGACAAGCTGGACACACGGGAGACATCTCCTGTCCACGGGCTCACCATAGCCCGTGCTACTTGCCCAGCTCCTGTGCCAGGTAAGTTACGGGCTCACCATAGCCCGTGCTACTTGCCCAGCTCCTGTGCCAGGTAAGTTACGGGCTCACCATAGCCCGTGCTACTTGCCCAGCTCCTGTGCCAGGTAAGTTACGGGCTCACCATAGCCCGTGCTACTTGGAACTTGTTCCGAGTAGCTGAATCTATAACAACAACAACATGGTGATACAAGTAGGCAGACTACACCACTCTCTGCCACCGTAGCCGGCTCCTGTCTTTATAGCACAATCTTAAAGTTATCTTGAGATGATTTCGGGGCTTTATAGTGTCCCCGCGGCCCGGTCCTCGACCAGGCCTCCACCCCCAGGAAGCAGCCCGTGACAGCTGACTAACACCCAGGTACCTATTTTACTGCTAGGTAACAGGGGGCATAGGGTGAAAGAAACTCTGCCCATTGTTTCTCGCCGGCGCCCGGGATCGAACCCAGCGTCATGTTAAAAACTGTTGTTAAATTCACACGATGTTTCAAAACATCTATACAGCCGTTTTTTTGTTTAATATGTCGATGTGCAAATGGTGCCTACGACATCAGAGGAGAATTATTGACAATTTCTGCAGGTGTGGAGGTGAAGGAAGGGAAGGTTCTCGGCGTTATATCTCCTTGCCTTGGGTAAGGAAAGGTAAATATGAGGGAGCGATAAGATTATATACCACTTGGAAGACGTATAACGACAAGGAGCCGAGATACGACGACGCTGCCCAACCATTTGGACCATCGGGAATCGAACGCGGATCATGCAAGAAGCGAGACATTCACTCTACCGACTTGTCCAAGATGATTCCCCCTCCCCCCCCTCTTGTGCGTCAAGTCACAGAGCTCTTCAGTATTATAACTGTCTGTATCTCACGCACATTGTTGTTGTTATAGATTCAGCTACTCGGAACAAGTTCCAAGTAGCACGGGCTATGGTGAGCTCGTAGTGGACTTACCTGGCACAGGAGCGGGCAAGTAGCACGGGCTATGGTGAGCTCGTAGTGGACTTACCTGGCACAGGAGCGGGACAAGTAGCACGGGCTATGGTGAGCCCGTAGTGGACTTACCTGGCACAGGAGCGGTGCTGTCACACACATCTTCTCCTGCACAATATATCTTAAGACAACTTCACTCAATGTTTACATCTCCACCCAACCTGCTCTCGCACAAGACAGCACATATATGACTTATTGCTTATAGTCACTATTTCACTTATATATAAGTACATATGTGACATTCCAAGCCATATTTTTTTTCAAAGCACTAACTTTTTCTCTCAGTTTTATTAAACAATAGAGATTTTATACAAAGTTTGACAATATCCTGAGTTACTTTACAATTTATTTAAATATTTTAGTTTCGTTTTATTATTTTTATAAAACTGTAATATTTATATAGGTATAGGTTCAGTACTAATTGTAATATCTTAACATACTAAGAAGGTTAGGTTAGGTTGTGGTTTTCTATTCAGATTTTCAAGGTAAACTCAAATATTCACAATAAATTAGTATATCACATATGCACTTATTTCATAAGCAAGATATTGACTATAAGCAAGTGCGAGAACTCAACCTCACACAATTATGTCTCCCTGTCACTGGCTTGGCCTCTTATCTCTATTCATTTATGCTCGTATTATGTCCCATCTGCCCTCTCACTCCACTCTCACCAAGTTCACTGATATCTCCTTCCTCTCCTCAACCCCCCCTATCATTGCCCCGACCTGCCCCTACCCCCCCCCCTTCTCCTCGTGCTACCCCCTCCCTCACCCAGACACCCCCACCTCACTCAGGGAAAGGCGTCCGTAGATCGATCGGTACTACACCTCTCTCCCTCTCTCCCTCCCTCTCCCTCTCTCTCTCTCTCTCTCTCTCTCTCTCTCTCTCTCTCTCTCTCTCTCTCTCTCTCTCTCTCTCTCTCTCTCTCTCTCTCTCTCTCTCTCTCTCAACATCAGAGGCCCGAGACTGTTCAACACGCTTCCACTACACATAAGGGGCATAACTGGCCGACCCCTCACAGTGTTCAAGAGAGAACTATCAACACCAGAGGCCCGAGACTGTTCAACACACTTCCACTACACATAAGGGACATAACTGGCCGACCCCTCACAGTGTTCAAGAGAGAACTATCAACACCAGAGGCCCGAGACTGTTCAACACGCTTCCACTACACATAAGGGACATAACTGGCCGACCCCTCACAGTGTTCAAGAGAGAACTATCAACACCAGAGGCCCGAGACTGTTCAACACACTTCCACTACACATAAGGGACATAACTGGCCGACCCCTCACAGTGTTCAAGAGAGAACTATCAACACCAGAGGCCCGAGACTGTTCAACACGCTTCCACTACACATAAGGGACATAACTGGCCGACCCCTCACAGTGTTCAAGAGAGAACTATCAACATCAGAGGCCCGAGACTGTTCAACACGCTTCCACTACACATAAGGGACATAACTGGCCGACCCCTCACAGTGTTCAAGAGAGAACTATCAACATCAGAGGCCCGAGACTGTTCAACACGCTTCCACTACACATAAGGGACATAACTGGCCGACCCCTCACAGTGTTCAAGAGAACTATCAACATCAGAGGCCCAAGACTGTTCAACACGCTTCCACTACACATAAGGGACATAACTGGCCGACCCCTCACAGTGTTCAAGAGAGAACTATCAACATCAGAGGCCCGAGTCTGTTCAACACGCTTCCACTACACATAAGGGACATAACTGGCAGACCCCTCACAGTGTTCAAGAGAGAACTATCAACACCAGAGGCCCGAGACTGTTCAACACGCTTCCACTACACATAAGGGACATAACTGGCCGACCCCTCACAGTGTTCAAGAGAGAACTATCAACATCAGAGGCCCGAGACTGTTCAACACGCTTCCACTACACATAAGGGACATAACTGGCCGACCCCTCACAGTGTTCAAGAGAGAACTATCAACACCAGAGGCCCGAGACTGTTCAACACGCTTCCACTACACATAAGGGACATAACTGGCCGACCCTCACAGTGTTCAAGAGAGAACTATCAACATCAGAGGCCCGAGACTGTTCAACACGCTTCCACTACACATAAGGGACATAACTGGCCGACCCCTCACAGTGTTCAAGAGAGAACTATCAACATCAGAGGCCCGAGACTGTTCAACACGCTTCCACTACACATAAGGGACATAACTGGCAGACCCCTCACAGTGTTCAAGAGAGAACTATCAACACCAGAGGCCCGAGACTGTTCAACACGCTTCCACTACACATAAGGGACATAACTGGCCGACCCCTCACAGTGTTCAAGAGAGAACTATCAACATCAGAGGCCCGAGACTGTTCAACACGCTTCCACTACACATAAGGGACATAACTGGCCGACCCCTCACAGTGTTCAAGAGAGAACTATCAACATCAGAGGCCCGAGACTGTTCAACACGCTTCCACTACACATAAGGGACATAACTGGCCGACCCCTCACAGTGTTCAAGAGAGAACTATCAACATCAGAGGCCCGAGACTGTTCAACACGCTTCCACTACACATAAGGGACATAACTGGCCGACCCCTCACAGTGTTCAAGAGAGAACTATCAACATCAGAGGCCCGAGACTGTTCAACACGCTTCCACTACACATAAGGGACATAACTGGCCGACCCCTCACAGTGTTCAAGAGAGAACTATCAACATCAGAGGCCCGAGACTGTTCAACACGCTTCCACTACACATAAGGGACATAACTGGCCGACCCTCACAGTGTTCAAGAGAGAACTATCAACATCAGAGGCCCGAGACTGTTCAACACGCTTCCACTACACATAAGGGACATAACTGGCCGACCCCTCACAGTGTTCAAGAGAGAACTATCAACATCAGAGGCCCGAGACTGTTCAACACGCTTCCACTACACATAAGGGACATAACTGGCCGACCCCTCACAGTGTTCAAGAGAGAACTATCAACATCAGAGGCCCGAGACTGTTCAACACGCTTCCACTACACATAAGGGACATAACTGGCCGACCCCTCACAGTGTTCAAGAGAGAACTATCACATCAGAGGCCCGAGACTGTTCAACACGCTTCCACTACACATAAGGGACATAACTGGCAGACCCCTCACAGTGTTCAAGAGAGAACTATCAACATCAGAGGCCCGAGACTGTTCAACACGCTTCCACTACACATAAGGGACATAACTGGCCGACCCCTCAGAGTGTTCAAGAGAGAACTGGATAAACACCTCCCAAAGGATACCTGATCAACCAGGCTGTGATTCATACGTCAGGCTGCGAGCAGCCGCGTCCAACAGCCTGGTCGACGACCGGGCCGCGGGGACGCTAAGGCCCGGAAACACCTCAAGGTATGGTTACCTTACCGTGCTATGATTTCGGGGCTTAGCGTCCCGCGGCCCGGTCTCTGATCTGGCCTGCTGGTAACCACAAAGATTACTACACCACCCGCCCCCACCCCCCCCTCCAGGTAACCCGCACCCCCCACTCCAGGTACCCGCACCCCCCACTCCAGGTACCACACATCCACACTACATCAACTGTCACTATATACACTACCCCCTTTTGGATGGCAGGTTAGTACATACAGTAAATGTATTCTTGCTTGCTTCCAAACACACACGCACCCAGCCCCCCCCCTCCCTCGACCCACGTTTAACTATACATGCCCTCGTATACAAAAGCATGTATGTTGTATGCTCAGCATACATATATACACACGGCACGATTTCATACACATAAATGTTGCAAGCAACGAAAGCTAGTGCAGAAAATACAGCAGACGCCGGCATCAATGGTGCAGCCCCACGCCACCAATCATCAACCTCCCAGAAGTATCAGTACGTCCGATTATACCCTACTACCAACATACCGGTAGCCGGAGGACCAATAACGACGCTCAAGGGCATAAGAACAAAGGTAACTGCTGAAGGCCTATTGGCCTATACGACGCAGCTCCTATTTATAACCACCCAATCCCACTCATATACATGTCCAACCCGCGCTTGAAACAATCGAGGGACCCCACCATCTCCACCACGTTACGCGGTAATTGATTCCCACAAATCAACAACCCTGTTACTGAACCAGTATTTACCCAAGTCTTTCCTAAATGTAAACTTATCCAATTTATACATCAAACGACGTATAATCGCAAGAGAATGACCGTAACTACCTCATGTTTTCATCAATTCCGAGCAATAGCCAACCATTAACTAGCTGCCAGAGGCATCAATCAATCACTACCGATAAATAATAAGCGAACAGCCTGCTGTATGGCTCCGTGGTGGACCAATGGCCGCAGCTTGGTCATCAATCACTGCGACAACGGACAAGAACTCTCTTTCAAACCATCAACTTCAATTGCAGCGGAGCCAGGGCCGGCATAAACATATGTTGTGGGAATGTTGTTGTTGTTGTTGTTTTAGATTTATCTACTCAGAACGAAGTGTCCATGTAGCACGGGCTATGGTGAGCCCGTAAAAATGGTGGGCACCGTATTACATGCCCCGGGAGACGTGGGTGGCCTGGTTGGTGGTAGTGTTTGTTCCTGCCCCCAGGGGGCACATGGTTCCCTGGATAACACCAGGATCATACCTGTAGTGGGTTCTGGAGTTCGTCTATTCTCTAAGCCCGGTCTTGCTGTGTGATAATCTGGTCCAGTAGGCTGTGTTTGGAGGGGTCCGCAGGTCCGCACATCCACTACAACCAGGTTGGTCCGGCACTTCTTGCACGAGTTTCTAATTGTTTTGAGTAAGTCACTTTGTTCGGGTAATATTTCTTATGCTTGCTGGGAGGGTGTTGAACAGCTGTGGACCTCTGATGTTCAGACAGTGTTCTCTGATTGTGCCTATGGCACCTCTACTCCTCACTGGTTCTATTCTGCATTTCCTTCCGTATCTTTCGTTCCAGTACGTTGTTATTCTACTGTGCAAATTTCAGACTTGGCCTTCCATGTATATATATATTATTTGACACACCTCTCGTCTTTCTAGAGAGTACATTTGGAGAGCTTTGAGACGATCCCAATAATTTAGGTGCTTTATCTCGTCTATGCGTGCCGTATATGTTCTCTGTATTCCCTCTATTTCAGCAATCTCTCCTGTTCTGAAGGGGAAGTGAGTACTGAGCAGTACTCAAGACGGGACAACACAAAAATAATATTATCATTGTCGTCAGATCTGCGGGTTTGAACGTTCTCAAATCCGTCCAATCAGTTTCCTGTATGATGCTATAGTTGCTCAATTATGCTCCTTAAACGTTAGGTAATTCGACGTAATTACTCCCCAGATCCTTTACATGTTGTGTTCCTTCTAATGAGTAGATCTTACTATGTTGTGTTCCCCTATAATTCGTATAATTATCACTACGGGCTCACCATAGCCCGTGCTACTTGCCCCGCTCCTGTGCCAGGTAAGTCCACTACGGGCTCACCATAGCCCGTGCTACTTGTCCCGCTCCTGTGCCAGGTAAGTCCACTACGGGCTCACCATAGCCCGTGCTACTTGCCCCGATCCTGTGTCAGGTAAGTCCACTACGGGCTCACCATAGCCCGTGCTACTTGCCCCGATCCTGTGCCAGGTAAGTCCACTACGGGCTCACCATAGCCCGTGCTACTTGCCCCGATCCTGTGTCAGGTAAGTCCACTACGGGCTCACCATAGCCCGTGCTACTTGCCCCGCTCCTGTGCCAGGTAAGTCCACTACGGGCTCACCATAGCCCGTGCTACTTGCCCTGCTCCTGTGCCAGGTAAGTCGTCTACGGGCTCACCATAGCCCGTGTTACTTGTAACTTTTTGTTCCAGGTAGCCAATCTTAAACTACAATAACATCGTTTAATTCCAATTCGTTTATCACGCCCAAGTACTTGGAATTTGTCACTGGTAAACATCATGATATTTTCCGTTGCCAAATTAAATACTTTATTATCTCAGCTTTGTAGTTGTCAATTATAGAAGTAATTCTCTTCTTAATTTTTGTATCGTCTACGAAACTTGACACGAAGCTACGAGTTGTATTTTTGTCAATATTGCACGCAAGAATAAGTTAGAGGAATGTTGCAAGGACTGTGCCCTGAGGGACTGTGCCCTCGTGGACTGTGCCCTGAGGGACTGTGCCCTCGTGGACTGTGCCCTGAGGGACTGTGCCCTCGTGGACTGTGCCCTGAGGGACTGTGCCCTCGTGGACTGTGCCCTGAGGGATTGTGCCCTCGTGGACTGTGCCCTGAGGGACTGTGCCCTCGTGGACTGTGCCCTGAGGGATTGTGCCCTCGTGGACTGTGCCCTGAGGGACTGTGCCCTCGTGGACTGTGCCCTGAGGGATTGTGCCCTCGTGGACTGTGCCCCGAGGGATTGTGCCCTCATGGACTGTGCCCTGAGGGACTGTGCCCTGTAGGACTGTGCCCTGAGGGACTGTGCCCTGTAGGACTGTGCCCTGAGGGACTGTGCCCTCATGGACTGTGCCCTGTAGGACAGTGCCCTGAGGGACTGTGCCCTGAGGGACTGTGCCCTGTAGGACTGTGCCCTGTAGGACTGTGCCCTGAGGGATTGTGCCCTCGTGGACTGTGCCCTGAGGGACTGTGCCCTCATGGACTGTGTCCTGAGGGACTGTACCCTCATGGACTGTGCCCTGAGGGACTGTGCCCTGAGGGACTGTGCCCTGAGGGACTGTACCCTCATGGACTGTGCCCTGAGGGACTGTGCCCTGAGGGACTGTACCCTCATGGACTGTGTCCTGAGAGACTGTACCCTAAAGGACTGTGCCCTGAGGGACTGTACCCTGTGCCCACCCCTTGAGCTGCTTCAGTCCACAGTGTACATCCTGAACTACACACTGACAACACTGACACTAAGGCCTCCACAAGCACATCAATCACACTGAAACATCCTGGGGGGGGGGGGGCAAACAACTGAAGGTAAACATGCGAATTAATTCCCGGCGAATCGTGTAACAGGGAATGTAAACACTTATTGTTTGGTTTGTTTACACAATCTCCCGCCAAAACTGATTATTCCACACCGCAGCTCCTCATTTTTTCCAGCCGAGTAAACTTTAGCTAAAAACTCACCTATAGGCTCCACACCCGCTATAAACTCACCTATAGGCTCCACACCCGCTATTAAGTCACCATAGGCTCCACACCCGCTATAAACTCACCTATAGGCTCCACACCCGCTATAAACTCACCTATAGGCTCCACACCCGCTATTAAGTCACCATAGGCTCCACACCCGCTATAAACTCACCTATAGGCTCCACACCCGCTATAAACTCACCTATAGGCTCCACACCCGCTATACACTCACCTATAGGCTCCACACCCGCTATAAACTCACCTATAGGCTCCACACCCGCTATACACTCACCTATAGGCTCCACACCCGCTATACACTCACCT
The DNA here is from genome assembly GCA_020271785.1 of Procambarus virginalis. Classification (NCBI taxonomy): domain Eukaryota; kingdom Metazoa; phylum Arthropoda; class Malacostraca; order Decapoda; family Cambaridae; genus Procambarus; species Procambarus virginalis. The sequence goes on from WNGS01008935.1 coordinate 13,254, forward strand.
ATAGGCTCCACACCCGCTATACACTCACCTATAGGCTCCACACCCGCTATAAACTCACCTATAGGCTCCACACCCGCTATAAACTCGCTATAGGCTCCACACCCGCTATTAAGTCACCATAGGCTCCACACCTGCTATAAACTCGCTATAGGCTCCACACCCGCTATAAACTCGCTATAGGCTCCACACCCGCTATAAACTCACCATAGGCTCCACACCCGCTATAAACTCGCTATAGGCTCCACACCTGCTATAAACTCGCTATAGGCTCCACACCTGCTATAAACTCACCATAGGCTCCACACCCGCTATAAACTCACCATAGGCTCCACACCCGCTATAAACTCACCATAGGCTCCACACCCGCTATAAACTCACCATAGGCTCCACACCCGCTATAAACTCACCATAGGCTCCACACCCGCTATAAACTCACCATAGGCTCCACACCCGCAACAAGAACCATCGTCTATGCTTTCCAAACCACCTCGTTGGCAAACCATCTTGGCTTCCCGCCAAAACTTGAAGAACAGCGCCCCGCGTCTCCCCTAACGACCATACCGCCCAATAGCCCTCACGGTGGAGGTGGTAGTGGTAGTAACACTGTTCCCGCTCTCACCAGCCCACGCAACACAGCTGCTACTGACTCCTCCGCTCAACGCTTGAAACAAAAAATACGAAATACCACAAAAAAAAGAAAAGTGTTGGCATTCCGCGCGTTCAGGCCATTTCAAACAAGTGCTCGCTCCATCAATGGCTCCTCCCTCCCTCTCTCTCTCCCTCCCGCCTCCCTTCCACTTGTGCTCTTATATACGGGGAGAAATGTGAAAATTAATGGATAATCTGCGGGCACCTCGGTGATGGGAGGGAGGGGGGAGATGGGAGAGGAGGGGCGAGAAGTGTGGGAGAGATAGTGACACTACTATCAAAGAATGCCACAATAAGATAGTCCCCCAACCCAAACTGAAATTACAGGCCAATTTTCCTCCTCGAAGTACCAGGCAAAATATTCGAAAAATTATCAATCAGAGACTTGCGAAGTACATGGAAGAGGAAGAGAAGTATAACACCAGGCAGCATGGGCTTAGACACCGCAGAGGGGCCCATACAGCTATAGCCCTGATCTACGAGCATATAGCCAATGCAGTGTCGAAAAAAGATCAGTGTAATATAGTGCTTAGGGACGTTTCGAAAGCCTTCGACAAACTGTGGCACACAGGCCTAAAATATAAGATATCTGAACTAGGACTTCCTGAGAGGTTTACTGCTACTCTCTGCAGCTTTATAGACAACAGAACTGCTAGGCTTAATATCGGCAGCTACTTGGGTGACGTAATAGAAATGAAAAGTGGAGTACCACAAGGCAGCTGCCTCTCCCCTACTCTATTCAACATATATACAGCTGACCTGCCCCAACCCCAACATGGAGAATACATCACATACGCTGACGATGTCACCCAAATAATATGCCAACCGGGACCATCAAAGCCGCTACTACCCAGCAAGACCAAGGCAGCAATTAAACTCATAAACAACTTTGAGAAGCAATGGAAAATTAGCACCAACAAACAAAAGTTTCAGATAATTCATATTGCGAAAAGAAACCCGGACCCCATCATCCTTGACAACCATCCGATCCAATATGCGGAGGTAGGCAGAATACTGGGACTTATGATAAATAGAACAGGGATACAAATTCATGTAAGGAACCGACTAAACAAAGACAAAGCAGCATTAGGAAAATTGAGGAGATTTCGAAGCCTCAGTACTAACATTCAGATCCACCTATATAAGGCTCTAGTTCGGCCGCATCTAGAGTATCCCCCAGTACCACTACACACCATAAAGAAAAATAACATGCAGAAACTGCAATCAGTGCAAAATAAGGCGCTCAGGAGAGCAGCAAAACACCGTCTACCATATAATCAGACAATCCAGGAGCTCCATGAACTCCTGAACATACAGCCACTAAACATCAGACTGCAGCACCAAGCCATCAGGGTGTGAAACACCACCGGAATGTTAAGAGAACCCAATGTCAGACACATTGCTCCAAGATGAGACGCCCCGCTCCCACAGCTGGTGGCCCAAGAGCCTCGATTTAGTAGATGAAAACCCCGCCCCACAGTATATAATTCCCAGATGAAATACTGACCAGGAATCCCTCCCTCCAATACTTGAAAAAAACTACGTATAACTATATATATATATATATATATATATTATATATATATATATATATATAATATATATACGAACAAGCCTGAATGGTCCCCAGGACTATATGCAACTGAAAACTCACCCCAGAAGTGACTCGAACCCATACTGCCAGGAGCAACGCAACTGGTATATACAGGGACGCCTTAATCCGCTTGAGCATCACGACCGGACATAAGGAAGTGATAGCCGAAGCTATTTGAACCACTTCCCCGCCGGCACTCGGATGGTAATCTTGGGCATAGCATTTTATCAAATCACCTCATTTTTGGGGCAACACGTGAGGAACACAAATGTGAACAATTGTTCGCATTTGTGTTGCTCACGTGGCCCCCAAAAATGAGGTGATTTGATAAATAATATGCCCAAGATTACTATCAAAGCACCGTCGGGATGATGGGCAAATAGCCTCGGCTACCATCATTTTTTGAACGGTCGTGATGGTCGAGTGGTTAAGGTCTCCTGTACACCAGATGCATAGTGCTCCTGGCAGTATGGGTTCGAGTCACTTCTGGGGTGTGGAGTTTTCAGTTGCATATAGTCCTGGGGATCATTCAAGCTTGTTCGCATATGGGGACCATTCAGGCTTGTTTGCATATGTATATGTATGTATATATGTGTGTCTATATGTGAATACGTATACGTACACATATATAAATCAATAAATAATAATAATAAAATAAAGAGCCTTAAACAGAACAAAATGTGTGGAAGCATCGGAGTGTGTATATATGAATGCTACACAGTATTCATCTAAAGACATCCACATATGGTGAAACACATGTGAAGAACCTCTCACACACTCACAGCTCCCTGACAAGAGGGAGCCAGCTTAGCTTAGCTGCCAACACCCACACATCGTGTCAGCAAGGCGGACAGCCCGCCGCGTGCTGTCATACCTCTCACTGTACTTCCCACTTCTATACTTCCCTTCACCTATGCCTCTCCATCCTCTTTACTCCCCCCCCCCCCTCCCCCCCAAAAAAGCTGGGAGAGATATTGACACAGCATCAGAGCAGAGAATGTTGGGGGATACTAAAAAAGATCCAATTACGAGGTCCTCACACCACCTGAGGCAAAGGCTAAGAAACCAATAGTACTGAAGAGACTGAGATGAATCTCGCTTCTCTGCAGGGAGGTTACCTTGAGGTTACCTTGAGGTGCTTCCGGGGCTTAGCGTCCCCGCGGCCCGGTCATCGACCAGGCCTCCTAATGGTGTCAGAATTGGAACTCTGACACCGTTCCTACAAGACACAGAGAAGAGAAATAACTGCCGCGAGGTTGAGAGAAGTCAACCTTATGGCCAACGCGACCTTCGTAGATAAAACTGAGATTTGAAGACATTTCCGACAGCCTCTAAAAACCTGTCTCTGTCTGTCTCTCTCTAGACACTTCCTGCTCATACTATCACGTAGCAAATGACATAACCATTAAGCTCTAATTGTCCTAATTTGGGTGGGAGGGGGGGGGGAGGGATAGGGGGGCGGGCTGTCTCACCTCTGATGTTGTTATAGATTCAGCTACTCGGAACATGTTCCAAGTAGCACGGGCTATGGTGAGCTCGTAACTTACCTGGCACAGGAGCGGGGCAAGTAGCACGGGCTATGGTGAGCCCGTAGTGGACTTACCTGGCACAGGAGCGGTGCTGTGTGTGGCCCAGCTCTGAGGACAGCTCTCAGCTCAACAAACAAACACCCACAGACCTCAACTGATGTCATCCTGACATTTGGATGGCAGGCTTCCATGACCCTGGCACCCAAATGCCAGGGTCATGGAACAAGCAGGAAAGCAATAACGAGGAGTCGACCAGTGCCAACAAAACGGTTGATGGTTGTCGAATTGACGGTTGAGAGGCGGGGCCAAAGAGCCAAAACTCAACCCCCACAAGCACTAGGCGAGAACACACGTAGGGAAAACCATGCAAGGTAAAAAAAAAAAAACCTTCGTCAGTCCAACAGGTACAAATGTGTAGCAACTCTGCATCACTGCGCTCCACTATTAAAGAAAATGTTTAAGACAAATTGGTCTTCTTGAATAAATTTCTTTTAAGACATGCTGCCTCGGTCATCATCATAGAAGCCTTAACAGCCAATACCGTCACCAGCACACTGTTTGTGTCACCAACTGCCAACAAGCGGAAGAACACCTGCAGAAGGTGACACCAACGCACCAAAGGAAATGGTAACAAACGAAGGGAAGGGCATTATCAGGGGGGGGGAAGCGCCAAGCCATTATGACTATATAGCACTTGAAAGGAGAGTCAGGATAAGGATTTGGGATGAAACGGTGGCGGAGGAGGAAGGAATGATGCCCAACCATTTGGACGGTCGGGGAATGAACGCCGACCTGCATAAAGCGAGACCGTCGCTCTACCGTCCACCCCAAGTGGCTGAGAGCCGTAGCCAATAATGATACCTCTTGAGCTGGCAAAATAGTACCACTACCACCGCCACATCATCCACAAGCGACCTCCAAAAAGAAGTTAATGACACAATTAACCATAAACTCAATGGCACAAAAAAAGCAGCAATCGTTAGCACTTCAAGACAAGATAACAACAATAATTCCACGGGGGACATCTCCTGTCCACGAGGCTAACCATAGCCCGTGCTTCTTGCCAGCTCCTGTGCCAGGCAAGTACACTACGGGCTCACCATAGCCCGTGCTACTTGCCCCGCTCCTGTGCAGCAAGTCCACTACGGGCTCACCATAGCCCGTGCTACTTGCCCCGCTCCTGTGCCAGGCAAGTCCACTACGGGCTCACCATAGCCCGTGCTTTGCCCAGCTCCTGTGCCAGGTAAGTTACGGGCTCACCATAGCCCGTGCTACTTGGAACTTGTTCCGAGTAGCTGAATCTATAACAACAACAACAACAATAATTCTACCAGAAGAGATACTCTCGCGAGACGTCACAAACCTTCAAGAGTGTAAGTTCTAGACAGAATGAAATTTACAGGCGAGCACCAGCACCAACACTGCTGTTTACACCTACATAATGTCAAAACATTTTACCAGGAGTCTCCCTGACCCTCCACCACAGGGAGCAGCAGGAAGCTTTATGAGTTGTGCAGCGGTACACACGCAGCTGCACCAGGTGGAACNGACTCAAACTGCTTCTGCGATACAGTAATTTATCATCGTCGACAAACCTCGACATACACAAGACTAAACTCCCGTACAGAGCTCACGTGAATCAGATACAGTGCGGCTCACTGTAATTTCCCTTCATACATGTTCAATTTCAAGTAGGTTTATTGAGACAATACAGAAAATACATCTCAAACGGATAGAGTAGCTTAGGCTATTTCTACCCCCTTATTTAGGAATTCTGGTTGTTCCTTGACTGTAGCAGTAACATCATCTTTGATGTTCCTTCACAATACTATTTTTTATGTATTCTAAGCCTCGCTGAGCCTATTTCTTGTGTTCTTTTAATTTGTGTATTTCTTCACCTCCCTCGTGCGGCTTCTGCGTCTGGTTAATGTCTATTGAACCTCTGGTAATTATAGTCTTTCCTATATTATGCCCTTGTTGTTGGAGCCCAACCACTTGGGCTGGACGGTAGAGTGACGGTCTGGCTTCATGCAGGTCGGCGTTCAATCCCCCGACCGTCCACCAAGTGGTTGGGCACCATTCCTTTCCCTCCGTCCCATCCTAAATCCTTATTCTAACCCCCTTCCCAGTGCTATATAGTCGTAATGGCTTGGCGTTATATCGGGATAGTTCCCTTCCCTTATTCTGGCCTAGCCCAGGGGGGGGGGGCTTGAGTGGTGACCTGGGGACAGATTCACGAAGCAGTTACGCAAGCACTTACGATCCTGTACATCTTTTCTTAATCTTTGGCGCTTTGTTTACAATTATTAAACAGTTAATGAGCTCCGAAGCACCAGGAGGCTGTTATAATAATAACAACATTTGATTGGCAAGTTTCATGTTTGTAAACTGTTTAATAAATGTAACCAAGCCGTCAAAGATTGAGGAAAGATGGACAGGTTCGTAAGTGCTTGCGTAACTGCTTCGTGAATCTGGCCCCAGGATCGTAACTGCTTGCGTAACTGCTTCGTGAATCTGGCCCCAGGATCGTAACTGCTTGCGTAACTGCTTCGTGAATCTGGCCCCAGGTCGTCCAGGCTGGTAGACACTATTGCGCACAACATGGACGCACCGGTAACGCTGTGCGCAACTGCACGAAATGCGCGGGACGCAAGTACAATGAACGCGGTGCTTTACTGAACGCCAAAATAATGCACGCCATTTTGTGTAGAGGGCGCACGCTCGTAGCGCTCGCGCGCCCGCTCTGTAGAACCCCCCTCCCCCCCCCCTGTATACCGCTGACTCAATTCGCACTCATTATCCTGTAAACGACGCACGCAATTGTGTTTTCCATACTATGGGGGTCGGGAATGGTGGCTGGGTCCACACACACACGTGAGTGTGTGTGTGTGTGTGTGTGGTGTGTGTGTGTGTGTGTGTGTGTGTGTGTGTGTGTGTGGTGTGTGTGTGTGTGTGTGTGTGTGTGTGTGTGGAGGAAAAAAAAGTAGTTAGTAAACAGTTGATTGACAGTTGAGAGGCGGGACCAAAGAGCCAGAGCTCAACCCCCGCAGCACAACTAGATGAGTACACACACACACACACACACACACACACACACACACACACACACACACACACACACACACACACACACACACACACAGTAACTCTCCAAGGGCTTCAAGTTCCCTCAGGTATCAAATGAAACAAGCCCTCATTAGCGAAGCAGAAAGTGTACCTATTGGAAGCTCGCGCCTGTGTACAGGAGTCGGCGTCTAACTCATCTTTCTCTACTATCAGTGCCTGCAGGCTCCAGCTGCTAGCTCCTGGACCCCGCCTTTCTAACCGTCGGCTGTCTAATACACGGACTCCCGACCTAATTTTTCTTCTCTCATATCTACTACAATATTTCCCTCAGCCATTAAATCAACTTAGACCTATCCAACCCAAGGCCTAACTAACGCCACCTAGGTCTAATCTAAAATAGACTAGACCTATTCTAAAATATACTTGTGTAATTGAATATATAGTTTATCTTCCCTAATGTGTAATAAAATAGGCCAGATTTAACGTGTCACAGGCCCGGCCTACAGTCTCTTATGCCTAGTCTAATATATCTTAGGCCTTGTCTAACATATTAGGTCTAATCTAACGTCTCCTAGGCCCAATCTAACGTATATTAGGCCTAATCTAGCCACAGACAAGCTAAGGCGAAATTAGGTCACAGAAATTCTGGAAAAGTTTAATTGTATCTAGGAAACTTAGGTTTAATACGTCAGACTTTGTCAAGCGTGACATACACATGCACTAGGCAGTGATGTGGTGGAGGCTGACTCCATAGACAGCTTCAAGTGTAGATATGATAGAGCCCAGTAGGCTCAGTAGGTACCTGTTATTGACGTTTGAGAGGCGGGACCAAAGAGAAAGAGCTCAAACTCCCCACAAGCACACAACTAGGGAGTCACACACACACACACACACACACACACACACCACACACACACACACACACACACCACACACACACACACAAACGTGCCCGCGGGTGCGAGGGATGGGGTCTGAAGAGCGTCTGAAGGACTGAACCTGACAACACTAGAGAAAAGGAGGGAGAGACGGGGGGGTGGGGGAGGGAGAGGCGGGGGGGGGGGGCTTGTACTGATTTATTCACAAGATCATTGTCTCATCTGTACCTGGATGCTAAGAATATTCTCTCTCCTTTATCTCTGGTTCACTGAGGTACTCAGGTTCAAACTTTATCTCAGTGTCTCTAGTGGTCAGATACTGAAAACCTTTCCCCCCCCCCCCTCCGCCCTGGTATTATGTATACGTGATCATATCTTGTGCCCTCCCCGCCTCCTCCCTACCGTGGCGTTAGATTCTGTCCATTTCACCCAGTGTGGTGAGTCTTCCATTGGGCTTGGTGTGTGCTGTGGGGCCTCCAGTCCCGTATGCTACTCAAAATTCCCGGTCTTGAACGTAGACCAAGACAGCTTTGCAACAGTTTCCAATGGCATAGTGTAATATAATATAAAAAAATAAAAAATACAACAGCTAGGTGGGGGGGGGGAAGACCCACGAAACTATGTATTTACATCCTTTTTTCTCTCTTTCTTTCGTCCTCCTCCTTTTTTCTTTTTTTTTTTTTTTCTTTCTTTTTTTTTTTCCTTCTTGTCTTCCCTTTTTTTGTCTCTTTTCCTTGTAACCTAATTCATGTTAAAAGGATAGAATGAGTTCAAATTCAGAGTAGTGTGAAAAAAAAGAGAACCGCTTAGAATAAGAATAGGGTGAAAAGGGATTTAAATAAGAAAGAACTAGAATGGGAAGTGGAAATTAAGAAAGGATAAAAAGAAATATGGAAAGGGGAGGAGGTGGAACTATTATTATTACTATTAATAAATTAAGGAATGCAATTTAAATATATTATTCAAAATAGCAAATATCATTTGAGTGATTAATCTTTTGTTAATTGAATGTGACTCATTTATAGTGAAATTAGTCACCATCACTGCGGTGATGTGTGCAAATGGTGACGACTCTGACGGTAGTGGCAAGTGGACCTCACTATAGCTGACACTTGACAAGTAAAGGCTTCAATTATAAGTTGTAACTTACAGCTTTAAAGTAATTATGGGGAGAAAACCATTAGTCAGTACGACTGTGTCGATCTTGGAAGACATATGAGACAAGGAACTGGGATATGAGGACAAGGAACTGGGATATGAGGACAAGGAACTGGGATATGAGGACAAGGAAATGGGATATGAGGACAAGGAACTCCGGCTCCTGATATGAGACAGGAACTCAGCTCCTGCTAAGAGATCAGGTCGAACTCACAGCTTCTTTTTTTTTTATTAATTCCTAGGTACATCTGCATTAGTGCAGCTACTAGACTATATGAAGTGGAGTACGTGTGTCAAAAAGCTAACTAGTTATGCTAAAAAATCCCCAACAACAGGCTGGTTAGTCATACAGAGGCATGTGATAAGCAGTCTGCACTGGCAGACTCCGGATGCATTTTGAGGATATATCAACACAAGATGAATAAGGCAGCAGTGGTAATAAAAGTCCCCATCTCGCAGGATGGTTAGTCATACAGGGCCAAAGGGGGTCACTTCGAAGTTACCCTAAGGCACCGTGGCCGGGGGTTCGCGGGCACGACGCCCCGCTGGAGCAGGAGTCAGCGTCCCCGACACACACACACCCACACACACGTGAAACAAATGTCCTTGTAGCGATATATATTGTTCACGGATTATGCGCGTCACGGCTGATTATCCGCCATTTGTCGCGTTCTAATTTATACCCGATAGTGTGGGGGCCGCTCTCCTGGAGCCTCGCCTTGGAACCTGTCTCTAGGGGCCTCTAGAACCTCTCTCTGGAGCCTTACTCTGGAGCCTCGCCCTTGGAGTCTGTCTCTAAGAGCCTCTAGAACCTTTCTTTGGACCCTCTAGAACCTCACTATCCTTTAATGTGCGAGTACTCCTCTGTATGTGTTTGCAGGATTGAGCATTGGCTCGTGGATCCCGCCTTTCTGTAACCATCGGTTTTTACAGCAATGACTCCTTTCTCATTTCCCTTCATATCTAGTTTTAAAAATATGAATAGATTTTGCTTCACAACCTGTTCCTAAGCCATTCCATTTTCCCACTATCCACGCTAAAAAAAACTTCCTAAATCTCTGTGACTCATCTGAGTTTCCAGCTTCCACCCATGTCCCCTCGTTCTGTTATTATTCCGTGTAACATTTCGTCATGTCCACTCAGTCAGTCACCCCATAACTTGGGCTGACGGTAGAACGATGGTCTCGCTTCATGCAGGTCGGCGTTCAATCCCTGACCGGCCAGTAGTTGGGCACCATTCCATCCCCCCTGTCCCCATCCCAAATCCTTATCCCTTCGAAGTGCTATATAGTCCTAATGGCTTGGCGCTTTCCTATGATAATTCCCTGCCACTCTATCAATACCCTAAGTATTTTATGTGTCTTTCAT
>WNGS01008939.1:15049-17549 GCA_020271785.1 Procambarus virginalis
ACACAAAGATAAACAATTAAATTTAATTATTCTGAAAACAAAGTAAATATAAGACAATTCCTTGGCTGAATAAAGTGCATGTCAACAAGTGAAAAATAACATAAAAAAGAATGAATTTAAGTGAACAATGGGAATGTGAGGACATACAATAATGAATAATAAGCAAATGGTGCTGGGAATATATGCGCGAGCTATAAACCTCTATTGATCACACGAGGTGAGTCAACTAGGTGTTCATAGCGTGAGAGCACGAGATATTCTGCTGGTAGTAGTGCTGCCAGGTCGACCCCAACATTGCTTGGCTAGCAACGTGGTGGTTGATGGTGAAGTGGCGTGTTCTCGATGGCCAATGAGAATGCAGGACGGCCCGGCAAGTCGGTATGTTCCAGACTGGAGAGTAGCGCTTGGCGGGTCGCGCGGCGACCAGTGTGCAGGAATGGGGGGAGGGGGAGTTTGCAGGTGCTGTGCTGGTCTTGATATACATGTTAAGCTACTTAAAACGTATCTTGATATTGTGGAACGTGATGTAGAGGAAAGAGCAGGCTCAATCCTTGGAAGAGATTATCGTCACAACTCTCCCCCGAGCCTGCGGTTCTGGGCAGAGTCACGATCTACGGGAGGTAGAGTGAGAGGTGGAGTAGCCTCTACCTCATGCACTCTGTAGAGGGCGTCAGCTATGATGTAGTCAGCCCCTTGTGTAGCAATCTCAGCTGAAATGATGAGCCTTGGCATAAGCCCATTCGTGACAGTCAGCGATGGTTAGTTGGGCTGGTGTAGGAAGTACAGAGGGTTGTGGTCCAGATAGATGGTGTGGACGAGTACTTTGCTGGTATGGAACAAAGCTGTGCTGCCTGTTCAGGCCGATGAGTAGCTCCTTGTTGGACGTGTTGTCGCTTTATATATATTTATATATATCTAGATATATATTATATATATATATATATATAGTATATATATATATATTTACGTTAGGTAGCCGAAAAGTTAGGTTAGGTTAGGTTAGGTAGGTTAGGTAGTCGAAAAACAATTAATTCATGAAAACTTGGCTTAGTAGGCAAATAGGGCTTGCATAGTAGGCTGAGAAGTGCGTTCTGGCTACTAGGTACGAAATATATATATATATATATCTATATAATATATATATATATATTATATATAATATATATATATACTATATATATATTATATATATATATATATATATATATATATATATATATATATATACCATTGTTCTTTCAGGCTGAAACCCAATCCGACAGTGTTCCTGGGTTCTTTAGGAGAACGAATTACTCTATCGCAGGTATAGACCCAGTAAACTGAAGGACGAGGACGATTGGGCAGACGTTGAACAACTAGTGATTCCTACCAGCCTGCGGCCCACGATTCTACACCTGGCCACGGAGCATTGTCACACTACGGGTTCAACAAGACTTACCATGGAATTCGACAAGACTACTACTGGCCAGGCATGGTAAACGACGTCAAGAACATGTCAAAGCTGTGCCACGTGTGTCAGTTAGCCGGGAAACCGAACGTTTCCATTCCCAGAGCACCACTGATACCCTCCAGGTGCCTGAGGAACCGTTCCACAAACTTATTGTTGACTGTGTTGGTCCTTTGCCTCATACCACTGCCGGCAATGCCTATATCTTAACCATCCTGTGTCCTACCACCAGATTTCCGATAGCAGTTCCAGTGAAAAATATTACGGCTGCTACAGTGGTGAAGAATCTACTGAAGATCTTCACCCAGTATGGATTTCCGAGGGAGATTCAGAGCGACTGTGGCACCAACTTCACCAGTGATCTCTTCAAACGGACTCTGGAGGAGTTCAACATCAAACAGGTACTGTCCAGCCCCTATCATCCTGCTTCACAGGGTTCTCTCGAGCGTAGTCATCAGACTAAAACGCACTCTTAAAAAAGTTTTGTAATGAGACCTCAAAGGATTGGGATAGGCAAATTGATCTCATCATGTGTATTTTCAGAAGTCTTCCCAACGAGTCACTAGGAGTATCTCCTTATGAGATGCTCTACGGACGTAAGTGCCGTACACCTCTCAAGGCTTTCAAGGATTCTCTACGTGATGCCACCTTCAGTGAGCATCAGAATGTGCCCCAGTATCTTCAAATATCTTCAAAACCTCAGACACATTCTAGAGAGGGTCCATTCCTTTGCTAGCAACAACCTACAGAAAGCCCAGGAGAGGATGAAGACTCGTTACGACCAGCACTGCCAAGTAAGGAAGTTAAAACGGGAGACTTAGTTCTTGCCTATTTCCCTATCCCAGGTTCTCCTTTACAGAACAGGTTCTCAGGACCCTACCGTTAAGGAGTGCCAAACAACTTCAACTACGTTCTCGAGACCCCGATAGGCGGCGGAAGACCAGCTGTGGCACATCAATCTACTCAAGCCCTATCATGGGTTCCTCCCACTGTGTTAACAATTCCACCTCATTTACAGGTCCATACAGCCACAGTGAGACCTTCCCTGCTTCT
>WNGS01008939.1:22549-27352 GCA_020271785.1 Procambarus virginalis
CGGCTTGATATCTGCGAGGCACTTACATTAAGAAATCAACACAGCAATCAACAGCCAATTAATGCACAATTATATTCTACCCACTTCAAGACTCCGCTCCAATATAGAAGCATCAAAAAATATGGGCAATAGGCCATCTGCAGTTACAGATCTATTCTTCCCTGAGCTTATACCCATTATTTCGTGTGTTCTGTGTTTTGTTGAAAGTTGTGTTCACCTCATCCAAAACTATTGTATTACATCACCTCACCCAAATGCAGGTATAAAAGAGCCAAAGCTGTTCAGTTATAGTTGTGTATGTGTAACTGAAGTCTTTGAAAATGTAATAAGTCTTACGAAACGCGCTCAAGTGTCGCGTCAGACTAGAAATAAAAATGAACTTTGTAGAATGATTTTTCAGTTACCATCAACAGCGAAAAAGAATATAAGAAATATTGAGAAAATTTGTGTTAGAATATTAATCTTACTTTTTCGGTCATATTTAATAATATATATATATATATATATAGATATATATATATATATATATTATATATATATATATTAGTATATTTTGGTAGCAGTCTTTCCTGTAGACATATATTATTAAATATGACCGAAAAAGTAGAAGATTAATAATTCTAACACGAATTTTCTCGATCTTTCTTATGTTTCTTTCACTGTTGATGGTAAATGAAAAATCAATTCTCCAAAATTCATTTTATTTCTAGTCTCACGCGACACTTGAGCGCGTTTCGTAAAACTTATTACATTTTCAAAGACTTTAGTTTACACACACACAACTATAACTGAACAGCTTGGCTCTTTTACACTGCATTTGGGTGAGGTGATGTAATACAATTGTTTTGGCTGAGGTGAAAACAAATTTTCAACACAAGCCAGAGCGGGGTATAGAACGGGGTATAGAACGGGGTATAAGCTAAAGGGAAGGATGGAAGTAACTGCAGAAGGCCTATTGTCCAATATTTCTTGATGCTTCTATATTGGAGAGGAGTCTTGAAGTGGGTAGAATATAGTTGTGCATTAATTGGCTGTTGATTGCTGGTGTTGACTTCTTGATGGTAGTACCTCGCAGATGTCAAACCGCCTGCTGTCTGTGTATCTATCGATAATTTCTGTGTTGTTTGCTAAGATTTCTCTGTGATGGTTTGGTTGTGGGAAGAGTTTATATGTTTCTTAATGGAGCCCTGTTGCTTATGCATCGTTAAACGCCTGGAAAGAGATGTTGTTGTCTTGCCTATATACTGAGTTTTTTGAGGCTTACAATCCCCAAGAAGGCTTTTGAAGGCATAGACGACGTTTGTCTCTTTTAGAGCGTTCTGCTCTGTGTCTGGAGAGTTTCTCATGAGTAGGCTGGCCGTTTTCTTGGTTTTATAGTAAATCGACAGTTGTATCTTCTGATTTTTGTCTGTAGGGATAACGTTTCTATTAACAATATCTTTCAGGACCCTTTCAACCGTTTTATGAGCTGTGGAAAAGAAGTTCCTGTAAAATAGCCTAATAGGGGGTATAGGTTTTGTATTAGTTGTCTCTTCAGAGGTTGCATGGCGTTTCACTTTCCTTCTTATGATATCTTCAACGAAACCATTGGAGAAGCCGTTGTTGACTAGGACCTTCCTTACTCTACAGAGTTTTTCGTCGACTTGCTTCCATTCTGAGCTGTGGCCGAGAGCACTGTCGACATAAGCGTTAACAACACTCCACTTGTACCTGTCTGGGCAGTCACTTTTGGCATTTAGGCACATTCCTATGTTTGTTTTCTTAGTGTAGACTGCAGTGTGGAAACCTCCGCTCCTTTCCATGACTGTTACATCTAGAAAGGGCAGCTTCCCATCCTTCTCCATCTCGTAAGTGAAACGCAACACAGAATTCTGCTCAAATGCCTCCTTCAGCTCCTGCAGATGTCTGACATCAGGTACCTGTGTAAAAATGTTGCCAACATACCTGCAGTATATGGCCGGTTTCAAGTTCATGTCGACTAAGACTTTTTTCTCGATGATACCCATGTAGAAGTTCGCAAACAGGACACCTAGGGGAGAACCTATGGGGACCCCATCTACTTGCTTATACATGTGCCCATCCGGGCTCAAGAAGGGTGCCTCCTTAGTACAAGCTTGGAGTAGTTTCCTTAGAATGTTTTCTGTTATGTCAAGGGGAGTACAGGCCGGATGTCGGGGTGTCACGGTTCTTGTTAGTGAAGGGTTAAAGCAAAGGTAGACTGGATCTCCTCTCCAGGTGGTTGCTCCGACAATAACCCTTACTCACCGTCGTTCTACGGGTCTTCCCTCGATCCTCTAGGCTCCACTGCACGCCCCGGAGAGTACCCCAGTCGATCTCACAACCGGCCTTAAATTGCAAGATGAGTGGAGGCACAGATCGTTCCCTCAATCTGTGGCCCGCCCTGACACAGATCTCTTGCACAGCCTGAAAGGTCGCCAACTGGTGTTTTTAGGTGTCCAGTAACACTGCAGTGGTGAGGTGTAATTGTGGTAATTGTGGTAAGAGCAATTTCAAATAATATGGTATCAGGCAGGTCACTCTGTTTTACTTCATTACACGGTCACAAGATAAATGGAGGGGATGATATCAAACACCAAAGAGTTTTGGTATTTTACTTAAAAGACAACGAGAAATATATATGCATCAATGTATCAGGAACAATGTATGACAACTGCTCAATCCGTAGCAGAATAATCTGGAGCGCACCGATATGGCAACATCCGGCAGCGCCACGCGTCACCTGTCAGATATCAGCTGACCGGGACCCTCGCGATCGTGGGAACAGACTAGTACTTGTTTTCTAATTCTATCACGAACATCGTTTATTTAACTTTTTCGCAAAACACTGTATTCAACATTCACATGGCATACTTATGATTTCACTGGCCTCACGATCAATATCTTATTCACACTGCACTCACAGTGATTTTTCACCGTACCAAAAGATTACTCTATTCTTAATAATATTTACGGTGAATGCACTCGCTTGATCACTGAACTTTTCTTTATATCTATACTTTCTCTTAAAGAGATATCACTGGCAATCACTTCACGTATATGATATTATTCAGTACACAGGCATGATTATAGATAAATCAGTAATCAAATTACAGGCATATATATATATAAATCATGAAGATCAATACACAGGCATTTATATCAATAAATCATGGAGATCAACACACAGGCATGTATATCAATAAATCTTGGAGATCAATACACAGGCATTTATATCAATAAATTCTAGGCTCATAGCCTAACACCAATATCTGGTTTACTACCAATATATAATAATAATAATCACAGGAAATTAATAATAGTCACAGTAAATTCTTTGATGAATCCTGGTGCTTGCACACACCCACACATAGATATATATGTAAACTGATACTGTGAGCGCTCTGGGTAGCCTCACCACACACTGTGCTCTCTGTGACTTAGACTCAGGTGAGACTTGCTCACGACATATAAAATATCCTGACAAGAATATATATAGCTAACTAAAGGGGAAATGGGAGGGTAACTGTAAACACCTACTTCACCTATCCTAGGATGACAGTTGGGTTGTAGCTCCTGGTCCAGGCTCTCGCCTCGTACACCCTCCAGAAACACAAGCCAACGCCTTAGGATTTTCGCGTCTCGCCGCTTTCTGTACACTGCAGGTCCGTGCTCCTTCCTCTACAGTACGTCGCAGGGTTGAAGTCGGTCTCCTGGCCGTCAACTTTCCTCCCAACTACGGCAGCCAGCCTACGTCTCGGCGGTCGTCGCACGTTTCCCAATTAGTCCTTGTCACTGTACTCCCAGAGGAACTGCCTCTCACCACTACGAAGTCACTGTGAAGTTATCAGCCGTCCCAGACGATACTGCTTAAGCTCCACACGCACAGCACCCGACTTCAGAGCACTTGAAGCTCACAACACTGTCAATTCCCTCGTCGTCTAGATATGTTACTAGGTATTTGGGAAGACTTCTCGACGTGCTTGCATCCAACTGTTGACTCGTAGGGTTCCACGAAGGTGGGGTTACTGTCAAACTTGACAGGATCGTCGATCACACGTTCAACCTGGTTGACAAGGCGGTCAACCCGGTTCACTCACGGTGGATTGGCCCGGCCACTAAGCTGTCTCTTATACTGGTGAACTGCCAAGGACGTCACACGTCGATGCCCGGCCCACTTCTTGCAACGCACCTGTCCCTGAGCACTTGTTGCTCAATATTCTGTCAATTCCTTATCTGAGCCACATCTGGGTTGCAGGAAGACCTCACAGAGTGCGCGCCAACAACTGGAGACGCTTACATCCACCGGAGTTCGGTAAATCCGTCACTCTGACAGGATGACCGATCGCACGTCCTGCCTCTCGGACGTGTCGTGAAAGACTGATAGCGCTAAGGCGCCACCACGGCTGGACTCCCCATGCCTATGTGACGTCACTTTTTCCAAAGTCGGTTTTCATTGGCTCCCAGTGCCACGTCGCTGACGGTGACCAATCTGGCGACACTGACGTCACACAGTTTTGGCGGGAGAACAGACTCGCCAGCGCCATATTGGCTCCCTAAAGGGCCTATCCCACAGGCCAAAATACTATATTTTCGCAAATTTCTCGGCTCATCGAGAATACTGTTCTCTCCCACATATGTTCAATTGATGCCTGCAATGTAGAGAACGCTCGGGAATAGTGGACATGACTCTTACAGCAGGCGTGGGAGAATTAGAAGGGGGGAACACCGTCACAATATATATATATATATATATATATATATATATATATATATATATATATATATATATTATATAATATATAT
>WNGS01008943.1:30718-40718 GCA_020271785.1 Procambarus virginalis
AAGTTATGATAGCTCACTGAAGCTACGATAGCTCTCTGAAGCTATAGATAGCTCACTGAAGCTATGATAGCCACTGAAGCTATGATAGCTCACTGAAGCTATGATAGCTCTCTGAAGCTATGATAGCTCACTGAAGCTATGATAGCTCATGAACCTATGATAACTCACTGAAGCTATGATAGCTCACTGAAGCTATGATAGCTCACTGATAAGCTCACGATAGCTCACTGAAAGCTACTGATAGCTCCATGAAGCGGAAGGTATGATAACTCACTGAAGCTATGATAGCTCACTGAAGCTATGATAGCTCGCTGAAGCTATGATAACTCCCAGAATCTACGATAGCTCTTTAAAGCTACGATAGGTCCCTGAAGCTACGATAGCTGCCGGAATCTACGATAAGTTCCAAAAGCTTCAATAGCTCCCTGAAGCTACGATATCTCACTGAAGGTACGATAGCTCCCAGAAGTTCCGATGGTTCACTGTAGCAACGATAGCTCACTGAAGCTACGATAGCTCCATGTATCTACAAAAGCTCCCGAAAGCTTCGATAGCTCCATGAAGCTACGATAGCTCAATGAAGCAACGATAGCTCACTGAAGTTATGATAGTCCCTGAAGCATCGATAGCTCCCTCAAACTACGATAGCTCACTGAAGCTACGATAGCTCCCTGTAGGTACAATAGCTCACTGAAGCTTCGATAGATCACTGAAGCGACGACGATAGCTCACTGAAGACGATAGCTCACTGAAGCTACGATAGCTTTCTAAAGCTACGATAGCTCCCGGAAGCTACGATAGCTCCCTGAAGCTACGATAGCTCCCTGAAGCTACGATAGCTCACTGAAGCTACGATAGCTCCCTGAAGTTACGATAGCTCCTTTGAAGCTACGATAGCTCCCTGTAGCTACGATAGCTCACTGAAGCAACGATAGCTCACTGAAGCAACGATAGCCCTGAAGCTACGATAGCTCACTGAAGCAACGATAGCTCACTGAAGCTACGATAGCTCACTGAAGCAACGATAGCTCACTGAAGCAACGATAGCTCCCTGAAGCTACGATAGCTCACTGAAGCAACGATAGCTCCCTGAAGCTACGATAGCTCACTGAAGCAACGATAGCTCACTGAAGCAACGATAGCTCCCTGAAGCTACGATAGCTCACTGAAGCAACGATAGCTCACTGAAGCTACGATAGCTCCCGGAAGCTACGATAGCTCCCTGTAGCTACAATAGCTCCCGGAAGCTACGATAGCTCACAGAAGGTACGATAACTCCCTGCAGAATTAAACATTAGTTCGTCCCAACTCATATTCCCCAAAAAACAGCGAGTCGAATTCTTTCCTCTCTCGCGCGAGCAGGAAGTCCCGGATGGAGTGACTTCGGAAGTGGCAGCCTCGGTGCTGATGTCACCTCCCCTTCACACTAAGACATCGACGCGGATCCGGACCAAGCCAAGGATATCTGCGGGCGGCCTGTCCCCCCCCCGCGGAGGAAGTCTGGCGCTGAGGGACGCTCCTCACCATAGAGGCTTCAGCAAACTTCTCGGCCGGGGATAAATCTTTCATCAAAAATTCACCCTTTGGATATTTTGACCGAATTCTTTGTCTTCTTCCCGGCAGTGTGGGGCCTGTACACGTGGCTCTGGGTTGTGTGTGTGTGTGCTGAGGATTGGTTGTGGGTTGTTGTGTGCTGAGGATTGGTTGTGTGTTGTTGTGAGCTGAGGACTGGTTGTGTGTAGTTGTGAGCTGAGGATGGTTGTGTGTAGTTGTGAGTTGAGGACTGGTTGTGTGTAGTTGTGAGCTGAGGATTGGTTGGGTGTGTGAGCTGAGGACTGGTTGTGTGTTGTTGTGAGCTGAGGATGTGGGTGGTGTAGTTGTGAGCTGAGGACGGGGTTGTGTGTAGTTGTGAGCTGAGGGATGGTTGTGTGTAGTTGGGAGCTGAGGATTGGTTGTGTGTAGTTGTGAGCTGAGGATGGTTGTGTGTAGTGTGAGTTGAGGACTGGTTGTGTGTAGTTGTGAGCTGAGGATTGGTTGTGTGTAGTTGTGAGCTGAGGACGGGTTGTGTGTAGTTGTGAGCTGAGGATTGCTTGTGTGTAGTTGTGAGCTGAGGATTGGTTGTGTGTGTTGTGAGCTGAGGACGGGTTGTGTGTTGTTGTGAGCTGAGGATTGGTTGTGTGTAGTTGTGAGCTGAGGATTGGTTGTGTGTAGTTGTGAGCTGAGGATTGGTTGTGTGTAGTTGTGAGCTGAGGACTGGACTGGTTGTGTGTGTTGTGAGCTGAGGATTGGTTGTGTGTAGTTGTGAGCTGAGGATGGTGTGTGTGTAGTTGTGAGCTGAGGATTGGTTGTGTGTAGTTGTGAGTTGAGGATTGGTTGTGTGTAGTTGTGAGTTGAGGATTGGTTGTGTGTAGTTGTGAGTTGAGGACTGGTTGTGTGTAGTTGTGAGCTGAGGACGGGTTGTGTGTAGTTGTGAGCTGAGGACGGGTTGTGTGTAGTTGTGAGCTGAGGATTGGTGTGTGTGTAGTTGTGAGCTGAGGATTGGTTGTGTGTAGTTGTGAGCTGAGGACGGGTTGTGTGTAGTTGCGAGCTGAGGACGGGTTGTGTGTAGTTGTGTAGTCTCAGCTCTCTCCACGAGCCCAGAGGTCTTCAGGGTAGACTAAAACATCACGTCACTCTCAGCTCACAACCTCAGCTAGGTCACTCTGGTCTCAGCTCACAACCTCAGCTAGGTCATTCTGGTCTCAGCTCACAACCTCACCTAGGTCACTCTGGTCTCAGCTCACAACCTCACCTAGGTCACTCTGGTCTCAGCTCACAACCTCAGCTAAGTCACTCTGGTCTCAGCTCACAACCTCACCTAGGTCACTCTGGTCTCAGCTCACAACCTCAGCTAAGTCACTCTGGTCTCAGCTCACAACCTCACCTAGGTCACTCTGGTCTCATCTCACAACCTCACCTAGGTCACTCTGGTCTCAGCTCACAACCTCAGCTAAGTCACTCTGGTCTCAGCTCACAACCTCAGCTAAGTCACTCTGGTCTCAGCTCACAACCTCAGCTAAGTCACTCTGGTCTCAGCTCACAACCTCAGCTCGCCTATTGCTTGGTTACAACCCTGCCTAAGGCGCCATGCAGGTCGGGCAGAGTGCACTCACCCTTCAAAGGCAAGCGAGGCACCAAGCATGTACGAAATCTGTTCATCTTTTCTCGATAATTTTTTCCATAACAATTTATTAGCCTCGAGACTTCACAACCCAAAGTTATTATTATTATGGACAATCTCGTAGAGCTTCGAAACATCATAAACAGAGTATAAATTCAAATTAAACCGCCAATGATTGAGGAAAGATGCACTGGCTTCGTATATACTTGATGAATCTTGGCCCTCTGACACACACCCACGGAGGATATAGACCAACACCAGCAATTGATCTTAATCCCTACAACCAATATATATTTACAACCAATCAGGAATTTTACAAACTTTCGCAAATTATTTCAAACTGGAACGAAATGGCAAGATCCCGCGAGCTAAACTTTCCACATTACCACTAATAAAACCTGAAATTTTCCCTGACGCGAGGCGAAGAGTCGTTTTAATTCGGGCCGAGCGCCGAGCCGAGCGCCGGGCCGAGCGCCGGGCCGAACAGCCTCGCCCCACCAACCATCGCGACTCGGAGGCAGTTGGCCCTGTAACTCCGTCTATAATTCACTCTACGCATCGTGAATGATCATACAGGTGCTATAATTGCTTCTCGAGGAATTCCGCTAGTCTATAATGCTTAAAGGGATCGCTGTAGTATTATGAGGTCAGTTAGTGGTGTAACAGCGCGCCAGGGAGCGGGCTCACCTCCCTACCACAGCTTGAAGTAAAGCTTGAACTTGAGCCAAAACTTAACCCCCGCAAGCACAACTTAGGTCAGTACCAGAGCCCTCACCCGCATGCTACAGGTGTAGACAAAGTTGTTTGAAACGTGGAGTATATCATGATTTATGATAACCACAGCTGGCCTGTTTGCCTCGCTGGAACGATGTCATGACAGCAAGCGAGCTGTCCGCCTTGCTGACACGATGTTATGATAGCAAGCGAGCTGTCCGCCTTGCTGACACGATGTTATGATAGCAAGCGAGCTGTCCGCCTTGCTGACACGATGTTATGATAACAAGCGAGCTGTCCGCCTTGCTGACACGATGTTATGATAGCAGGCGGGCTGTCCGCCTTGCTGACACGATGTTATGATAGCAAGCGAGCTGTCCGCCTTGCTGACACGATGTTATGATAGCAGGCGGGCTGTCCGCCTTGCTGACACGATGTTATGATAGCAAGCGAGCTGTCCGCCTTGCTGACACGATGTTATGATAGCAGGCGGGCTGTCCGCCTTGCTGACACGAAGTTATGATACCAAGCGAGCTGTCCGCCTTGCTGACACGATGTCATGACAGCAAGCGAGCTGTCCGCCTTGCTGACACGATGTTATGATAGCAAGCGAGCTGTCCGCCTTGCTGACACGATGTTATGATAGCAGGTGGGCTGTCCGCCTTGCTGACACGATGTCATGACAGCAAGCGGGCTGTCCGCCTTGCTGACACGATGTCATGACAGCAAGCGGGCTGTCCGCCTTGCTGACACGATGTCATGACAGCAAGCGGGCTGTCCGCCTTGCTGACACGATGTCATGACAGCAAGCGGGCTGTCCGCCTTGCTGACACGATATTATGATAGCAGACAATTTTTCACACCAATTGTAGCATGTCGAGGCTCAGTGGTTTAAGGCGTGTGCTTGGGAGAGCTCAGTGTGCAGGTTCGGATCCTCCCTCCTCGCCGCGCCTACTGATGGTCTCATTTATTCATCATGCTAATGTGATGGTGAGTTCTCATCATTTTCCGCAGGCAGGCTAGGATCCAGCTGTCATGACGGGATGATTCTGATCATGCCTGATCATGCAAGGTCCTCCAGGATTATACCTACCTCCCCCACGTGAAGATTATTGACTTTGGGATTAATCTGACGGGATTAATCCACTCGGGAGATTTACCTGTAACTTCTGCTGAAGAAACCAACACGAAGCGGGGATCTTCAGCGCAAGATCTTCCATTAATCTTCACATGATCTTCAACCCTAAGCGTGCATTGTTTAACCATTCGTAGACAGACAGGTTGGGTATACCAGTGGTTTACTATGTATTTTATGTGGTAAAATACATATGTAAACCAGGCCGCTGGAGAACAGCATTAGCGAGCTTGGTCTTTGTTGGAGGACATGACGAAAAAGGGAATGTTTTCTGCTTTCCTAATTATATATATATATATATATATATATATATATATTATATATCTATATATATATATATATATATATATATATTAGTATATTTTCGTAATAACTTATTACATTTTCAAAGACTTTAGTTTACACACACACAACTATAACGTGCAAACACTAAACAGAGTTTTACTATACTATCATTTAAACAGCTTTCATCTTATATACCCGCATTTGGGTGAGGTGATATGTTACAACAGTTTTGGATGAGGTGAACAAAACTTTCAACACAAGACAGAACACGGTGCAATGGGTATAGAATGGATGTAACTGCAGAAGGCCTATTGGCCCATATTTCTTGATGCTTCTATATTGGTGCGGAGTCTTGAAGTGGGTAGAATATAGTTGTGCATTAATTGGCTGTTGATTGCTGGTGTTGACTTCTTAATGTGTAGTGCCTCGCAGATATCAAGCCGCCTGCTATCGCTGTATCTATCGATGATTTCTGTGTTGTTTGTTAAGATTTCTCTGGTGATGGTCTGGTTGTGGGAAGAGATTATATGTTCCTTAATGGAGCCCTGTTGCTTATGCATCGTTAATCGCCTGGAAAGAGATGTTGTTGTCTTGCCTATATACTGAGTTCTTTGAGGCTTACAGTCCCCAAGTAGGCATTTGAAGGCATAGACGACGTTGGTCTCTTTAAAGCGTTCTGCTTTGTGTCTGGAGAGTTTCTCATGAGTAGGCTGGCCGTTTTTTTGTTTTATAGTAAATCGTCAATTGTATCTTCTGATTTTTGTCTGTAGGGATAACGTTCCTATTAACAATATCTTTCAGGACCCTTTCCTCCGTTTTATGAGCTGTGGAAAAGAAGTTCCTGTAAAATAGTCTAATAGGGGTATAGGTGTTGTGTTAGTTGTCTCTTCAGAGGTTGCATGGCGTTTCACCTTCCTTCTTATGATGTCTTCAACGAAACCATTGGAGAAGCCGTTGTTGACTAGGACCTGCCTTACCCTACAGAGTTCTTCATCGACTTGCTTCCATCCTGAGCTGTGGCTGAGAGCACGGTCGACATAAGCGTTAACAACACTCCTCTTGTACCTGTCTGGGCAGTCACTGTTGGCATTGAGGCACATTCCTATGTTTGTTTCCTTAGTGTAGACTGCAGTGTGGAAACCTCCGCTCCTTTCCATGACTGTTACATCTAGAAAGGGCAGCTTCCCATCCTTCTCCATCTCGTAAGTGAAACGCAACACAGAATTCCGCTCAAATGCCTCCTTCAGCTCCTGCAGATGTCTGACATCAGGTACCTGTGTAAAAATGTCGTCAACATACCTGCAGTATATGGCCGGTTTCAAGTTCATGTCGACTAAGACCTTTTGCTCGATGGTACCCATGTAGAAGTTCGCAAACAGGACACCTAGGGGAGAACCCATGGCGACCCCATCTACTTGCTTATACATGTGTCCATCCGGGCTCAAGAAGGGTGCCTCTTTAGTACAAGCTTGGAGTAGTTTCCTTAGAATGTTTTCTGGTATGTCAAGAGGAGTACAGGCCGGATCACGATACACTCTGTCCGCTATCATCCCGATTGTTTCATCCACAGGTACGTTGGTAAACAGTGATTCTACGTCCAACGAGGCTCTTATCCCTGTGGCCCGTGTTCCCCGCAGTAAGTCAACAAATTCCTTTGGAGACTTCAGGCTGAAGGCGCAAGGGACATAAGGAGTCAGCAAGCCGTTGAGTCGCTTCGCCAGTCTGTACGTGGGTGTGGGTATCTGGCTGATGATTGGCCGAAGTGGGTTTCCAGGCTTGTGTGTCTTGACATTTCCATACGCATATCCAGGTTTGTATTCCCCAATAACTTTTGGCAAGTGGAGTCCGGATTTCTTGGCGTTCACAGTTTCGATCAATCTGTTAACCTTTGCTTTCAATTCGGCTGTAGTGTCCTTCGTTACCCTTTGGAATTTAGTTTGGTCAGAGAGGTTACGTTAGGTCAGGTTATAAAACCAAAAAGACGGCCAATCTACTCATGAAAATTGACTTGTCAACTCTCCTGACGACTATCTCCTGGCTGGGACACCCTGGCTAGGACACCCTGGCTAGGACACCCTGGTTAGGACACCCTGGCTGGGACACCGTGGCTGGGACACCGTGGCTGGGACACCCTAGCTAGGACACCCTGGCTAGGACACCCTAGCAGAGCTCAGTCATATTGATTTGTGTTTCTAGCTATCGCTCCCAGCGACGCTGTGTTGCTAGGAGCAACGTTGTGCTGCTAGGAGCAACGTTGTGCTGCTAGGAGCGACGCTGTGCTGCTAGGGACGACGCTGTGCTGCTAGGAGCGACGCTGTGCTGCTAGGGGCGACGCTGTGCTGCTAGGAGCGACGCTGTGCTGCTAGGGGCGACGCTGTGCTGCTAGGAGCAACGTTGTGCTGCTAGGACGACGCTGTGCTGCTAGGAGCGACGCTGTGCTGCTAGGGACGACGCTGTGCTGTTAGGGCGACGCTGTGCTGTTAGGGGCGACGCTGTGCTGCTAGGAGCGACGCTGTGCTGCTAGGGACGATGCTGTGCTGCTAGAGCGAGGGCTGTGCTGCTAGGAGGATCGATGCTGTGCTGCTAGGGACGACGCTGTGCTGCTAGGAGCGAGCTGCTGTGCTGCTAGGAGCGACGCTGTGCTGCTAGGGACGACGCTGTGCTGCTAGGAGCGATGCTGTGCTGCTAGGGGCGACGCTGTGCTGCTAGGGACGACGCTGTGCTGCTAGGGACGACGCTGTGCTGCTAGGAGCGATGCTGTGCTGCTAGGGACGACGCTGTGCTGCTAGGGACGACGCTGTGCTGCTAGGAGCGATGCTGTGCTGCTAGGAGCGACGCTGTGCTGCTAGGGACGACGCCGTGCTGCTAGGGACGACGCTGTGCTGCTAGGAGCGATGTTGTGCTGCTAGGGACGACGCTGTGCTGCTAGGGACGACGCTGTGCTGTAGGAGTGATGCTGTGCTGCTAGGGACGACGCTGTGCTGCTAGGGACGATGCTGTGCTGCTAGGAACGATGCTGTGCTGCTAGGGACGACGCTGTGCTGCTAGGGACGACGCTGTGCTGCTAGGAGCGATGCTGTGCTGTAGGAGCGACGCTGTGCTGCTAGGAGCGATGCTGTGATGCTAGGGACGACGCTGTGCTGCTAGGGACGACGCTGTGCTGCTAGGGACGACGCTGTGCTGCTAGGAGCGACGCTGTGCTGCTAGGAGCGATGCTGTGCTGCTAGGAGCGATGCTGTGCTGCTAGGAGCGACGCTGTGCTGCTAGGGACGACGCTGTGGCTGTAGTGATGCTGTGCTGCTAGGGACGACGCTGTGCTGCTAGGGACGACGCTGTGCTGCTAGGAGCGACGCTGTGCTGCTAGGGACGACGCTGTGCTGCTAGGGACGACGCTGTGCTGCTAGGAGTGATGCTGTGCTGCTAGGAGCGACGCTGTGCTGCTAGGAGCGACGCTGTGCTGCTAGGAGCGACGCTGTGCTGCTAGGGGCGACGCTGTGCTGCTAGGGACGACGCTGTGTGCTAGGGACGACGCTGTGTTGCTAGGGACGACGCTGTGCTGCTAGGAGCGATGCTGTGCTGCTAGGGACGACGCTGTGCTGCTAGGAGCGATGCTGTGATGCTAGGGACGACGCTGTGCTGCTAGGGACGACGCTGTGCTGCTAGGGACGACGCTGTGCTGCTAGGAGCGACGCTGTGCTGCTAGGAGCGATGCTGTGCTGCTAGGAGCGATGCTGTGCTGCTAGGGGTGACGCTGTGCTGCTAGGGACGACGCTGTGCTGCTAGGGACGACGCTGTGCTGCTAGGAGCGACGCTGTGCTGCTAGGGACGACACTGTGTTGCTAGGAGCGACGCTGTGCTGCTAGGGACGACGCTGTGCTGCTAGGGACGACGCTGTGCTGCTAGGGACGACACTGTGCTGCTAGGAGCGACGCTGTGCTGCTAGGGGCGACGCTGTGCTGCTAGGGACGACGCTGTGCTGCTAGGGACGACGCTGTGCTGCTAGGGACGACACTGTGCTGCTAGGAGCGACGCTGTGCTGCTAGGGACGACGTTGTGCTGCTAGGGACGACGCTGTGCTGCTAGGGGCGACGCTGTGCTGCTAGGAGCGACGCTGTGCTGCTAGGAGCGACGCTGTGCTGCTAGGGGCGACGCTGTGCTGCTAGGGACGACGCTGTGCTGCTAGGGACGACGTTGTGCTGCTAGGAGCGACGCTGTGCTGCTAGGGACGACGCTGTGCTGCTAGGAGCGACGCTGTGCTGCTAGGGACGACGCTGTGCTGCTAGGAGCGACGCTGTGCTGCTAGGGACGACGCTGTGTTGCTAGGGACGACGCTGTGCTGCTAGGAGCGATGCTGTGCTGCTAGGAGCGATGCTGTGCTGCTAGGAGCGATGCTGTGCTGCTAGGAGCGACGCTGTGCTGCTAGGGACGACGTTGTGCTGCTAGGGACGACGCTGTGCTGCTAGGAGCGACGCTGTGCTGCTAGGAGCGATGCTGTGCTGCTAGGAGCGACGCTGTGCGCTAGGAGCGACGCTGTGCTGCTAGGGACGACGCTGTGCTGCTAGGGACGACGCTGTGCTGCTAGGGACGACGCTGTGCTGCTAGGAGCGACGCTGTGCTGCTAGGGACGACGCTGTGCTGCTAGGGACGACGCTGTGCTGCTAGGGACGACGCTGTGCTGCTAGGGACGACGCTGTGCTGCTAGGAAC
>WNGS01008945.1:0-13620 GCA_020271785.1 Procambarus virginalis
CTCCTGCCCTGTAGACTGGGACGGTGTGGCTCCGCGCGCTTTTGGACGTTCTGGGAGTGGACGTCCGTGAACTAATTTGGTTTGGAGAGTGTCTCTCCCACTCGTGTAGCAGTAACTTTCGCCTCTGCAAGTGGCTATGAGAATTTGGTGGCGCGTTGGTGTGAGCAGCCGACTTCCGTTCCTAAGGCGGCTTGCTCAGTGACGGTATCGGATCCATGGGGGCCTCAGACATATGTCAGTGTGCACGGTGTGCCTGTGACGCTTCGGTGGAGGAGCTTACTGCTGTTTTCACGCGGTTTGGGGCTGTACAGCGGCACAGGTTCAATGTGTTCAGTGCTGGGCGAATGCAGGGCCTCCGCTTGGGATCTAGGACGCTGCAGATGCGACTGACGGGGCCTATACCGTCAAAGGTGCTGTGCTGTGGGTTACCTCTCCGCGTTTTTTACCCTGGTCAAGCCCGCACGTGCTTCCGTTGCGGGGAGGAGGGGCATGACGCAGCCGATGTGACTCTCCTCGTTTGCGGACCACTTCGGTCTTCAGTGCAGGGGATTTCCTCCCCCTCCATCGCCCAGTGGCCGCCCTGGCAGGTCCTGGGAGTGCGGGTGCCCTCGTGTGGCTCAGGCGGATGTGGTGCCCGAGGGTGTGGTACCTGGTGGGATGCCTCCAGCAGTTGTGCCGGTTGTGTGCCTGAGGAACTTCTGCATGATGGGGCCCCTGCGAATATTGTGCCTGGTGGCGCACCCATGTCTGGCGGGCCTGGTGGTGTTCCTGCGAATCCTGTGTCTGGTGGTGGGCCTTCAGCGATGGTGCCTGTTAGTGAGCCTGAGTCGGCTGTGGCTCCTATGTTGTCTGCGCCTGTGATGTCCCCTGTGCCAGCTGTGGTGGGCTGCGTGGATGCTTCTGCTTCTGGTCTTCTCCGGGCTGTGGAGGTGCACCCTCTTCCCTGTGGCGCGTTAGGAGATGAGCGTGGCGTTGGCAGTGACTTATCGGTGTCTTCTGGTGTGGGCGCTGAGCGTCGAGCGGGTGCCGACTGTGTCGTCGATGTGGCGAATGTTCCAGTGGAGTGCTGTGTTGGCCCGGTTCCTGCTCCCCTTGCCTGTGCTTCCTGGGGAAAGTTTGGCCTTCGTTGCACCTCGCCGGAAGCGTGATGCGGACGGGCGTTCCAGCAGTGGGGAACCCCCTGGTAAAAGGGTTGAGGCTGCGCGGAGCTGTGCCCCGGAACCCCCCCCCCCACCTCCCCCTAATTCCCTGAGTCCGAAATGGATTCCGGGTGTGATGCGGTTCCGGATGGCGGCGAAGTACTCTCCTCGAGGGTGGCTGGCGCGGGTTCGTGGTCTCTGATGGAGGGGTCTCGTAGTGCCTCGCCATGTGATGTCGGCACTTTGCGCCTTAGGCGGGATCAGTCATCCGGCGTCCAGGGGTTCTCACCGGTGGACGAACTCCAGCGGATTGGCCCTCGAGTGGCTGACGCCGTCTCTGCTGGGAGTGGCTCTGTGCCTACCGGGGTGTCTGCAGGTGCTGTGGGTACTTGATTGTTCTCAAGGAAAGAGGAAGAGATGCAGATTGGAACGAGAACGTCGTTCCCTATATAGGCGAAGAAAACGAATCGCGGTACAACTTGAGAGTCGCACCCTATCTCAGGAACGGCGAAGAAGGTTAGGTAGCGAAATAGGAAAAATTGAACTCAAGCTACAAGAATCATACAAAACGCAGGAGAGGGAAAGAGAGCAAAAGGCCATCAGTGAAATAGAGAGAAACCCGAAATATTTTTTCTCCTATGCAAAATCAAGATCAAAAACCACATCTAGTATCGGGCCCCTGCGAAAGGAAGATGGAACTTTCACCGATGACAACAAAGAAATGAGCGAGCTACTGAGGAAGCAATACGACTCTGTCTTCAGCGAGCCATTAAACGCACTAAAGATCGATAACCCAAATGAATTTTTCATGGATATGATACCAACATCAAATCATATATCAGACGTCACCCTATCCCCACTGGATTTTGAAGAAGCCATAAACAGTATGCCTATGCACTCCGCACCAGGCCCGGATTCTTGGAACTCCATATTCATCAAGAACTGTAAAAAACCACTATCGCAGGCCCTTCACATTCTGTGGAGACAAAGCCTAGATACTGGCGTTATTCCTGATATACTAAAAACAGCAGAGATAGCACCACTTCATAAAGGAGGAAATAAGGCAGAGGCAAAAAATTACAGACCGATAGCACTAACATCGCACATCATAAAAATTTTTGAGAGAGTGCTAAGAAGTAAGATCACAAAATACATGGAATCACAGCATCTCCATAACCCCGGACAACATGGTTTCAGAACAGGGCGCTCTTGCCTGTCGCAGTTGCTGGACCACTATGATATGGCATTAGATGCTATGGAAGACAAACAAAACGCTGATGTAATTTACACAGATTTTGCAAAAGCTTTTGATAAATGTGACCATGGTGTTATTGCCCATAAAATGCGCTCAAAAGGAATTACCGGAAAAGTAGGCAGATGGATCTACAATTTCCTGACCAACAGAACCCAATGTGTAATAGTCAACAAAATAAAATCCAACCCGTCAACCGTTAAGAGCTCAGTCCCCCAGGGTACTGTGCTTGCTCCAGTACTTTTTCTCATCCTTATATCGGACATAGACAAGAACACAACCTATAGCACTGTATCATCCTTTGCAGATGACACTAGGATCTTCATGAGAGTAGGCAACATAGAGGACACGGCGAACCTCCAGTCAGATGTAGATCAGGTCTTTCTATGGGCTACAGAAAATAATATGGTGTTTAACGAAGACAAGTTCCAGCTCATGCGCTATGGAAAAAATGAAAATATAAAAACTGAAACCACGTACAAAACTCAGGCAAATCATAACATAGAACGAAAAGGCAATGTAAAGGATCTGGGTGTACTCATGTCGGAAGACCTTACCTTTAAAGAACACAATAAAGTAGCCGTCACAACTGCAAGAAAAATGACAGGTTGGATAACAAGAACTTTTCACACTAGAGATGCTATACCGATGATGACACTTTTCAAAACGCTTGTGCTCTCTAGAGTGGAGTACTGCTGCACAATGACAGCCCCTTTCACTGCGGGTGAAATTGCTGACCTGGAGAGCGTGCAGAGATCCTTTACTGCTAGAATCCACTCGGTAAAACATCTAAACTATTGGGACCGACTAAAGAGCCTAAATCTGTACTCCCTTGAGCGCAGGCGGGAGAGATACATAATAATTTACACGTGGAAAATATTAGAGGGGCTGGTCCCAAACCTGCACACAGAAATAACATCACATGAGACCAGAAGACATGGCAGGATGTGCAGAATACCCCCGTTGAAAAGCAGAGGTGCAACTGGTACTCTGAGAGAGAACTCTATCAACATCAGAGGCCCGAGACTGTTCAACACGCTTCCACTACACATAAGGGACATAACTGGCAAACCCCTCACAGTGTTCAAGAGAGAACTGGATAAGCACCTCCAAAGGATACCTGATCAACCAGGCTGTGACTCATACGTCAGGCTGCGAGCAGCCGCGTCCAACAGCCTGGTTGATCAGTCCAGCAACCAGGAGGCCTGGTCGATGACCGGGCCGCGGGGACGATAAGCCCCGGAAGCACCTCAAGGTATCCACCTCAAGGTATGGCGCCTGCTATTGTTTGCGCCTCTCTGAATGTTCGTGGATTGAATGCTTTGGCGGTTCAATTGGGACTTTTGGATGTGCTTCGGGAGCAGCGTGTAGATGTGGCTCTTATCCAAGAGCACAATGTTAAGGATGTGTCTGTATTGCAGGTTCTGTGTGCCGAGTTTGTTGTTATTTTGAACCCGCCAAGGTCATCCTTTGGGGGGACGCTGATGTTATTTTCGCGGAGGGCGTCTTTTTCCGTGCTTCACACGG
The DNA here is from genome assembly GCA_020271785.1 of Procambarus virginalis. Taxonomy (NCBI): domain Eukaryota; kingdom Metazoa; phylum Arthropoda; class Malacostraca; order Decapoda; family Cambaridae; genus Procambarus; species Procambarus virginalis. Next base: position 3,919 of record WNGS01008945.1, read on the forward strand.
AAATGGACGAAGACGGGCGGGTGTTGTTTGTTCGGGCGGGGTTTTTAGGGGTTGAGATTCCATTCCTGACGGTGTACGCCCCTTCTGGAGTGGTGCATCATCAGGACCGGGAGTTGTTTTTTCGGGAAGGGCTTTTACCGTACCTGCGGCATGATACGAGGGATTTAATTTTTTGGGGCGATTTTAACTGTGTTACATGTGTATGGGATTGCTCTAGTCAGCACCCTCGGCATGTGTCGGCCGCATTGATTGAAGTTTTGCATGCGTGTGGGCTTCGGGATGCAGCTGTGTTGTGTGGAGGTGCGTTGGATTATACCTTCGCTGCACGCGGGGCGAGCTCTCGTTTGGATCGGTTTTATGTCTCTGGTGGGGAGTGTTCGGTCTTTGCTTTTCGGACGGTCCCGGTAGCCTTTTCGGATCATTGTTTGGTGGTTGTCCGGGTGGGTGTCCGGAGTCAGGTGCGGGTGGGGCCTGGGTGGTGGAAACTAAATTGTAGGTTGTTGCGGTGTCCGCGCATTTGTGCGCAGTTTCGGGCCTGGTGGGTCGGTATCGTTGCTCGGAGAAATGATTTCTCTTCGTTGTTTGTTTGGTGGGAATGGTGTAAGGTGGAGTGTCAGAGATTTTTTAAGGTTGTTGCGAAGAGGGAGGCTGCTGGGAGGTTTGGTCTCTTGCGGATGTTTCAGGCGCGTTTGTCGGTTTTGTATGAACGTTTAAATGTTGGGATTGACTGTTTCAGAGAAATTGCTGAGTGTAAGGAGCGTATTTGTGATTTGCGTGCGGTGTTGGCTGACGGGGTTCGGGTGCGTGCGCGTGTGGCTGAACGGGTGGATGGGGAGAGGATCTCCCCCTTTCTTTTGGAGAGGGAGAAGGCTGTTCGGAGTTCCGTTCTTTTGCAGGGTCTACGGCGTTCCGATGGCACTGTGCTTTCTAGCACCTCTGGTGTTTTGCGATACGCGAAGCAGGAGTTGGAGACTCTTTATGGTGAGGTGAGTGTGGATGGTGGGATTGCGGCCTCCTTTTTGGATGCGTGCTCTCCCGGTTTGTCGACGTCGGAGTGTGCTGCGTTGGTGCAGGATGTCTCCATGCTGGAGATCCGGGAGGTGGTTTGGTCGTTTAAGTCCGGGAAAGTGCCGGGTGCGGATGGCCTGCCCATTGAATTTTACCGCACTTTTTGGGATGTGTTGGGGGTGGTGGTCTTGGAGGTGGTGCGTGAGGGTTTGCGTTTGGGTGCTCTACCGGACTCTTTTTGTGACGGGATCGTGCGGCTGCTTCCGAAACAGGGCGACTTGAGTTTATTTGCGAATTGGAGGCCGATTACATTATTGAATGTTGATTACAAGATTCTTTCCAAGGTCTTGGCGCGTCGCTGTCGGGGAGTCGTTGCGTCAGTGGTCTCGGTTGAGCAATTTTGCGGTGTGCCTGGCCGTGCCCTGACGCATTGCAATGGTTTATTTCGGGACGTGCTTCTTTATGCGTCCGAATTTCGGCTTTCGGCGGCTATGATCTGCTTGGACTGGTCCAAGGCTTTCGACCGGGTGTCGTTGGCGTTTGTCTTTCGTGCTATGGAAAAACTTGGGTTCCCGGAGGTGTTTATTGGGTGGGTCCGTTTGTTATATGTCCGGAGTCGCAGTCGTGTGTGTGTGAATGGGTTTTTCAGTTCGTTTTTCGGGATTTGTCGTTCGGTTCGTCAGGGGTGTCCGATGTCAATGTTGCTCTATGTAATTTTTCAGGAACCCCTCTTCAGGGCAGTGAAAACGTGCCCCTTGATTGTGCCTCCTTGCCTGCCGTCCGGATTTCGGCTTCCCATTTGCGGATATGCTGATGACACGGTGCTTTTTGTTGCTTCGGAGGGTTCGGTGTTAGCTGTGCAGGATGTTCTTCTCCGTTTTGAGTCGGCCACGGGGGCTGTGCTCAATCGCGCAAAGTCAGGGTTAATGGGGATCGGTGCGTGGACCTCTCGCCTGGTGTGGGAGAGGTCGTGGTTTCCGGTGGTCTCCTCGCTGCGCGTACTCGGGGTTACTTGGTTTGCCTCCTATGACAGGTCTTTGGCCTGGAATTGGGATGTTGTTTCCCGTTCGGTTGGGGTTGCGGTTGGCCTTCTGTCGCGTCGTCCTCTGACCATTTATCAGCGCGGCTTGCTGGTTACGTGCAAGGTGTTGTCAAGGGTCTGGTTTCTGGCTCGGTGTTTTCCTTTGGATCGTCGTAAAGCCTTGCTTCTGGAGCGCGTCGTTTTCAAGTATGTGTGGTGTGGACGGTACCAACCGGTGCGTCGTTCGACGTTGGTGTTCGGGGTGCGTGAGGGGGGTGTTGGCATTCCTGACGTTTTCACGAAGGCCCGGGCCCTTTTCTGGGTCTCGTTGTATCAGGGGCTGGTGCTCGGCGGTGGTTTGAATACGCTGGGTGTGTTTTTCTGTTCGATTCGGTTTAGTTATTTAGTTGATTTGGGGGTTTCTCAGGAGGTGGCTTTATCTACCCCCCCTGTTTTTTCTTGGGCGGTAGAGATTCTTCGAGAACTCTGCCGTTTTCCTGGTTTTCTGTCGTTTTCTTGTAAGGCTGTGTATGAGGTGTTGTTGCCCCGGGTGAGGCCGCGGGTGGAGGGGTTGTTCCCGTGTTGGGATTGGGGTGCTATCTGGTCTTCTTTAGGGGCGAGGTTTTTAGCGCCCCAGCAGCGTGAATTGTTGTTCCGGTGTTTGCATCTGTCGCTGGCGACGAATGAGCGGTTGTGTATGTTGGGTCTGCGTGCCTCAGAGGCGTGTGTGCATTGTGGGTTATGTGAGTCGCAGGTGCATGTGTTTTATTTTTGTGGCCGGTTGCGGGGTTTGGTGGACTGGTTTCGGGATGTCCTGGAGGGGTTCTGTGGTCCTGGTTGTCGAGGTGATGTTTTGCAATTTTTGTTTTTGCACTTTCCGGGTTATTCGCGGCGTGTGCGTAATACTTTGTGTTTTGGTTGCGGATTATGTGTTTTGTGTGTGGGTCGGGAGGCGCGAGGGTTTTGGGTTACGCGCGTTTTGGGGTTTTTGCGGGGTCGCATGCGATTCACTTGGTGGTGGTTACAGCGGGCTTTTCCAGTGGAATTTGGTGGGTGGTTTACGGTTGCCTATGTCCGTGGGGTTGCCTTCCGGTAGTGCGGTTTGGGTTTTTCGCTGCTGTCCCCCTGTTGGGTGTCCTTGGCGGGGGTTGTGCATGGTTGTGTTTTTCCCGTGGTTTTGCGGGTGTGCTGCTCCTGTGTATGTGTGGTGTGTGGTGTCTCTGTGCCTCCCAGTGCGTGATTTGTCGGTGTGTGGGGGTTTGGTCCATGCGTGGGCCGGGGTGGTTTTGTTTTTTGTTTTATACTGTGCTGTAAATTATGTACTCTTTATTTGGAGGCCGTAAATTGTTTTGGCCTGTACACTGTCTGTGTGATGTGTATTTTGTGGGTATGGCGTGGGTGGATGTGAGTGTGGGTGAGTCATGTATTTTACCGTTTATGTGATTTCTTGTTGTTGGGTGTGTGGTTCTTGTATGAATTTGTTTCTATGGGTGTGGTTGGCGTGTTTTGTGTGTGCGGCTTACCTTGTCTGTGGCCGTGTCCGTTTGTTGTTTGGTTGGGTGTAGTTTGAATGGTATTACTCCCCTATGTGGTTTACTCCAAATTTTTTGTGCGTTTAATGATCTTTTTTGCCGTGTTGTGTGTGTATATGTCTGCATCCTATTCTGCTGCTTGAGCCGTGCAACTGTGTTTGCACTGTTTCCGTGGTTTGTACGTTATATTTGCTGATTATTGTGTTTATTGTGTGCTTCTGTTTTGCGGTTATTGTCTTAGTTTTACTTGGAAATTGTTCCCGTTGTACATTTTGTTTACCTGTAGGTCCAAGTCCTCATATTTCTGTAAATATTGTCTGTGTTATTATGAATTCCTTTCAACGGGTGTATCCATATGGTTTATTGTGTTTTGTTCTAATGGTTTATGGTTATTAGGTTTTACTTTTATTGTGTTTGATTTTCATGCTATTTGTTCCAAATGTACTTGTCTTTCACCATTGATACCGTTGCTTATGTTGTGCTGTGAATATTGTCTGTTTTGTTCATGTGATTTCTCTTTGTACGTGTGTGTCTCAGTATTTATGTAAATATTGTTCTTTATATAAATAAAAAAAAAACTAAGGAATTGGATATTAGGCTATCCACAACAGAACAGGTTCCACGTATATAAGAATCAGTACGCCAGTTATTTCACATCCAAGCCTAACTCGGCAAACTGTGCATCAGCCAAAACGTCCTGCAATAGTGAATTGTATTATAGAACATACTTGTGTCACAGAGGTCAAGTGACTAAACAGCTAGATAAGTGTGATCAGCTAGTTCAGTCAGGTGTCATAGCCAAAGTACTGAAAGACCGTATGAAAGCAGTTAAACAAACGTTGCAGAGAACAAATGAGGCTGCAGATAATTATCTCAGAGTCCTCATACAACAGAATGCTGAGCCGGATCAGCTGGATACTTCCATGCCGAGGTGGAGAATTTTGAGGAGGGTGTACATAAACGTCTGGATGATCTGGAAAATTATAAGGCTGAACCTTGATACAGAGTAGATCCTCACATTGGATCAACAATAGAGGTTCAATCTTCTCTAACACAGCTTCACTGAACACTACTTCAACAGAAATTGAACAGTTCTCTGAACATTTATCCACGAGTTCTATGGATTCTGAGAACTCAGTGCATGAGGCTACTGAACCATTATGCCTCCCAAGTGTACCTAAGGATGAAACTGAAACTAAATCAGAAGCCGAAGCTGAAACAAAGGCTGAAGCTGAATCAGTAATTTTGACTCAGAATATTGATGGTCCTAAGGATAAAGAAAGGGCTATTATAAATCTCGTATGCCAGTTATTGGACTTATCTCATCAAGAGGATACCATCCTGACTATGCAGTATATCATAGAAGGTTTGCATTTAGTCGTGAAGAAGAGACAAGCAAACCAGTCGTTTGTAGCCTACTCCAAATCTACAGAAAATGTACCCACATCAGATTCCTTAACTGAACCTCTTAAAGTGACACAGTCTTTAGGTAATACGGGTACTAATAAATCATCTGGTATTAACAGGTTGAGCACTGTTTTATCAGTGAGACCTAAGAGTACAACAAGTACTCCTAAGAAACAAAACAGCAAGCAAATGCAAGCAGCAAAACCTTCACAATCTGTAGTTGCAGTTTCACCTAAACCGGTGCCCCTTAAACGAGCTGTAGGCCCAGGGTTATGTGTGTTTTGCCATCAAGATAATTCCTCATACAAGTGTACAAATTATCCTAATAGAGACACCCGATTCAGACGACTCAACCAGCTACACAGATGTACCAGGTGTCTCAAACCCCATAATGCAACCAGCTGTGAGACCCCATTGAGCACATGCAATAGGTGTCGTGGAGGCCAGCATCATGCTGCACTGTGCAAGCATACTAAATCAAAGTATTCAAACCCCAGAGTGAGAAATTGAAAATCCACTCAAGTACAGTGCTTCAAGGGGCGAAAGATTAGCAGCATGGATGCTCACACAGTCAGCTTCTCTAAACCTGTAGTCCATACGTCACCCCAAGCTGTGACTCCTGGATCTACTACGGGAAGGAGATGCTGTCTTTTCTGTCAAGAGAATCATACCATTTATCGGTGTCAAACCTTCTCTGATTGCGTTACTAGGATAAATCGCATCAAGGAATTGCACAAGTGCAACAGGTGCTTAATGCAACTTGATCCTAATACATGCACCAGCCCATTGCACATATGTAACAGGTGGCGCAAGGATCATCATCATTCCGCATTGTGTGGAGTTGATAGGCCCAAATCGCCTAAACTCCAGATGGAGCAGGACACTTCCACCACTGTGCAATGCTATAAGGTACGACAAGAGGTTAAGGTGCTTAACACCAAGTCTCATCATAATGTCACATTACCTACTGCACAACTACAATTAAAAAACAAGAATTTCAGGATCACTACAAAGATCTATTCGACCAAGGATCACAGAGAACGTTCATCACTCAACAAGCAGCTAACAAGTTGAATCTTTAACCTTTGTGTAATGTGACATTGGACATAGCTGGATTCCTAACAGATACTGGGCCTCAGGAATATGAAGTAGTACAACCACTAGTACGCCTAGGCGGTTATGTCTGACTTGTCCAGACCACATCCCTTTTGCCTTGAATGTCAAAGTTCTAAGAAACACAGCCAGATTTTTGCAGAAAAATAGAATTAAACTAGCTGACACCAAGACAACGTCTGACCACCTCACCAATATAGATTTATTAGTAGGGGCTGACTATTATTATCAGTTCATTACTGGAACGACAAGCCAACAGGGAAGGAACTTGTTGAATTCAGCAGGAGGCTACCTACTTACAGGTAGAGTCCTCGTGGATTTGTTCACTGATGCATCACGCTATTGTGATTTCTGTGTGTAATGAAGTAAGGGCAAAGAGGTAGAATGGGCTATTGACGTAACTCGAGTGCATAGGGGAGTTATGTAAACTCTGGTTTGTGTCTCGGAGAGACTGCAGGATCCAGTAAGTTCAGTAGAACTTCGGTTTCAACTCTTTTACCATGTCGTAGCTCAGTCGATTAAGGCAGCGTCTGGGATCATCTTGGACGTAGGTTCGAATCCTCGTCATGGCACTTGTGGATTTCTTCATTGATGCATCATGCTATTGTGATTTCTGTGTGTAATGAAGTAAGGGCGAAGAGGTAGAACAGCCTATTGAGATAGCTCGAGTGCATGGGGGAGTTGTGTAAAACCCTGGTTTGTGTTTCAGAGAGACTGCAGGATCCAGTAAGTTCAGTAGAACTTCGGTTTCAACTCTTTTACCATGTCGTAGCTCAGTCGATTGAGGCAGCGTCTGGGATCATCTCGGATGTAGGTTCGAATCCTCGTCACGGCACTTGTGGATTTGTTCATTGATGCATCACGCTATTGTGATTTCTGTGTGTATGAAGTAAGGGCGAAGAGGTAGAACGGTCTATTGACGTGGCTCGAGTGCATGGGGGACTTGTGTAAAACCCTGGTTTGTGTCTCGGAAGGAAGGAAGGAATTATCAAGGGAAAGCGCCAAGCCATTACGACTATATAGCACCGGGAAGGGGTCAGGATAAGGATTTGGGATGGAACTGGGGAAAAGGAATGGTGCCCCAACCACTTGGACGGTCGGGGATTGAACACCGACCTGCATGAAGAGAGACCATCGCTGTACCGTCCAGCCCAAGTGGTTGTGTCTCGGAGAGACTGCAGTAAGTTCTGTAGAACTTCGGTTTCAACTCTTTTTACCATGTCGTAGCTCAGTCAATTAAGGCAGCGTCTGGGATCATCTCGGACGTAGGTTCGAATCCTCGTCACGGCTCTTGTGGATTTGATCATTATGCATCACGCTATTGTGATTTATGTGTGTTACATTCTCTAGAAAGGCGATGAATTGGGGGTGACATGATAGAGGTGTATATGTGAATGAATGGGCATAACAAAGGTGATAATAATATGGGTATTAAAAGTATCAACACAAGACAGAACATGAAACAGTGGTATAATTTGGATAAGTTAAGATTTAGGAAAAACCTGGGTTAATACTGTTTCAGTTACCTGGTTGATGATTTGTGTAACCTTGATTGTTTTAAACGTGGGTTGGGCATGTATTTGAGTGGGAATGAGTAGTTATATGAGTAGTTGTGGTCTGGTCAACAATGAGTAGTTATAAATAGGAGCTGTCTCATATGGGCCAATAGGTCTTATTCAGGTACCTTTATTCTTATGTTCTCATAATAAGGTGACGGGGAAAGGGGGGGGGGTTCCACATTTAATAAATTTAACCAAATTGAGGCTTCCTTTCCGCGGAGTTTATCCACTAGTTTGTGATGTTTGATTATCTTTCAGGTCACTAATAAAATTATAATACAAAAGAACACCAACGGTTAATGAGAGATTACCAAACTAACTGTGTATATATGTTGACCAAACCATACACTTGAAAGTGAAGGGACGACGACGTTTCGGTCCGTCCTGGACCATTCTCAAGTCGACTGTCTTGAATGAGCATAACAAAGGGGATAATAATAGTGTATTAAAATCACAGTCGACTTGAGAATGGTCCAGGACGGACCGATATGTCGTCGTCTCTTAACTTTCTAGTGTGTGGTTTGGTCAACTTATTTCAGCCACGTTATTGTGACTCCTTGTCTGCCTGTGTATATAATTTCTCTGGATTGACAATTATTTAACACAAACTATAAGATTTGTGTTAAATAATTAAATATATTTTTTTCCCAATTAAAATATATTGCACTTTGTCTCTACTGCACAGCATAAATTTCTAGTAGCAAGTTCCCAACCCACTTTAAGGTAGGATGTTAATCATTGACTAGTGTTGAACTAAATATTGCTCAACCAAATCTCATTTATGTTACCACTGACTAGTGTTGAACTAAATATTGATCAACCTAGCACCATTAATTAATTGTGCAGAGCCTTACAGGGTGGGATCAATACCAGCACGAGTTGTGTTTTGTACATATAATTGTTTACTTCTTTATAAGAACATAAGAACATAAGAATAAAGGAAACTGCAGAAGGCCTATTGGCCCATACGAGGCAGCTCCTATTTATAACCACCCAATCCCACTCATATACATGTCCAACCCACGGTTGAAACAATCGAGGGATCCCACCTCCACCACGCTACGCGGTAATTGGTTCCACAAATCAACAACCCTGTTACCGAACCAGTACCCAAGTCTTTCCTAAATCTAAACTTATCCAATTTATACCCATTGTTTCGTGTTCTGTCTTGTGTTGATACATTTAATACCCTATTAATATCCCCTTTGTTATGTCCATTCATCCACTTGTAAACTTCTATCATGTCACCCCTAACTCTTTGCCTGTCCAGTGAATGCAATTTAAGCTTTATTAATCTTTCTTCATATGAAAGATTTCTAATTTGGGGAATTAACTTTGTCATCCTACGCTGGACACATTCAAGTCAGTTTATATCCTTTCTATAGTACGGCGACCAAAACTGAAATACATAATCTAAATGGGGCCTAACCAGGTGTCTTGTTACTAACGCTTTGATTAATAAATCCCAGTGTTCTATTTGCCTTATTACGAACATTCATGCATTGATCCTTTTGTTTTAAATTCTTACTAATCATAACTCCAAGATCCCTTTCGCAATCCGACTTCGCAATCTCAACTACATCTAGCTCGTATCTCGTAACTCTATCATCATTACCTAGCCTCAAAACTTTACATTTATTAGCATTAAACTGCATCTGCCAGTCTTTTGACCATTTTAAAACCCTATTTACATCAACTTGAAGTGATAGTGAGTCTTCTTTCGTGTTAATTTCCCTACCGATTTTTGTATCATCTGCAAATTTGCAAATGTTGCTACTCAAATCTGAATCTAAATCATTTATATATATTATAAACAACAAAGGTCCCTGGACAGAGCCTTGAGGCACTCCACTAACAACATTAACAAATGAGGCACTCCACTAACAACAACATTAACAAATGTTTAACAAATTTGTTATCTTTTTATTCTAGCATAGTTGAGGCAGTTGATAGTGGTAAGGATTGTGATGTTGTGTACCTTGACTTTAGCAAAGCTTTCGATACAGTGCCACATGAAAGACTGATTAAAAAGATAGAGGCTCATGGTATTGGGGGTGCTATA
>WNGS01008947.1:0-10640 GCA_020271785.1 Procambarus virginalis
CGGGTAGAGTGTTGTGTAATTCCGCCGTTACTAGTGACGTGTTGTAAGAGAGGTTATGGAATTAACGTAAATGTTTGTTATAACGTAAATCATTTGTTTGATTGTTGATCGTCCGTGGGACGAAGTGTTAACGTAAAGATTAATTTGAGGAAGGGTGCTGGAGTTGCCAGTGAACCCATTAGTTATTGATGTCATTGAAAGGCTACTGATTTGATTGCATTGCACCGCTATTGCAGTGTAGACTGCACTGGGCGTAGAACAGTTAGGAGGTTACTGGAGACGTGTTTCAGAACTCACTGTGTCATTTGTTGTAATTGTGATTATAGATCTGTTAGTTCTTGTTTCTTGTTGATTCCTCTGTGGTCACGATTATGTTCGAGTTAGTTCATTATGCAGTCCGAGGGGCTGGTGTCTAGCTGTCATTGATAGTGTCACAGGAAGGATTTCGAGTAACGTCATTGACATTCTTTTGTTTGTTGTAGTAGTTAGTACTTTATTGAATAAACTAAGTTGTTATGTTAACACTGTCTTTTTCGTTACACCCCCACACATATTTATTGTTATGCAAATGTTCTTCACACTCGACTATTGGAGACTTATTTCTGAGCTTTGGATCAAATATACGGCACTACACAACAATAAATTATTGTTGTGAGAGCCCAGGACCTACTCGTTAGATTCGCTTCGGCGATTAGCGAAGGTCGACGACCTAGTGGAGGGGATTTCAATTTCATTGGGGTCTCGGCGTTTGCTCGCGCCTAGTCATTGTTCGTACAGGGTCCCAAAGTGAGGAATGAGCTGCTTACTGCACTGGTGTGTTAGCTAAGCAAGTCCTTCTCAGGCGACCTAGTTGAATATCACGACAGGAAAATAATGGTAAAGAATAAAGAAAATTCTTAGAAATTTTCCGAGCTCAATTCCTTATCCAAATTTCATTTATTCCAACTTACTTATGTAGTCACATACAAAAAAAACTCTCACACCTTATACTCTTGAGGTTGTTGTATAGTGAATTAGAAGTTCCTGGGAGAGTTTATGTTGTAAATGAGTTAGGGAGATTTGAAAGTTGAAGGTCAGTTGACTTATTGGAGTTGGTTACAGTATCGCCTCTCGGCAAGCTTGCCTCAAGAAGTCACTGTTCTCTGATCTCAGGCGAGCGGGACCTGTTAGGGTTTAGTCCGTGATTTGTGACCTTATTTGGGTAGTGTTGCCTGCTAGAGTTTATGCCCATGTACTGTATGTATTTATATGGATTATTTCTGCTGTTGTCCATTATGTATACCAGGTGGTGGGTGATTTTTATGTGTCTTAGTGAGGTGATATATTTTGAGAACTTGTGAAATGCCAGGTGCTGTATGTGATATTATTCCTCTTACCTCATGTGTCATTGGTTGACACACCACCACCCTTGTTGGTATTTGCCGCATATAGGCTCTAGTGTTCCACTGTGCCAGGCAAAGTTTCCTGGTGTCAGCTAGTATTGATTGATGCAGTTTACAGACCTGTATTTGATTGATCATGCCCAGTTGTTGAGAAGCTGGATATGTAGTGTTAGTGTGTGTGATATTAGTAGAGTGTTTTATTTATTACTGTTGTGGAAGGTTCTTATGCTAGTATACTGGAATATTTGTTGCTAGGCTTTTACTCCCCTAGAACCTTGATTGATATGTGGCCAGGCTATGTGTTCAGTGATGCTGTAAGTTACTCCCTTAATATATGTATATGGAGGTCTTATCTCCCTGACCATAACAAGTAATATGGGGCCTAGTCCGTGAGCATCAATTAGGTAACTCCTGTGTTTTTCAGGATCTTTATGAGATAACCATTACTTTAAATGCCTGTTTTTCTGAAGCTGTTAAGGAGGAGGATGCTTTGGCAGATGATGTTGGATACTTCCTCTGAGATCAGTGCTGATGAGACGATGGAGAACTAAGTTATCTCCCTCTTCAGAGGACTGTGAGAGTGTTACCCAGCTTCTGGTCCCCAAAGCATACCGTGAACAAGTCCCCTCAGCTGCCCACGACGATCCATTAAGCGGTCACCAAGGGATTAGTCGAATGTTATACCAGGTATCAAATATTTTTTTGGCCCAGTCTTAAAAACGATATTGGTAAATATTGTAGAGAATGTGTAACCTGTCAAATAGTGGGTAAACCGAATCAGAATGTACCTAAAGCTCCCCTGCATCCAATTGTAGTTCCAAGTGAACCTTTTTCCCGCATCATTATCGATTGTGTAGGCCCTTTGAATAAGACAAAGTCAGGTCATGTATTTTAATAACCTTAATGTGTGTCACATCCAAGTTTCCAGAAGCTATCCTGTAAGAAAATAAGAGCAAAGACAGTTATCCATCACTTGACAAAATTCTGCACTTTGTTTGGACTACCTCGAGTTACCCAGACTGACAACGGTAGCAATTTTCAGTCTGCAGAGTTCGAACGATTTTGTGAGAAGAACCAAATAGAACATCGTGTGTCCAGTGCTTATCATCCACAAAGTCAAGGTGCCTTGGAGAGATTTCACCAAACAAGCAGATGATACGAACTGTTGGTGAAGACTCCAGACGTAATTGGGATGAAGACTTACCTTGTGTCTTGTTTGCAGCTCGAAATGGTTTACAGCATTCCTTGGGTTGTTCCCCGTTCCAATTAGTTTTCGGGCATCAAGTGAGAGGTCCAATCCAGTTGCTGAGTGAAAGGTTTTGGGAAACGTCTCTCTCCCTGATGGAAGTCGTCTGTTGAGTGAGATCCAGTCGAAGTTGAAGAAGTACCAAGACGTGGCAAGCGAGCACCTGAAGAAGTCACAGTTGAAGATGACAACACCATGACAAGAAGTTCAGGGTGAAGTTGAGAGGTTTTCAGCCAGGTGATCGTGTTCTTGTTTTAAAGTCCAGAGTGGAAACTGCCTTAGCTCATCATTTTGAAGGTCCGTTTGAAGTTGTTTGCAGACGATCTGAGTTAACTTATAAATTAAAAGTCTGCAGGACCCTTCCAAGGTTTTGGTAGTACACATTAACAGGTTAAAAGCTTTTCAAGGCTCCAGGCCATTGTCATGTGTGGTACAGGACACAGTCACCCTAAGAACCATATATCTGATGACTTGTCTAATCATACCTTTTGTAATTCTAGCTTTGAGGAGATTATGGGACATTTGGATGAGGTTAAACAGGGAGAGTTGAGAATGTTACTACACCAGTATTGTAATATATTTGGAGAAGTTCCTACCCAGACCTCTGTTTTGAGCCATGATATCAGCTCATAGACACCACCCCTATTCGTATGCATCCGTATAGAGTAACTCCAGAAAAGAGAGATATTATCAGGAGGGAAGTGGAGTTCCTCCTAGAAAATAGTCTAGTTACACCCAGTCAGAGTTCCTGGTGTTCACCATGTTTGTTAGTTCCTAAACCGGATGGGAGTTGGCGTCTGTGTACTGATTACAGGCGGTTAAATAAGTAACTGAAGTAGACACTTTCCCATTGCCATTGCTTGAGGATTGCATCGACCAACTTGGTCACTGTCAGTATATATCTAAACTCGATTTGTCCAAGGGATATCATAAAGTGCCTTTGACAAGTCGAGCTTGTGAGTATTCAGCTTTTGTAACACCTGATGGTTGTTTTCAGTATAACGTTATGCCTTTTGGTCATAAAAATGCCCCAGCAACCTTCCAGAGATTAATTAATTTGTTGCTGCAGGATATTCCAAATTGCCGTGCTTATTTAGATGACATTGTTTTATTTAGTGATTCTTGGCAAGAATATTTGCAGGGTTTAAATTTGTTGTTTGCTAAGTTGCAAGAGACCAATTTTACTGTTAACCCAAAGAAATGTAACTTTGCTAGAGGTACAATTGTTTATCTAGGGCACGAGGTTGGTTAAGGTAGGGTGATGCCTCTATCTGATAAAATTACTGCCATTGTAAATTATCCTATCTTGACTAACAAAATACGGTTCAGCGAATTTTAGGGATGTGTGCTGTGACGGTGTTCCCCCCTTCTAATTCTCCCACGCCTGCTATAAGAGTCATGTCCACTATTCCCGAGCGTTCTCTACGTTGCGGGCCTCAGTTTAACATATGTGGGAGAGTATAGTGTTCTCGGAGAGCCGAGAAATTCGTGAAAGTAGAGTATTTTGGCCTGTGGTATAGGCCCTTTAGGAAGCCAATATGGCGCTGGCTCCTCTGTTCTCCCGCCAAAACTGTGTGACGTCAGTGACACCAGATTGGTCACCGTCAGCGACGTGGCACTGGGAGCCAATGAAAACCTCCTTTGACAAATGTGACGTCACATAGGCAGGGGGGTCCAGCCGTAGTGACAGGTTGGCGCCATCAGTATCACACGACACGTCCGCGAGGCAGGACGTGCGACCGGTCATCCTGTCAGAGTGACGGATTACCCGAGCTCCAGTGGATATAAGCATCTCCTCTTGTCAGCACGCACTCTGTGAGGTCTTCCTTCAACCCAGGTGTGGACCAAATAAGGAATTGACGGAATATTGAGCGACAAGTGCTCCGGGACAGGTGCGTTGCAAGAAGTGGACCGGGCATTGACATATGTGACGTCCTTGGCAGTTCACTCGTGTAGGAGGCAGCGTAGTGGCTGGGCCATTCCACCGTGAGGGAACCTAGTTAACCGACTTGTCAACTAGGTTGGACGTGTGATCGACGGTCCTGTCAGTTTTGACAGTAAGATGACAATCCCGTGGAACCTTACGGTCACCAGTTGTATGCAAGCACGTCGAGAAGTCTTCCTTCATACCTAGTGTTACGGTGCCCTCTCCTATCGCTTTCGTTGCCTGCTATAAGAGTCATATCGACTCTCCCTGCAGGGAGAAACTTACATTATAAGTCTGTAGGTAAGGGGAAAGAGGCGCCCGGATATAAATGAAAGAGTATCCCCTACTGCAGATATGACCTTTTAGAATGGACGCCAAGCCGTGTGCGGATTGGGTGACTCGGGTCACAGGCGACCAATCAGAGCCCGCCGTGACGTCACCGAGTACCCGGGCGGCGCCATGGTCAGATTGGACCTGACAGCGAAGGGGAGAGGACGCTCCTCTGTCAGCTCTCAAGGATTGGAGGTTAAACAGGCCTTTCTCAGTGGATTAGAGCTAGCCATCGCAGCCCACCTGATATATAGGAGACCCCGCGCTTCTGGGAAGCAAAAGGAACCAAGTTGATTGAGCAGTGAAGTGCCAAATTTGGAAAGATTCGGTGACGACGCTGGGCGGCGACGCTGGATGTGAGGGCCTGGAAGAGGTGTGGTGGGCAGGCATAGCTGTGACTGGGTCACATCCACTGAGGTTGTTAGAGGGACGACATGTTGCGGTGGTGAGTAGTATATTAGAGCCAGATAGACCCCTTAACAAACAATGGGAGGTACTTATCAAACAATGGACTCGGAGGCGGGGAGCCAGATACGCCCACTTATCATACAAAGGAATCAGAGGCGGTGTGCCAGACAGTCACACCTAAAATTTAGTCTACGGTGAGCTCGCACCATATTTCACTTACTCTGGGTATCTCCTTAGTACTTATCAAACAATGGACTCGGAGGCGGGGAGCCAGATACGCCCACTTATCATACAATGGAATCAGAGGCGGTGTGCCAGACAGTCACACCTAAAATTTAGTCTACGGTGAGCTCTCACCATATTTCACTTACTCTGGGTATCTCCTTAAACACCTTGTCATTATTTAGGGCTAATTAAAGGAAATATAATCGAACAAGACTGAATGGTCCCTTCAGGACTATATGCATATATGACTGGGAGCTATATAGGATATATACTCAAAATAAATGAGGGTGAAAAGAAATAATACTTGTTTTATACAATATATTAACAGGGTTAAAAAAAACATTAAATAATTGATTAAATGCTTTATTAGGTAAAAATACACAAAATGTATAAGTAATTATGTTAGTTAATAATTGTAGTTTACAGTGTGCTCCTGCCATATTTCACTTACTACAGCTCTACCCCCCCCCTTATCCCTCGTCCCCCTCCACCTCCCCATTCTCATCTGAGTAGAATTCTGACGTCTCTTCGTCAGTGATGAGTGGGGGAAGGTCTTGACCCCCATCCCCCCCTCTTGGAGGTGTGGGGGGGAGTTGGGTGACACCTTTTGGCTGAGTTTCCTCCTCTCTCTCATCGGAAGTGTTCTGGAAAGAGATGGTGGAAATAATTTATAGTGATTAAAGGTTTTTTATAGGATTATATATATATTATAAAAATATTCTATTTTTTTTCTCTAAGAACAACTAGTACATACCTCTCCCCCTGCAGGAGTAGCCTTGTGTCCTCTTCAGCAGGCATCGTCAATTAGACTACATAACAGCATCTTGTTTGGGGCAGACCCTCCACGTAGAATTACTACTCTACAAGTGTGGACGGGTCCCAAGAACTGTACTGAAGAAAACATAAGAGGAGAAATAGAGGATATACAAACTTTTTTTTATTGAGGGAAATAAACATAAAATAAATCTATTAGCAGAAAGTGAGGGTAATACTAACCAGGTCCTTCAAGGACTTCAATTTTCCCAGCAGGTGTTTATTTTGAGAGACACCTTCCATTTCGTAGGAGGAAGACAGTCTTCTGAGTGGGTTGGGGCTTGGGGGGGGGGAGGGCTTTTTATAGGAGGCTACACTCCTTGTTAGGTAGGTTGCCTAGCTAACAAAAATATTCTCTACACCACCTATAAGAACCAACTCCTATACCTCTACAAAATGTCCTAACACAATGATGTTTCATAGGAAAATATCGTCTCGCATAAGAGAGGGCTCGTTTATCGTTTAATTTTAAAGTAACGCTGGAAAATACGTTATGTAAGTAATGTACTGTTGAAGGCAAGCCCAGGTGGGTTATTCTATGAACAAATATGATGCAATAGAGCCCGCAGGCAAGAGTAAAATCACTTTGGAGTCTGTAGCGCATTCCAAACACCTTTCTTATTTTGTTAGTTTTAATAAATCCTTGAAAATGATGCCCGTAAGTAGCTGGTGATATTGCATAACTATCAAAAAAAACATCCGATGCTTAACTTTATCAACATAAATTCCTACCCAATGTCCCATAGTGATTCTGCTGTGTGATGGTAAAATATTAGTTATGAAAACAATAGGTTTTCTTGAGGAGATATTTAACTGTTTTATCTCCTCAGCGTTGTAACAGCCCAGGTAGTCCGCTCGATCCCCTAGATTATCTTTTAAATTAATATTTATATCATAACAATTCATTGTGTTTTTTTTATGCTCGAACGTCGCATAGAACAGTTCTTTGCCCATCGATGGATAGTACCCCAGTCGTTTCCCCAAACAGTATAACCAGTCTGTTATATGTAACCCCACCGCCAAATTCAAGCTCCATACGCAAGTTGCCAGATTTCTCCACAGGGAGGGAATCCTTCGTTTGAATGGAGGTTAAGTCAAAGGCGAATATTGATCTTCCCTTATTAAAAGAGTCATAGAGCAGTAGTGAATCACGCTCTAAGCCTAATGTCTTCAAAGTTTCGTAATAAAGGCGGGAATAATGGTTATCGAAATCGCCCCCGATTCGGTAAATTGCATTATTGTTCAAATACATAGCAATACTTTTCAGCTTTGCATTTTCAAAATATAATCCATTACCTTGGTGAAGACCAGCGTAATAATTCATTGGAATTATTACCATGGATATCTTATGAGGAATTACTTGAGCCCATGGTTGATCAATTAAGAGACTAGTTTGATTCCCTGCTAGGACATATGTTTTAGAAATGGTTCTATTGAAAGTATAAGTTATGGGGTCAGGGGATGCTAACAATGAGCTGTTTAAGGCTAGGTAAGCACTTGGGTAGGGGAACACCCGTGTTACCCATAACTTAGCATAATCCATATGCAAGCGATACTTAGAGCCATCGTTAACGCTTGTATTTAGGACCCAAGCATGGGGGGAGAGTTCCAATCTTAGTCGCACATCTATATTATCTAATATGTATTGGTCTAGGGATGATATATCCAATAGGAGGGGGAAACACATCGACAAACCTTTACTTTTTAAATCAACCATAAATTTTTTATCCTTGGCAGTTGCTCCAGTAAAATAGGTATTTGTAAACTCATTAGTGATTATACCATCGTCATCTCTCCAGTCCCTACGAAAGCCTCCAATTCTCCCCAAGGAAGACATTTTTGATGGAGGCATGGAGGTAATTAATTTAATAAACGACCAATAATTAAAATTAGTATTTGTTTCAACTACCTGCTCTCCTAAAAAAACCTGAACACCTTTAAACATGGTATTTGACAACCCATTCACAAATTCCACATGGTCATCCTCTTCCAATTTTGTGGTATCGTCATCTTTCGTTAAAGATACCTTAAAATCTATAACAATATTAGCTAGATCTAAGAAGGCTCCCTGGGTTCCAGGGATGCGGAATTCTAAGTAATTATCCCGCAAACGTTGATTAATGGGGAGGTTGACAGGAAGAATGTCTATTTGCTGCGTAGAGGCAATTGAACTCTCCACATTACGTATTCTGTTACTTCTAGGAAATTGGTCAATAATACTGGAGCTATAATATTCCAGTGGAATTTTCACCCCAGCACCGCTAGGCTCCCCCATGATCCCTCCGAAAGTTGAAGTATGACTGCTTACGTTAGCGAAAACACGTCATTTTTATACCCAAGACCTCGTTTACATTTTTTACTTTTATTTTTTCGTCTAGAGAGTCTTTTAATTTTACCCCCCATTACCAATTTCTTCCCCACACTCTTAAGAGCATCAATACCGTGAGTTCTCAGTGCACTCTTTACATCCCGTTTACCACTGCTTAAATCACCAAGGACATTTTTCCCAAAATCGATAGCGCTAGGTGTTACAGCTTTCATGAAAAATGGTATGGCCCGCCGAGCAATACCAGCCAAGGTCCCAAAGAAACCTCCTCCAGATCTGAGATAAGGTGCTTGGAATGTGCGTATGTCATTCATCGCCCCCCCTCTCATCCCGTGTCTCCTAGGGAGAGGAGCGAATATCTCCCCGAACTCCCTCTGGGAAGGCGGGTGGAACGGTATACGCATTCTGAGGTCTCTTCATATAATAAGCTAAGTCGTTGGTAAACACTTCTTTATATATATTGCTATACCTTAGGGCGAATATGTAAGACAGCCGTAACCGACCTTCCATCTTCAAAACTAACCATTCGCCCAAACTGATCTGTTATTTTAATACTTACTTTCTCCAACGAGTTAGTGTTTAAAGTTTTGTACACTAGGGGATGAGCCCCTCTAGAATATGAGTCATGATAATTGATTGCATCTAAGATATTTACAATCTGCCCCCCGTATCGTTCAGGCTCGATGACGTCACTATAAATAAGTAAATAGTCACAACCTCCATCAATGTCTGGGGGCGATAAGGCCACAGTCCTGGAGGCTGACGTAATGTCATCTGTTTTTGCCCGATAAATGGTGTATTTACGAGTGCTGTCAAAACCAAGTACATTAGCTATTCTGTGTTTAAATTGAAAGCTGAGAGAATTTAATGAGCCAGTACTTCCACTGTTAAGAGTTGAAGCTAGTAATACCCGCTCTAAAGATTGGTCATAGGAGAGGATTGGTTCTTTATCTGAGAAGTATATTTTGAAATCATCCCTAAAGCTAAGCTGCATGTCGGTGGTTATTTGCCGACTAACTACATCTGTAATGAATTTGATGTTTCTTGATAATATGTTGGTTTTTGGGTGGAAGGTGTATATTAAATGTTCTGGACTCTTAGAAAGAGTTCCTCGTTTAAAAGTGGCATAGATATCTACGGCAGAGTCCTCCTCATCTTTGATGATGGCATTAATTCGCCTGGGAAGGAGTATGTTGACTAAAGCCACTTCGTGTTTAATGGAAGGGTTTAAATGTAGTGTTGGGATGGTGTTTGTAAATGCTGAACTTGTGTTATTGTAAATATCTCCTTGATCGAGACTGGTAAGATATATGTAATGTTCTTCCCCCATTGTCCCGTTATGTACTGAATGGACAATATACAGGGGATGGGTTTTTGTAAGAAGGCTGAAAATAAACAATATTACTTATATTTTATTAAACTACTTCAAGAACTATGACAAGGGAAGATTCCCTCGCATTTTTTTTAAGAATAGTGATTAACCACAGCCCCTCGCTACTACTACTGGCGGCTGCTGCTGCTGCTGCTGCTGCTGCTGCTGCTGCTGCTGTCCCCCTGTTGCTGCTGCTGTTTTGGCGGTGGCACTACCTCTACTTCCCTCCTGGGGGTGGTGCTTAAAGTGTTCTGGACTCTTAGAAAGAGTTCCATGTTTAAAAGTGGCATAGATATCTACGGCAGAGTCCCCCTCATCTTTGATGATGGCATTAATTCGCCTGGGTGGGAGTATGTTGATTAAAGCCAGTTCATGTTTAATGGGAGGGTTTAAATGTAGTGATGGGATGGTGTTTGTAAAATGCTGAAGTCGTGTTGTTGTAAATATCTCCTTGTTCGAGACTGGTAAGATATATCTAATGTTCTTCTCCCATTGCCCCCTTATGTACAGATTGGACAATATACAAGGGAAAATAAACAACATAACTTATATTTTATTTTATTAATCTACTTAAAGAACTACAACAGGTGAAGATTCCCACATTTTTTAAA
>WNGS01008948.1:11930-24060 GCA_020271785.1 Procambarus virginalis
AAGAAGATCCTTTTCAGTCGACGTAAGAGGTCTTAGGTAATGGTTGAATGACAAGTTTCTGTTGGCTCCAGAATAGAAGATGAAACGTTGCGTACACCCAAATGATGAAGTTTCTTAAAATATACTGATTTAATTTTTCCCAATTTCCATCATCCCATTTCTTGCACGTATATATCATAAACTTTCAAGATTAAATATGAAATCGACTTTCATTGTAATTAAATGCTTAAATTCATCATTTATTTCAAAATGCGAATTTATGTAACCCAAAATTATATAAACAACTCCACAGGGGCCGTGACGATGATTCGAACCTACGTCCGAGAGCATCCCAAATATAAAGTTCATATATATTTTCCTGGAAATACTCTAAATGTTGGAACATCCTGATTAATGCCATAATTTTTCAAGTCTGCAAAATACAATGTCCAAACTAATTATCATAATTCAAAGATTGACTTTTTCTCCAACCCAGACCGTCAAGGCATATCAATCAGTATGAGTTACTTCCAAAGATGGAAGCCAAACGCTTAGGGTTAGCCGCACTCAAATTTGCAGGATGAGTAGTCTGGGGTACGGGACGGACATGTTCTGGTCGGAATTGGCCTACGTTTAATGCTTTAAGAAATATTAGTATTAATAATGACCTTTACGACATTTTCATAGTGTCTTGCGAAATATGGCGAGTAATTAACGAGAAATGTTTTTGTCATTGTATTTTTTTACCTTTACAATTGTTTTTGTCGTTCTTAAAAATATGTTTACCGAGGGAAGGGGAAGAGGAGGAAGGATTGGATAGATATATGAATATAGAAATGGATAGAAAGACAGATGCATGAACAGATAGATGGATAAGACTGATGGATGGATAGATGGATGGATAATAATGAATGGATGGATGTATAGATGACAGGAGAGATAGTGATATGTAAATATATGAATATATGATATCATGGACAGATGGATGGATAAAAGCATAGATGGATATACAGATGGATTAATAGATAGTGTGATAGATATAGACAGACAGATGCAAGGCTACATCTCTCACAAAACAAGGGGGGAGGGGGGAGGGGGGGAAGGATCAATGCAGCTCCCTGTCACAGACCAACAACAGAGTACAGCCGACGTCAACCTCACACCAGCGAACACAAACGCGTGTAGCGAACATCGATCATCACCTCAGACTCCTGGCCTCTCCTCCCCCCCCCCCTTTAGTCATCACCAGGTGGGGTCAGATCTCCCTCCCCCCCCCTTAGGTGACAGGCCATCAGGAGGGGCATCCTGATCTCCTAAGTGACACTTCAGCTTCCAAGTGGGTTCTGATCTTCCTCATAAGTGACACCTCAACTTGGAAGTGGATTGAGATCTTCTTAAGCGCCTCGCAGGGGAGGTGGTCCGAGCTCACTGCTGTACGGACCATCGCGGCTTATATCCGGTGAATGTATCCGGAGTGTGGAAAGGAATCCGGTTATTGTGGGGGGAATCCGCTCTGTGTGGATGGGAATGTGGTGCTTGTGGAAAGTAATCTGCAATATGAAGGGAAATCTGCTGTGGGGAAGAAAATCCCTTTTGGAAGTGATTCCGTTGTTTGGGAGAGAATCCGTTGCTTGGGAGAGAATCCGTTGCTTGGGAGAGAATCCGTTGCTTGGGAGAGAATCCGTTGTTTAGAGGAGAATCCGTTGTTTGGGAGAGAATCCGTTGTTGAAGAGAATCCGTTGTTTGGTAGAGAATCCGTTGTTTAGAGGAGAATCCGTTGTTGGGAGAGAATCCGTTGTTTGGAAGAGAATCCGTTGTTTGGTAGGGAGTCCGGTACACAAAAGGGCCTCCTGTATGTAGGAGGCAATTAGGTATTTATTTTGCCACTTTGGATTGGACATAAACTGTGAGGTGGTTCCGTGCGCTGTAAAGCTGGCCGGAAATGTGTTTTATCAGCGTGCAAAGATTGTAATTAAGGCTTGCACACTGGGCCTTCATAGGGCTGCGAATTGGTGGTAATTACACCTTTTCTTGAGCTAAGGCTTTGTGGTCAAGGGGAAGCGTGTGTGTTTGTGTGTGTGTTTGTGTGTGTGTGTGTGTGTGTGTGTGTGTGTGTGTGTGTGTGTGTGTGTGTGTTGTGTGTGTGTGTGTGTGTGTATTTACCTAGTTGTGCTTGCGGGGGTTGAGCTTTGCTCTTTCGGCCCGCCTCTCAACTGACAATCAACTGTTGCTAACTACTAACTAATTGTTTTTCCCCACCCACACAGCCCCCACCCCAGGAAGCAGCTCCGTAACAGCTGTCAAACTCCCTGGTACCTATTTACTGCTAGGTAGCAGGGGCATTCAGAGTGAAAGAAACTTTGTCCATTTGTTTCTGCCTGGTCCGGAAATCGAAACCGGGCCACAGAATTACGAGTCCTGCGCGTTGTCCACTCAGCTACCAGACCCCGTAATACACCTGTGGGTGTGTGTGGGTGTAGTCATCTAGTTGTGCTTGCGGGGGGTTGAGCTTCGGCTCCTTGGTTCCGCCTCCCAACCGTCAATTAACTGTTGTACAGATTCTTGAGCCTATTAGGCTCTATCATATCTAAATTTGAAACTGTGTCTTTATATACTCTATAAATTCCTTTGAGAATCTTGCATGTGGTGATCATGTCTACCCTAACTAGTATGTCTTACAGTGACGTGAGGTTCAGTTCTCGTAGACTATCCTCGTAGCTCATACCCCTCAGTTCGTGTACTAGTCGGGTGCCATACCTCTGAACCTTCTCCAATTTAGTCTTGTGCGTGACTATATACGGACTCGACGCTGGAACTGCATACTCCAGGACTGATCTGACATATGTGGTATATATGGTCCTAAATGATTCCTTACACAAGTCCCTAAAGGCAGTTCATATGTTGGCCAACCTTGCATATACCGCTGATGATATCTTTTGATGTGTGCTTCAGGGGACAGATCTAGTGTGATATCAGTTCCCAACAAATATCAACACGCTTTACTTCATTCTCGAAGGATTTCGTCTCCAAATGATACATTGTATCCGGCCTCCTGCTTTCTACACCTAATTTTCATTACTATGCATGTACTCGAGTTACACTCTAATACCCATTTGTCGAACCGTTCCTTCAGTTTGTTCAGGTCATCTTATCGTCAGATGCTGTCTTAATCTTTCTCATAATTTGAGCATCATCAGCAAACATTGACAGGAATGAGTCTATACCCTCTGGAAGATCATTTAGGTATATACAAAATAGGTTAGATCCGAGTACAGGACCCTGTGGAACCTCGTTATTGACATTAAGCCATCATGAGACCTCAACCATCACCGTAACACTCTGCTTCCTATTGCTTAGGTACTCCCCTAATCCACTGGAGCACCCTACCCAGGTACTCATGCCTGTTTCTCCAACTTATGCACCAGCCTCTTATGGGGTACTGTGTCAAAGGGTTTCCAACAGTCCAAGAAAATAAAGTCTGCTCATCCTTCTCTTTCTTGTTTAATCTTTATCACCTGGTCCTATAATTCTACGAGACCAGTGAAACAAGATTTACCATCCCTGAACCCCGTCTTTTCTCTCCAGATGTGTTACTAAGATTTCCTCACGACCTTCTCCATCACCTTGCATGGTATACAAGTTAGGGACACTGGCCTGTAGTTCAGTGCCTCTTGCTTGTTACCCTTTGCATATTAATACTACATTGGCTGTCTTCAATATTTCTGGTAGATCCCTATTTCTAGTGACTATTTCTAGTGATATACCATGGAAAGTGGAAATCTAACTAACTTCAGGGACCTCTCCTCGTTCTTCTGTGAAGACCTGGAATATTATGTGGAAGTTCTTCACACGCACCTGTCATTCTGTGCACCTGTGTTCACCCATTTTCAGTGTGTTTGTGTTTGTGTGTATGTGTGTGTGTTTGATCTTGTGCATAAATTTAGTGAGTGTGTGCGTGTCGGCTTTTGTGCATTTGTCTTTCAGTACTTGTGTGTGTTTTATATTCTTCAGTGTTGCGTTTTTCCTTTGTGTTGGCATTTCAGTGAATGTGTGTTCTTGAGTCTATCTATGTGTGTGTGTTTCTGTGAATTCGTTTAGTACAAAATACATAAAATGTTTTATATATTTTTTTTAATTCTGGTAACGCATGAGAGTCTGTTGGTTGCGTGTGTGAATGAATGAGTGTAAAACATATCTTCGCGTCTTTTGCCAAACAAATGTCTACAATGGTAACTATTTCTATAAATCTTTATAACAAGAGCAGTAAAAAGATTATCTCACAAATCAATGTCTGGTCGACATTCCATAAGAATATTTCATATAAGAATAATCTCCGTAAATCCCTTTAAAACATCAGAGCTAGCAATTTCAGACGACAGAGGCCATTGAAAGTCTTACTGGTGGTCGCATCAATCTTGCTGCTGGTCTGTTGTTAAAATAGCAGTAGCGGGGAAAATATAGATGATATCATGCAAAGAGCGTAGTCGGCTCGTGCTCACAGTCCAGTGTGGAGGAAGAGAGCACAGGAGGACACCTGATAACAGTCCACCTTAAAATCTATACAGAGAGAGAGAGAGAGAGAGCAGAGAGAGAGAGAGCCAGCTTGAGATGAACATACGAACAAAATATTTTGCAGGAAACATATGTGAGACAAGTCCTATCTATACCCACCCACACCCACATATATTTGAATATAATGTACTCAAGAATGATTCCTGCGAGACCTCATCTGACCTGTTACCTACTTAGACCTTTCATAAATCTTAAAATATCTTTCAAAATCTCGACTACTTGTTCCTGAATGAAACAAATCTAATAAGTATCCATTGTTTCAGGTTGAATTTTGTCAAATATTATATCCAGACATATTGTCTACATTTGTTAATGTTATAACAGGATATAACATCTAGGAAGTCAGCTTACCTTCACTGTCAATCTCGTCAAACTTAGCACAGAACGTCGCTCGAATACATCTTTAAGCTCCAGCAAGCGCTCAATATTAGGAACGAGCAGGAATATGTCGTCAACAAACCAAAGGTTGTTAAGCCGCCTTTCTTAGATATAAAAATCTGGTGAAAGAAATGGGTGTCTTTCGCGTTGCCGTCAACACAAAGGAAAACATCATAGGAATGTGCTTAATGCACAAGGACATCACATTAACGTGATGTATCAATGAGATAATCAGTAGGAGCCTTAAAGAAGGATTCGAACCTGCGCTCTGCGAACCCTTAAGCCCACGCCATAGGCAGAGAGTGCTTAAGGTCGTGATGTAGACTATTACATCACGACATACACTCATGTCGTGATGTAGTGGTCTATGGCGTGCTCTTGCAAGTACCCAGAGCATAATTTCGAATCCTATTCATTGCTCCTATTGAGTTTTCTCAAAGTTCTTAATGTTAGTACTGAGTGCCCTGATACAAAGAAATGAATCGTTGTTAATTGCCATGTCAGCCGTAGACTCACACACACAGCTCCAGTTGGAGGAAGGTTGATGAGAAAGTCAGTAGAGTAAGGCGGGTTCTGGTCAATAAAGAATAGAATAACGGATATGTTGAAGAGATCATTATAAGGAAGAAGATTCCTCTTGGGTGTTAATTCGTGTTATTTATTTATCATAGCTTTAGGGTACTGATATGTGTTTGCCTATCTCTCTCTCTCTCTCTCTCTCTCTCTCTCTCTCTCTCTCTCTCTCTCTCTCTCTCTCTCTCTCTCTCTCTCTCTCTCTCTCTCTCTCTCTCAATTCTTCACTCACTCTTAAGAATACATTATGGGAAACCTAAAGTTATTATATTCCTAGTTTAACATTTTTTCCTCAACTTGCCTAGCTTGGTTATTGTCTTTACAACCTTCCACCGACTGTTAAGAGCCCAGCCTACAGATGGGCTGACCAGCCCATCCAGGCTGGGTCAGCCTGGATGTCTCCATCAATCCATCTATCTATCCATCCATATATCCCTCCTATCCATTTATGCATCTGTTTATCAATTTGTCCATCCATTTATCCATCCATACATCAATCTTCCATCTACCTGTCCATCCATTTATCCATCCATCAATCTTTCCATCTTTCTATCCATCCATCTATCCAAATACCTATTCATCTACCTATTTGTTCATCAGTCTACATGTCATTTTATCCATCTATGTATGGATAAATAAATATGTCAATCTATGTCTTTCTATCCATCTACTTATCCATATATTCATTTAGTTATCCATCTATATATTCATCTGTCCACCCATCTACCATCTATCAATCCGTATATACATCCTAGTTTAAACTCTGTCAGACGGCTCCCACTTATGCCCTAAGGCTCCCAGTACCACCCAAGATAGATGTATTCCATACTTTGCATACATGTATATTTTGTATTATTATTTGTTCCAGTTATCAACAAGGGATATTGTAGTTTATTTCTAATGTTCGTCCAGCTGACTTTGAAAAGAGAAGTACTCGATCGAAAAATGAAAAAAGAACTTGAGGAAAGTTTTCGTGAAAGAATTCGTTTGATAATGTCAAGATAGTCTTAGTCAAGATAGATAGATAGTCAAGATAGTGTCTGAGGGGTTATGGAGGCGGGAAAAGTGAGGAATTAGGTGTAAATTTAGCTAATTATTTTAATTATATTACTTACATCAAGTACTGTTTACCAAATGAAGCGAAATAAGATGGAACTGTTTTCAGGATTTTTGAGAATATATATGTTGAGAAGCATCAAGACGGTGTAAGATGACTTACTCATGAAGCTGCCTGATGTGAAATACATTTGGGGTTAGTGAAGGAGATTAGTATTCATTTCCGCTGAGTATTAAGAATTATTTGAATGCATTAAGAGGGGGTTCCTGTTAGGCATACTGAATTTCTGTAATTGATCATGCCAGTTACAAGGTGTAGTCATTCATTAACTGGTATTATAAATCAAATTCGTTCACTAAACGGTATATCAAAATCATGGTATTACTTGTATCACAAAATCATACATTTACTTCCTTGTAAATCCGTTTCCTTAGAGATTTATTCTTGTTTATTTCCTTCTGTATACAATCCGCCACAGATTAGTGCAATGTTTTGATTCGAATTCTATTTAATAGTATTATATATTAGGAAGGAATGAAACATTCCTCCGTTTTTCTAACATCATTGCCTTCTAACTGATGGCATGTAACAGGCTGGTTCCTATGACGTTTTATTTTTTGTTCTCATTTCATGATTTTACAACCTTTCTCAGCTCCAGGAAAATGTTGCATTCTATTTTCCTATCTCTTATGAAAAAAGCTGTGACCAAAGACCGTATTGAAGTCACTAGCGATTAAAATGTTCGTAATTATGTCTGTACTATTGCAGGCGATGAGTCACAATAACGTGGCTAAAGTATGTTGATCAGACTACACACTAGAAGGTGAAGAGACGACGACGTTTCGGTCCGTCCTGGACCATTCTCAAGTCGATTTTTGTACTATATTACTTGGGGTTCTTGCTCTTTGGTGACACTTTATTGTGTCCTCTGAACTGTCATCGACATTCCTCTATTTTTCCCGGAACATCTACATGTGCCTTACAACTTTTGAAGTGTGAGGACCTGCCCTCGCAGCATCAGCTTCCTCTCATGTCACACATGTCATCTCAGCATGTTATCTCAGCATGTCACACATGTCATCTCAGCATGTTATGTCACCTCAGCATGTCATGTCACCTCAGCATGTCACACATGTTATCTCAGCATGTCACACATGTCATCTCAGCATGTCATGTCACCTCAACATGTCATGTCACCTCAGCATGTCACACATGTCATCTCAGCGGTATTAATTCCTCCCTTACTCTGTCCACCTCACCCCTCAAGGTACTGAAGAAGACAGTCTTTAAACCGTTTTGTATTTAACATTTTTGTAATTTATATTTTATATAATTGCTTACTATTTAGGATGTCCAACTGTCTTAATGCAGCTATATTTGTATCTATGGAATACAAGTGTGCAGAACAAAATGGAAAGAGAGTTTTTTGGGGGGAATGAATTGTTCTGTCCTCGACAAAACTAGCCTGAACAGCACTGTCATTAATAGAATAAATGATACAAGTTTGAGGGGGATTTATTCGTAATGTTTTAGGAAATCTCATAGATTTTATATACATTACCTCCCTCAGAACGAGAAATTCTTTACTCCTCGTTTATCTCAAGTGATTCGTTTGTTCT
This sequence comes from Procambarus virginalis, assembly GCA_020271785.1. Classification (NCBI taxonomy): domain Eukaryota; kingdom Metazoa; phylum Arthropoda; class Malacostraca; order Decapoda; family Cambaridae; genus Procambarus; species Procambarus virginalis. The sequence continues at coordinate 20,109 of WNGS01008948.1, forward strand.
TTAGTGTAGACGGACCACGACCTGTCTTATAGTTAAACATGGGTAGGAAGGTCCGTAGACTAATTTAAATATTTAGGAATAAATTTCGAAGTACTCTAATGAGCCACGGGCTTTATTATGATTTTCTCTTGATTTATCATTTAGCTTTCTGATCAATTCATGTATTTTTATTGTATCATACTTTTGCCATTGTCGACCTTATTGCACTTTTCATAATTTATAGTAAATTATGATACAATTTCTTAAAAATTTTCAATTATATATTTATTAGAGAGAGTGTATTTAGCCAAAGTTGTAGGCCAGTTACGTGGGGGTAGACTCACTAAACGTAAGAGATTAATGGTGATTTAATCGGGAGTGGCATAGAGGGAAGGTGGGGGGGGGCGGGGGTGAGGGTCATAGGGCACTGAGCTGACACGGAGTCTGTGGCTGTCAAATATTGAGCCCTGAGTCCATAGATTTTACCAAGTGTATAACACATAACCTTAAAGGATATCACATGCCTCTGTTATTAGACCTTTCAGACCAGTTGGCATGAGGTACCTGGAGCTTTGCAATTACTTTATTCACTCTCGTATTCTTGAAGATATCCTCACAGTGTACCCAAAATTTGCCAGTGCAGGCTACTAAACATATGGCCCTGTATGACTAACCATCCTGCGAGATGGGGACTTTTATTACCACTGCTGCCTTATTCACTCTTGTGTTGATGATATCCTCAAAATGCTTCCGGAGTCTGCCAGTGTAGACTGCTTATCACATGCCACTGTATGACTAACCATCCTGTGTGATGGGGATTTTTTAGCATCATGTAGTTAGCTTTTTTGACACACTGTACTCCACTTCATATTGTCTAGGGTAGCTGCACTAATGCAGATGTACCTCATGTATTAATAAAAAAAGACATATGAATTTTAAGGAAAACCAATTGATTACAGTAATGGATAATGTGAATAGGGAAAATGGTTATAGAGATGAGGGAGACAGAGGGGGAGATGGGGTGGTTGTGTGGAGAGGAAAATAGCGGAAGTGGTGATTGGAAAGGGTGTCGGGGTGTTGATAAGTTGAAGGGGAAGAGTGGGGGGGGGGTTGTGTGGGAGTGTATATGGGTATATATGGGTGTATATGCTAGGGCGTCTGGGTATTGTAGCGAAGGTGACAGGTGACGGTGGTGTGTGTGTGTCGCGGCAGGGATTATAGCGATAAAATACATTTATTATCATTACTAAACTCCGCGTGTCGTGACTCCGTGACTAATGACACTGTGTTCCCGTCACAGTGTCAATAACGAAAGCCTTTTAGCACGTACAATCACAGGAGGCTCGGATTGTCACCTTACCTCCGTGTCCATGGTCGTCCATGGTCGTCCTTGTCTCTCACTGCTTGTCATGGTCTTCCGTGTCTCATCGTCACTATCTCCCCCTCACACCTTCGTCTACCACCTTCATTTTCAACAAAAATGACTAGACTCATCCATCATCAGTGGTAGGACTCATCCTCTTCATCACAGCAAATATCAGTACTCAATCACATTTATCAAAGACTAGATATACTCATCATCATCATCACAGCCAGAGGGTATACTCATCATGACAAAAACATGTTGTGTTCATCACATCACACCTGGAAGTAGTATCCGTCACATTCATCACACCTGGAAGTAGTACCCATCACATTCATCACCCCTGGGAGCAGTATTCATCACATTCATCACACCTGGAAGTAGTACCCATCACGTCACACCTGGAAAGCAGTACCCATCACATTCATCACACCTGGAAGCAGTACCCATCACATTCATCACCCCTGGAAGCAGTACCCATCACATTCATCACCCCCTGGAAGCAGTACCCATCACATTCATCACCCCTGGAAGCAGTACCCATCACATTCATCACACCTGGAAGCAGTACCCATCACATTCATCACACCTGGAAGCAGTACCCATCACATTCATCACCCCTGGAAGCAGTACCCATCACATTCATCACCCCCTGGGAGCAGTATTCATCACATTCATCACCCCTGGGAGCAGTATCCATCACATTCATCACACCTGGGAGCAGTATTCATCACATTCATCACCCCTGGGAGCAGTATTCATCACATTCATCACCCCTGGAAGCAGTATCCATCACATTCATCACACCTGGAAGCAGTATTCATCACATTCATCACCCCTGGAAGCAGTATTCATCACATTCATCACCCCTGGAAGCAGTATCCATCACATTCATCACACCCAGAAGCAGTTCTCACACCCATCACAGCCGGTAGTTGAACTCATTACCTTCATCATTGCAAATAGCTCCGCTGATTCAGCCTTTCCTCTTGAACTGCCTCAATGGAGGGGGGGGGGGGACGTTGCATTAAATCACGTGAACCCTAACCCCAGCCATCACACAATAGAAAATTTGATTTAATTTGACAAATTTAAATTTAAGTAGTCCCATTTCCTTTCATAAACTATAATATTAAGGCGAAATTAAAATAAGTTATGTATTTAAGACACTACTTTTTTTCTGGTGACGAGAAAGTCTTGGGATATCTAAACGAATATTTCACATACGACGAGAATTGAAACCAAGTGGGAGTGAATTATTAATAATATTTCTTAAATCATTTAAATTAGGCCTACCCTGACCACCCTATACCAGTCTACACCCCAGCCTATCTTCTCTATAAATTTGTGTGGGTCTATCGTCGCCAGCATGTGGCCTCCACTTTTGAACAGACAGACACACCCATTCTCTTAATTCCCGCCAAACACACACCGAAACTACGACGTTGGTACAACGTTCGAACAAGTTTTAACACCTAACCAGTTATAACAACCAATATAGCAAGTTGCAACAACGTTATAATACGTCATAGACACGTTAAGCCAAGATGGAACAACTTTATTACAAGTTGTGACAAGCGGAAAATTGAGACAGTTTTGGTTTGTGCTTCCAGAGTTGTATAGTGGTATTCGGCAATGGCTCGGTCAGCCTGGATGCCTCCCATCTGCCCATCTATCCATTTATCCATCCACCCATCAATCTTTCCATCTATCTGTCCATCTACCTATACATCTATCCAAATACCTATTTGTTCATCAATCAATCTACCTCTCATTTTATCCATCAATATATGTATATATATATATATCAATGTCTTTCTATCTATCCAGCTACTTATCCATCTATATATTCATCTATTTATCCGTCTATATATTTTCATCTATCCATCCATCTAACATCTATCAATCCGTATACATATCCGTCTATATATTTTCATCTATCCATCCATCTAACATCTATCAATCCGTATATACATCCATATATCTATCCATCTAATTTATCTATCCATACATCCATCTATCTATATACACCTAATCTATCTATCCACCTGTATCTTTGTCTTTTCATCAACCCATCTATCCATCTATCCATCAATTTTATATTCTGTCCATCTGTTTAGCCGCCTATCAATTTACCTATTAATCTATCCATTTATCCATCCATCTATTTATTAACCTAATTATCCAACTATCCATATATCTTATCCCTATATCCATCCACCCAGCTATCTATCTAGATCTGTTAACCTATCCATTCATCTATCCATCTATGAATTCATCTAGCCATACACCTATATCTATTTATCCATATTTTGATCCCTCTATCTGTTTATCCACCCATCTATATATTCATCTATCTGTTTATCCACCCATCTATCTATTCATCTATCAGTTCTTCTGTTCATCCATCTATTTATCTTTCAATCCATAAATCTATCCATGAAAAACAAGGATTAAACCCGTTTCCCATTCCGGAGGTCAGGTGTTCGAGGCTTCTAGTCCCCAAGGTGAATTATATATATATATATATATATATATATATCCAGTGTATACTCATATATATATATATATATATATATATATATATATATATATATATATATATATATA
>WNGS01008950.1:0-13520 GCA_020271785.1 Procambarus virginalis
GTGGAACGATGTACCGGATGTGCATGTAATAATTTGAACAATCTACTCTCGTACATACAGCAATGAAGCGCGTCAATGACTGGGCAAGTACAACTCAAACCGAACTTGCAGGCATATACCTTGCCACTGAATTTTTAAAAGACAAAGGCAGTGGACTTATATACTGTGACTCGCAGAGTGCACTCCTGGCATTGAACGCACATATTAGTGACACCCAGAAAATAGTCAGTGATATTCGAATGAATGTTTTAGCTGCTAAAGAAAACAGATTTGAAATTAAATTCCTATGGATACCATCACATGTTGGCATCTCAAGGCATGACACTGTTGATATGCTTGCAAAGACAGCCTGTAGAAAACCAGTGGTAGAAATTGATATGGGTATTTCATTAGCAGTGACAAAGAGAATACTTAAACAAATATCTAATGAAGATCTCACCGACCTAACAAATTCACAAAGACCTGAAAGTTGTAGCATTAAATATTATGATAGATATCGTGAGGAAACATTCACATATGGGACTAATAGAACAAGAACCCGGCAATGTGATGTTATAGTGGCCAGAATACGCCTGGGATATAGACGTATCTGGCAGCTTTCTCAAAACCCAAATGTCGAGTACACTATGTGTCAACTTTGTGAAAGAGAAACATGCACTCTCTTGAACATTATATTGTAGAATGTCCCATACTGGCTGACTTTCGCCCCCCTGGGCTAAGGTATGCTGAACTTTGTAATTACTATATGAGTACTGGAACACTTGATGATATATTGGACTTGTACCCAAGATTGACCATGTAATAGATTAATTATACAATGTATGTGATGTAACTATATAACCTGAGCTTGTAAAAGCACCTTAATCACCTTCAGTGATTAAGTGCTTAATTGCACACTAGTTTCTTTATCAGCTATCTCACCCTGTCAGAGTAATGATAAATGTCTGTGAATGCATGTGTGTATATATGTATATGTGTGTATGTGTATGTATGGGTATAAAGTATATATGGAAGCTGATCAGAATTACATTTCACCTTTGTAAATGTACATTAATGACACTGTGTAGATGACACATCGAACACTTTATGTAAGGCATACGTAAATCTGTGTATCTATGTATTTACGTATATAGGTTAGCTTAGCATTTTTAAAGCACCGACTCACCTTCAGTGGTTGATTGTTCAATAAACCCTTGAAATATATGTTTAAACCATCTCTAACCCTGTCCATGGAGGACAGAAGAAAATGTATATATGCTGGTTAGCATTGTAAATGTGTGGCCACGTCTGTGGTAGAAAACAATAAAAAAAAAAAAAAAAAAAAAAATCCTTGCGAACGATATTCCATCTTCCAGTACTGGTGTTAACGACTATCTTACAGGAACTATCCACAGTCCTGTACTTAAAGCCATTAATTCCACTGACGTCAATGAGATAATTCTTTTCCTTAAAACCAAGTCTAGTGCCCTTGAGGAAATACCAACTTTAATTTACAAAAAAGCCTCCAGAACTTTAGCCCCTGCAATTGCATTGCTCTTCAACAAGTCACTTGAACTCCAAACCTTTCCAGATATTCTAAAAAAGCGAGAGTAACCCCTGTACACAAATGTGGTGATCTCACAGATGGTAACAACTACAGACCTATATCAATCCTGCCTAACCTGTCAAAAATATTTGAGAAATTAATCTACAAGCAGCTTTACTCTTATCTAGCCAAACACAATATACTTAGCTCTTGCCAATATGGCTTCAGACCCAAAAAAAGCACTAATGATGCACTTATTAGTATGATTAACTTGATTCATACAGCTCTTGATAAAAATGAGTTCCCTGTTGGGTTATTTGTGGACCTGCGAAAGGCTTTTGACACTGTCAACCACCAAAACCTTCTTCTTAAATTACATCATTATGGAGTCAGAGGACACTCCCTGCAATACCTCAAATCCTACCTTACTGACAGGCTCCAGTATGTTTCTGTGAATAATTCAATTTCTCCCACCCTACCCATCAACATTGGTGTTCCTCAGGGCAGCATACTTGGCCCTCTCCTCTTTCTCATCTACATTAATGACCTTCCAAATGCCTCCCAACACCTCAAACCAATTCTGTTGCTGACGACACAACCTTCATTTACTCCAGTCCTGACCCCTTGCTCTAAATGCCACAGTGAATACTGAGCTAAGAAAGTCCATCTTTGGCTAACTGCCAACAAACTCACCCTTAACATTGACAAAACTTTTTATATTCTGTTTGGCAATAAATCCTCTAATCATATAAATCTCAAAATAAACAATACCCAAATTTGTAACAAATTAGATGGCAAATTCCTTGGCATTCTCATTGACCACAAGCTGAATTTCCGGGGACACATTCTAAATATATCTAAAAAAGTTTCAAAAACTGTTGGCATTCTTTCTAAGATCAGATATTATGTACCCCGCCCTGCCCTGGTGACTCTCTATTACTCCCTCATCTATCCATATCTCAACTATGGTATTTGTGCTTGGGGTTCTACTACCCAAAATCATTTACGTCCTCTAATCACTCAACACAAAGCTGCTATTAGGACAATATCCAACTCTGGCCCCAGACATCATTCGGTACCCCTACTCAAATCTCTGAATATGTTAGACATTAAGTCACTGCACATTCTCTCATGTGTATTATACATATATAAAACGCTGAACTGTAATGCCAATCCTGACCTCAAAAGCTTCATAGAAGGTTGTAACAGAACCCATAAGCACCACACCAGAAATAAATACAGTTTTGATATTCCTAGAGTACGACTTAATCAAACTAGAAATGCTTTACAAATCAAGGGACCCAGAATGTGGAATGACCTCCCAACCATGTTAAAGACTGTGCCTCTCTCAACCAGTTTAAGAGAAAAACGAAGCAATACCTAATAAATTCCCTGTAACCTGCCTTACCCCTCTATTGTCAACCAATGTCTGTTTTTGTTTTAAATGACGCTGTTTTGTCGACCGAATTGCATTTGTGCTGCTTTTTCAGCCATGTTCCCCCCTTCTTAACTGTTTTTTTTTTTCTCAACTCATTTTATTCCTTATGCTCAATTAGTCTTAAGCCTTAGTCATTTAAGTTTTTCATGCCCGAAACGCTTTGCGTAATAGTGGCTTTAGGCATTGTATGTACTTGCCCTATCTATTAACTCCATCACTCCGTACAATCACTTTTATGTATGTATCTTACCTAAATAAACATTTTGATTTTGATTTTGATTTTTTGATTTTGATAAGCAGGTGCTATTTAGGAGTTTGTTTTTTGCAAGATTTGCTGTGTAATACCTGCAATAATGATGATCAATGTGCTGATTTGTGTGGATATGGGACAGAAGATTTCGATCAGGATCAATATCAGTAAGCATATAGATAAAATAATGTCACGATACAATGAGATAAACAATTACAGTATATTGTATATTATATATTCAATATAATGATACTAATATTCATACTGAAATTATCTTCATTACTTTTAATGTATAATTTTATATTGTCATACATGGTTGTTGCAGTTCAAGAAGTGCTGTTACCGGTTATCATAAATTGTAATACTGTAGTTCCCCAACCCAAGGAAAGATAAGGTCCGATCAGTCTCTCCTAATTCCATAAATTCCTAATTCTCTCCTAACTCCGTGTAACCTGCCTATCCCCCTAAATGTCAGCCTATGTCTGTCTATTTCCAAACAATATTAATTATTGACAACTTGTTTAACTGCTGATATCCGTCATGAACTTAACTGTCTCAAGTGAACAGCTTCTCAAACAAGAACATTAACATATGTCAACCCTTAAAACCTTACGTTATCTTGCAGGTGCAAACCGGCCGAGGTTGTGGGAGAGGATGGGGACTTGGTGCTGGTTCTTAAGAAAGATTCTGTTCCGGCGGCCCCCGTGCCTTTGGCGTCCATGTCTGTGCCTGCCGCGCATCTGCGCTGCCCTCGGTGATGCTGTGCGGCTGCCCTCTGCTCAGCCGTCCTTTGTTACTCCGCCCCTGCACCATTCCCCTCTGTGATTGTCTCCCCTGCGACTCTGCCTACTATGTTGCCGCCCTGTGTCCGGCCGGCTCCTGTGCTTCAGTCCCATGTGGTTCCACCGTCTGTACCGAAGAGCTCTGTGCAGCCTCTTCCCGTGACTTCCGCCCCGTGGTGGAGGGCGCCGAGCTGGATGTTCCAGACTTCATGCATCAACCGTGAGGATCACGTAGTCACGTTAATGCGTCTATAGACGCATTAACGTGACTATAGACGTTACTTGTGACTATAGACTCACAATACCGTATACGGTATTGTGGGCTTGGTGGGATGCCTATAAGAAGAAGTACCCGTGGCATCTATATCCGAATAAATATGAGGATGATTAACTGTGTGTGTGGTTTTTGTTTTGTGTTGTTTTATTTCTTTATTTGTTTTGATATTCTGTGAGCTAGGGGTTATTTTTTTATGTTTCTTACCTGGTTCATGTTGGGCTATAGTGCTCTGGTGTTATTTTTCTGACTATTTCATTGATACATATGTTTATGTTACCATTTTGTGTTTTGTACGACTTTTGTTTGTATGTTTTCCTGTTCTACCGTTTGTTCCTGTGTTTCTTGCCTTGACAATGTGATTGATGATGGTGTTTTTCTATTTTTGGATTTGTTTTCCCAAATAAAAAGGAAAAAAACTAACAAATGCTACAGGGTTCTGTTTCAAATATAAATCAAACCTATGATAATTGAGACAGCTCAATAGATGCCTAGCAATTGTTGCAGCTATCAATCTATATCTACATACACACACATACAAAAACACACAAAATAAGGTAGATTGGGGCTAATGAGTGTACACAGCATTGATGTTTTTTAAGTTTTTGTAAAGTCACTAACACGCATAGCGTTTTGGTCAGGTCCTTTATTTAACAGATAATTTTAAGTAGGTAATTTGTAGCAAAATCAGGCCAGGTAGTCCAATTATACCTAAGTAAGTAAGTAATTATCAAAAGGACGCACCAAACCGGGAAGGCCCAATTTTACCTAAGAACATGAAAGGGAGATTACCTGCCTTATCACTTTCACATTTCAAGTAAACTATCAAGGTCATTTTAAAGCACAGGCTGGTTTTTGCCATATTTTTAAATTGTCATTTATTTGCTTGATATGCTGGCAAATTTTCTTTCATAATAATTAATTTTCTTTCATAATAATTGCCGTGATTATCTCTATGGCAGTAGTTCGGGAATGCAGCCCCATTCCAATGTAACACCATTCTGCTTTTGTAGTTCCAGTAAGCCAAAGCGGTCTGCCATTCTGATCAAAATAATATGCACAACACAAAGTTGAATAAGTTGTCTTTAGATGCGAAGCATTCAAGGGCATCACAATTTTCCAAGAGCACCTTCACTAGCTATATTTTCAACACAAAGCTACAATGCGAGCTTTCGATAGTTGATGATCAACATTTTTTCTGATAGACTTCAAGCGTGTACTTCTATCTGCTCCTTAATAAGATACTTGGTACATCTGTCACTCATTTGATAGTCAAACCATTAGGTGAAAAGTGCGATAAGGCTTATGTTTGCATACACTTTACACCAAACTATCCTCCCTGAAATCTAACCATGGATAGACTTCCTCCCCCCCCCCAACACACACACACACTTGATATGATAGAGCCCAGTAGGCTCAGGAACCTGTACACCAGTTGATTGACAGTTGAGAGGCGGGACCAAAGAGCCAAAGCTCAACCCCCACAAGCACAATTAGGTGAGTACAATTAGGTTAGGCGAGTACTTGCTTCAGTCCAAACACCTGAACAGGAATACACGTTAGACTTTCGAAGCACCATTACTTTTTGAATTTCACGTGGATCCAGTTTGAAGATTTAAATTAGAAGCAGTAAACACAGCTTTTGCCACATTCACTTAAGTCTCTTGTACGTTATTCTAATACTGCTCTTTGTTTTGCCTAGTTATCAATGCTCGTTTTACTACCTGTATCATCCATCTAGTTTCCTATCCCTTCTCTTTTTTGGCACTATTTTAAGGAGTTCCGCGAGTACCTGCTCTTAATTTTGCCATGATGCATTCTGTACCATGTTCACCCATTAGGTCCCTCCTGAAGATGTTTTTCAGTTCCTCTCATTCCACGAGCGTCTCCTCGCTGGAAAGCTAGAAATTCACCATCCTGGATCTACGAGAGTTTCTATATTTGTTGTCCATATTAAAAAAAAGGGGTGATCACATGCGGGGTGAGCTTCCCTCTCCACCTGAATTTGATCCCGCATGCGATATGATGTTAGTACAAGATCTAGAATGTTGTTAATAAAGGCAACCAGAGCTGTCAAGTCTACAAGCGGATACTTATCAAGTCTTCAAAAATAAGCTTTTGACCGTCCAACTTTATTCTGGAACATTTTTATTTATTACAAAGTCCAGGAATAAGCGACTAATACAGAACTATCAAAGGTAAGGTAAGGTAATTATCAAAAGAAGGCACCAAACCGGGAAGGCTATGTAGCACCATCAAAGTGCGAAATAATCAGAGGGCGCTAAATATTACCAAGAAAGCCAATACGAGAACAAAAACGCATAAGGCGAACGATATCAAAAGTATCTGATTCACCTAGAATTCTATCGAGGGACAAGTGACCGCGAGGGACGGTCGGAAAGCAAGACACACGCTCGTCCTGGAAGACAGGACATTCAACAAGGATATGCACAACCGTAAGAGGGACAACGCAATTTGGACAATAAGGAGCAGGGCGGCGCTCCATTAAGTGACCGTGGGTTAGGCGAGTATGGCCAACCCGCAGCCGTGCCAAAGCAGTTTCCCACCGCCGGTTACGGTGGTAGGAGGAAGGCCACGGGGACACACTATGTTTAAGAGTACGCAGCTTGTTACTAACCACAGAGGACCAACAACTCTGCCAACGAGCAAGGATGGAGGAATGAATAACAGGATAAAAGTCGGAATAAGGAAGACCCTTACGGGAGATGGGACAAGAACGGACAGCGTCCTTAGCGGCAGCATCCGCACGCTCATTGAAAGAAACGCCAATATGGCTGGGAACCCAGCAAAACTCTACCGATTTAAATTTACTAGAAAGAAGAAACAGCCATTGCTGAATCTCGATGACCACTGGGTGGACAGGATTAAAGGACCCAAGAGCCATGAGGGCACTACGAGAGTCAACTACAACCACAAAGGAGGAATGAGAATGAGAAAGCAAGAGACGGAGAGCATAGAGAATAGCATAAAGTTCCGCCGTAAAGACGCTAGCCTCCGAAGGGAGGCAACACATAAGTACGGTCAGGAAAAACAACAGAGTAGCCCACACCGTCCGCAGACTTAGACCCATCGGTAAGGATGGAAATAGAGTGGGAGTGCGAAGAAAAGTGCTCAAGGAAGAGGCTTTTCAGAATTGTAGGAGCGGTAAAGGCTTTAGTAATACAAGTCAAGGACGTACAAAACTTGGGAAGGGGGACTCTCCACGGAGGCAAGGAAGGAACAATATGAGGAGAAACGTTAGAAAGATGAACAGAAAGAGAATCCTGCAAGCGAGATAACCGGACAAAGTGGAAGACGATGAAGAGGAACAGGAGGAGGAAAAGTCAAAGCACGACAGAGGCGAGAGGAAGGATGCTGTAAGGACCGCGCAAGATAGCGAAGACAGTAGCGGTCACGGCGGTCCTGGAGAGAGAGAAAGCCAGTGTCAACATACAAACTGAGGGCGGGAGTCGAACGAAAGGCACCAGAGCCGAGACGCAACCCAGTATGGTGCAAAGCATCAAGACGGCCAAGAGTAGAAGGAGAAGCAGAAGAGTAAGCAGGGCAACCATAATCGAGTTTAGACAGGACGAGAGAGGAGTGCAAATATAGGAGCGTGCGTCTATCCGCTCCCCAAGAAGTATGGGACAAAACCTTAAGGAGGTTAAGGGCCTTAGAGCACTCAACTCGGAGGTAAGAGATATGGGGTGACCAAGACAATCGAGTGTCAAAGACTAACCCCAAGAGCTTTGCGGAATCCCTGTACACAATGGGATGACCATAAAGCGACAAAGAGGGACGAAGAACGACATGCTTCCGAGTAAAAGTCAGCACAAGTCTTAGATGCAGAGAACTTGAAGCCATGATCGGTGGCCCAAGACGACACGGCATCAATCGCAAGTTGAAGCCGCCGTTGAAGGAGAGGTGAATCATTACCCCGACAGCAAAGGGTAAGATCATCAACATAGAGAGCAGAGAAGACGCCAGAAGGAAGAGAAGAAAGAAGACCGTTGAGGGCAACTAGAAAAAGAGTAGTGCTCAGAACACTACCCTGGGGTACACCCTCATACTGCCGAAAAGGGGCAGAGAAAGCAGTACCAAGCCGCACACGAAAGGAACGACGAGAGAGGAAGCTCTGGAGGAAGAGAGGGAGGTTCCCACGAAGGCCAAAAGAATGAAGTTGAGACAGAATATGATACCGCCAGGTAGTGTCGTAAGCCTTTTCTAGGTCAAAAAGGACGGCAACAACGGAGGTCTTCGCAGCAAAAGCAGTACGAATATAGACCTCCAAGTTCACCAGGACATCCGTTGTGCTGCGGCACTTGCGAAAACCAAATTGAGAAGGAGAGAGGTGGTTATAGTGTTCTAAGAACCACATCAAACGAACGTTAACTATACGTTCAAAGAGCTTGCAGACAACTCGTGAGGGCAATAGGGCGGAAGTCCTTGGGGGATGACCCGAGAGACCCTGGTTTCCGAACAGGGAGGACAACAGCATCGAGCCAGTCTTCAGGGACTGACGACGACTCCCAGACCCGATTGTACAGACTCAGTAAATACTGAGACGTGCACGGAGGGAGATGGCGGAGCATTTCATAATGAATGCCATCAGAGTCCGCTGCCGTAGAACCCCAAAGGGCTAGGGCAGATTGAAGTTCAGAGAGAGAGAGAAGGGATCATTATAGGGAAGGTGAAGAAAAGTACAGAAATTTAAAGGACGAGAATCAAGGAGAGGCTTACGAAGAAGGCCCTGAACAACAACAACACCGGCCTCCACACCCTCAGCAACATAACCAGGCACTGCATCACCAACCTCAACAAGACCCTGAACATCAACACCAGCAGCACACTCAGCATTGGTCTCATCACCTGAATCAGCGGCTTAGCTCTGGCAGTCAACCTCCCAGCTTTAAAGTAAGCCCCTGCTCTAAATGCAATCGCAGGGGGCATACAGCTGATACCTGTCGAAGTGATCTCAGGTGTAATTACTGCCACCGAACAGGTCATCAACAGGACACTTGTCGTACCAAAAGGGTCCTGGATAGACAGGAACAAATGTTCAGAGACCTTATCTCTGATCAATCACAGAAATACTCAGACTTGGTGCATACTCTTCCTCGTCAGCACCCTTACTATCCATACCCAATCCCTGAAGGTGTCGTTGTGCCTTACTCAGCACAGCAGATTTACACTCCACCAGCACAGCAGCTGCGAAGTCTGCCACCATACACAGCTGCATTCTCAAACAACTTGCAGACATGAGGAGTCAATCGATCAGCATATTGTCTGCCAACATCAGAGGCTTCATGACCAATGTTGGCGATCTCACACACAGCTTTGTGAACACTCATCGTCCTGATGTGGTTGTTGTGCTAGAAACATTTCTAGATGACAGGACCCCTGAGAACTTTGCTACGATTGCCGGTTATACCTCATGGTTGCGCCGAGATAGGCAGGGTCAAGGAGGGGGTGTTGCAGTGTGCACCAGCAAATCTGTGTATGCACAACACATTGATGTGGTCATTCCTGGTCATCTTGAAATTATGTTCTTCAAAGTATGCTTAAATCCAGGTACCTCAATTCTCTTATGTGCAATGTACAGACCTCAATGGCAGGGTGCTTCCCCAATCACCTTCCTGATGGACAACCTAGACTCCCTGCTAATGCAGCACAACTGTCAGCACATTATAATTGTAGGTGACCTCAACCAGTATCTTATACAGAGGGATTTTGATGAACTCTTAGCAGTTTTTAACCTTGAAAATTTTGTTAGCTTTCCTACCCACATATCAGGCTCGTCCCTTGATCCTGTCGTAACTGACCTTCCTGCAAATATTGTTAATTGCAGACCTCTGGGATATGTTGGTTCTTCAGACCACCAGGCTGTCTTTACTACACTGGCTATCCCGACAGATCGAGGTGAAGAATCTGTTCGCACTACCTGGCTTTGGGACAGAGGGAACTGGCCAGCCCTACGGTCAGAGCTTGAAGTTACTGATTGGAATGCCTTGCTCCAGGGGGACGTGAACAGCCAAGTAAACGCTTTCACCAGTCATATACTGGACCTCCAGTATAGGCATATCCCTCACCGGCAGTATGTGACCAAGCCCACTGATCAGCCTTGGTTTGGATATCGCTGCCGGATGGCAGCTGAAGCCAAAAACAAGGCCTGGAGGAGATTTAAACGGCATCCCTCGGCTCATAACAGAAACATTCATAGACAATCTTGTCGAATAATGAAAGAAGTTCAAAAGTGGGCTATATCCAGATGGGAATCCGAAACTCGAAGAAAACTTGCATCTGGAAGGTTTGGATCCAAGGTCTGGTGGTCCCTGGTGAAGGATCGGCAGGGGTACTCATCTGAGGACACAATCCCACCTCTAAACAGAGAAGATGGTACTGTGGCAACCAGCAATCAGGAGAAGGCTGATTTACTGGCAAACCACTTTGCTGCCAAGATGCAGGTCCCTGATCCTGAACGTCAGCCTCCACATCTTGCCCCATGCACTGTGTCTAGGTTGACTGAAGTGGTTATAAATCAGACTGAAGTTCTCCATCTCCTTAACACGCTAGACACAAGCAAAGCTGTGGGGCCAGATAAGGTCAGTCCAAGACTACTACGCTGCTGCGCTGACCTGTTGGCTCCACCTCTCACGCGCCTCTTCCAACTCTGCCTAGTTCAAGGAATTTGGCCCTCCTTATGGAAGAAGGCAGACGTTGTTCCAGTGCACAAAAAGAAGAGCCGCTCAGTAGTTGGTAACTACAGACCAGTGTCACTGCTTTCCATTACTGGCAAGATCCTAGAATCATTAATTGCTCAGCAAATGATATCATTTTTTGACCGTCATCGGCTAATTTGTGATCGACAGTATGGTTTTAGAAAAGGCCGATCTGCTGCTGATCTCTTGCTAAATCTCTCCTCTAAGTGGCATCAGTCACTGGATGAGTCCAAGATCAGCTGTGTTGTTGCTCTAGATATAGCAGGAGCCTTTGATCGGGTCTGGCACTCTGGATTGGCAGTGAAGCTTCAAGCTTTAGGCATTGCAGGCTCCATCTTAGTGTTATTAAAAGACTACCTTCAAGAACGGACTCTAAGGGTAGTCCTCAATGGAGCAGAATCCGATAGCCACTCAATTGGTGCCAGCGTTCCACAGGGTAGTGTGCTTGGCCCTCTGCTGTGGAATGTATATTTCAACGATCTTCTTCATCTCATTCCTGAAGCTCAAGCCTATGCTGATGACTGTACTCTGACCTTTACATACAGAAAGGAGGAAATGCTAACTGCTGCAAGAATCATTAATCACAAACTTTCAGCAATTTCTACCTGGGGTAGGAGATGGCAGGTCACATTTGCGGCTGAGAAGACTCAAGCGATGATGATAACTAGACTGCACATGGCGAATCGGACAGAACTGCAAATGGGTGGCAAATCCCTAGAGTTCACAGAAGAATTTGACATCTTGGGAATGAAGTTCGATTCTTCAATGACAATGAAGAGTCATGTGCTAAACCTAGCTAAAAAGGCAGCCAGGAAACTTACAGCACTAAGGCGCATCTCATATCTTCTTGACAGCAAGGGATGCAAAACCTTATATGAAGCACAAGTTCGCTCCCATCTTGAGTATGCACCCCTTTCCTGGATTGCTTGCCCCCCATCTTTCGTCAGACTGTTGGACAAAGTAGAGAGACGGGCTAGAAGGCTTATCTCTAGTCTTGACCAAGTCTGGTGGGAACGGTCTGAACATCAGAGCCTGCAACACCGTCGGGACGTTGTTGGTCTTACTGTTATGTACAAGGCCAACATCCTCAAAGTTCCGCACTTGGCCCAACTCCGTGGAGTACCAGTAGTTCCCACTCGTAACACTAGACTTTCAACCTTCAACAGTCTCATGCTTGAAGTGCCATTCTCAAGAACATCACTCCATCAGCGTTCATTCATTCCGAGGCTTACTCGTATCTGGAACTTGTTCGCTCAACAGATTGATACACGAGAGATCAGGTCAACTGTTCACATGAAGACTCTGGCACACAGCTGGCTACTAGCTCATCCTGTTCCTTATATGATTGTTACTTAATGTTTTTTTTAATGAATAAAGGCTATTCCTTCTAAAGCAAAAAATAACATGCTCATGAAATAAATGGGCATCTAGGAGTAGGTTTCAACTTAGCATACATAAGTTCAATATAAGATAGTTCCCAATTTGTTAGTTTCAAAGTATACTCTTATGAAATAAATGAGTTTCTAGGTGTAGGCTTCAGATGAGCTGAGGTAGGATAACAGCTCTTGCTTGCAACTTCACTAGGTATGTCAATAGGCATCCCTTATGAATCCTAGTCTTAGTTTAAAAAAAAAGGAAGGATTGGGAGAGATGAGAACCAGAACTAACAGAGGAGAAATGGGAACCCAGTTCGGTCGCAACCTGCAACGGGTCCGCCACAACAGCACCATGGAGGCGAAGGACCGGTGAGACATCGGGAACGAACTTACCCGCAATCTTGCGGATACGCTTCCAGACCAGCGGAAGAGGAGTTTCGGAAGTAACGGTGGAGACATAAGTCGCCCAGCAAGCACGTTTAGCCGCACGGATGGTCCTACGGGCCACCGCACTCGCCTTCCGAAACAAAAGAAAAGACTCAACCGTCTGCCGGCGTCTAGGTTACAGATGCAACTGGGAGATTGGTGAACCCCGACAGAGAGAGTGCATCTTCTGCCAAACTGTCACAGAAAAGCCATTACTTCACTATCTTCTGGAATGTGAAGCAACCAACGACCGTAGAAGAGCTTTAAGAGTTCCTGAATCTTGCAGTGGTCACCCTGAAGCCATCAACAGAGCCACTCTCCTGGTCAACAAAGGTGTCCAGCAGCTGGACACCCTCATAAAGACTGTGAAGCAGTATCCTCCCCCGCGATAACAGCTTGATGATTAAATGCAACCTCAGAATAATGAAAAAAAAATTACAGAAAAAATGTACCACTTACGGGCTATTCATGCCCGTGCCACCTCTTGGGTGGCTTAATCTTTATCAATCAATCAATCGTCTGCCGCGCGATGTCTCTTCCAGGCTGCACGCTTACAGCGGACAGCCCGAGCACAGTCCAAAACTCCACCAGGGAACCACTTCCGCGTTCCCGAGAGGAAGAGCGAGGAAAAGAATAGAGTGAAGGGCAGCGTCAAAGACAGTGTCATGAAAAAGAAGGAGGGCGCGAGGGAGAGGTAAAATGGAGAGGTCGGAAATAGTAGCACGGAGAG
>WNGS01008951.1:6592-26742 GCA_020271785.1 Procambarus virginalis
ATATAGTAGGTTGTAAAATGAAGCACCTATTCGAATGCAACGTTGTGTCAAAATTTTGAAGCAATCGTTGTAGAACTTTCAGAGATTATAGTATGTGTTGCTCTTACGTCCAACAGATGGCACTGTTTAAAAAAAAAGCATGTTGTTTCCTGTCACAGGTGAGACATATATATATAGTAGATATGTAAAAAGACGCGGCTGTTCGAATGCAACGGTGTGTCAAAATGTCAAGCAATCGGTAAAGAGCTTTCGAAGATTTCCCTCACATGAAAAATACTTGAATGAAACAGTTTTTCAGAAAAGCTTGTTTTTTTTTTTCCGTCACAGACGTGACATCTATATAGTATGTATATAAAAGCCTTTTGATTGGCTTTGATTGCTGGTGTTGACTTTTTTGATTTGTAGTGCCTTGCTGATATGGAGCCTCCTGCTATCGCTGAATCAATCGCTGATTTCTGTGTTGTTTTTGTTAAGATTTCTCTGGTGATGGTCTGGTGTGAGAAGAGATTATATGTTCCTTGATGGAGCCCTGTTGTGCATTGTTAATCGCCTGGAAGAGATATTGTTGTCATGCCTTTATACTGAGTTCTTTGGGGCTTACAGTCCCCAAGTGGGCATTTGAAGGCATAGACGACGTGGGTTTCTATCAACGTGTTCTGCTTGGTCTCTGTAGAGTTCTTCTGAGTAGGTTGGACGTTTTTTTGGTTTATATAAAATCGTCAATTATATTTTCTGATTTTTGTTTGTAGGGATAAACATTCCAATCAACAATGTCTTTCAGGACCCTTTCCTCAGTTTTATGAGCCATCGAAAGAATTTATGTAAAATAGTCTAATAGGGTACAGGTGTTGTGTTAGTTGACTCTTCAGAGGTTGCATGGCGTTTCACCTTTCTTCTTATGATGTCTTCAACAAAACCATTAGAGAAGCCGTTGTTGACTAGGACCGCCTTACCCTACAAAATTCTTCATCGACTTGCTTCCATCCTGAGCTGTGGCTGAGAGCATGGTCGATGTAGGGGTTGACAACACTCCTCTTGTACCTTTCTGGGCAGTCACTAATGGCATTGAGGCACATTCCTATGTTTGTTTCCTTAATGTAGATTGCAGTGTGGAAGCCTCTGCTCCTTTCCGTGACTGTTGAAGTGGTCACGTTGAAGTAGAGCGTTGCAGTGGCCTTGTAGAGCGTTGATGTGTTCTTGTAGTCTGGTGCGGGCAATTGAATTGTAGTGAGGGTTCTTGTAGTATGATGAAGTGGTCTTTCAGTGAGGAGAGCTTTAAAGTATGGTAATATGAACGTTGCTATCACTGAATTTGATCTAAATCTATAATGGAGAATATCTCTGATTGAGTGAGGTTGGGGCAAGACACATGGGGCTGGCCTCATTAACTTTACAAAATTAATGGCCATTCTAACGAGTGTCACAAAGTGATCGGGTCGTCCCCGTGTCCCCATGCAAGATGGTCAGACGACCGTCCCGTCACTAATCTTTGGATGTGAAATGTTCAGTGGCAAGTTTGAACTTGTACAACATAGACTTGACTTGAGTAGACTTGTACAGCATACAATAGTGAATTAATTTGATTATCAAATATGTGTTGATGACAAACCCCCTGGAAACACAAACCGAAACTGTCTCTATTTTCCGCTTGTTACACGTAAAAGTTGTTACATGTTGCTTAACGTGATTATGACGTATTAGAACGTTTTTTGCAACATGTTATATTCGTTGTTATAACTGGTTAGGAGGTGGTTAAATTTGTTCGAACGTTGTATCAACGTCGTAGTTTCGGTGTGTGGTTAGCGGACATTCATTCTAGCCAAGAGCACTTTGGTTACACTGACGGTGGAAAGGGAGTGAGTAGGCAGGGAGAGAGAAAGGAATGGGAAGGTCGTGTGTGGACAGTGATGGAGGGGATGGAAGAGCGTGCGTGGGCAGGGAGGAAACAGCAGAGGGCCCATTTGTTCAGTGAGTGAAGAGGTGACGGACAGGCATGTGTGGGCAGGAATTGAGGAGACGTGTGAAGGCGTAGGGACAAGGAGGAAGGGGACAGGGGACGGACGTGCGTGATCCAGGAAAGCGGGTATAGTGTGTGTGCTGTAGAGATGAGGAGTGCATGTTGGAGGAGATGGGGAGTATGTGTGGGACTACATGACGAAGGTGTACTTACCTAATTGCCTAATTGTACTTACCTAATTGTGCTTGCGGGGGTTGAGCTTTGGCTCTTTGCTCCCGTCTCTCAACTGTCAATCAACTGGTGTACAGATTCCTGAGCCTACTGGGCTCTATCATATCTACATTTGAAACTGTGTATGGAGTCAGCCTCCACCACATCACTTCCTAGTGCATTTCATTTATTAACTACTCTGACACTGAAAAAATTCTTTCTAACATCTCTGTGGCTCATCTGGGTACTAAGTTTCCACCTGTGTCCCCTTGTTCGTGTCCACCCGCGCTGAAGAGTTTGTCTTTTTCCTTCCTATCAATTCCCCTGAGAATTTGGTAGGTAGTTAGGTGTGTCGGAGGACATGGGTAGGATTTGTAAATATACACAATGCTTATAGACGTAAATGTTTTCTCCTCACTTCTGCTACTCTGTATTTACAATCTGCAAATCAAAAGACTAATTCATTGATTGTTTATATTAAGTGGCGAACACTGTATTCGTGGGAACAACATCACGAGATCTTTGTGTCAGAGAGGGAGAAATGTCCTTTGACCAGCCAATCGGTGTGTATTCATTGTTCTTTGTTCGTGTGGTTGAATGTTCCAATGCATATATTAATCTTGTAGTTGAAGGCTTCAAAGTAGCTTCACTGTGTGTTTAATGGCTTCAGCCTGGCATTCCTGTGTGGTCGAGATCGTGACTCTGTGCCTCAAACTCCTACCGATTGAAGTGTCGGGTTTCAGACATCCGACTCTCCGTGTGTTGCAAATCTCACCAATAATATCAGTATTGTCATAGCTGCACCAACGTTCCTGATTGGCAGAATACGCCTCTGTGCTTTGGTTAATCAACTCCTTTAATGTTAGTTTTTGTATGATTTACAAGTTTAACGCTTTGTTAAATTTGTAATTAAGTAAACAGGACGTTTAGTCGACTAGATAATATGACAGGACATATGTAATTTGTAAACTGCAGAGTATATTTCCTGCCAATTATAACTTACCTTCGCTGAGACAATATAACTAATTGTTTACATGATTCTATATAACTAATTGTTTACATGATTCTGTTTAACTAATTGTTTACATGGAACAGTATAACTAATCATTTACATGATACAGTATAACTAATCATTTACATGGTACAGTATAACTAATCATTTACATGGTACAGTATAACTAATCGTTTACATGGTACAGTATAACTAATTGTTTACATGGTACAGTATAACTAATCATTTACATGGTACAGTATAACTAATTGTTTACATGGTACAGTATAACTAATTGTTTACATGGTACAGTATAACTAATTGTTTACATGGTACAGTATAACTAATTGTTTACATGGTACAGTATAACTAATTGTTTACATGGTACAGTATAACTAATTGTTTACATGGTACAGTATAACTAATTGTTTACATGGTACAGTATAACTAACTGTTTACATGGTACAGTATAACTAATTGTTTACATGGTACAGTATAATTAATTGTTTACATGGTACAGTATAACTAATTGTTTACATGGTACAGTATAACTAATTGTTTACATGGTACAGTATAACTAATTGTTTACATGGTACAGTATAACTAATTGTTTACATGGTACAGTATAACTAATTGTTTACATGGTACAGTATAACTAATTGTTTACATGGTACAGTATAACTAATTGTTTACATGGTACAGTATAACTAATTGTTTACATGGTACAGTAAAACTAATTGTTTACATGGTACAGTATAACTAATTGTTTACAGATTGCCAATAACGATGATATTATCGCATATTGCCAATATGTTATATAGATTTTGACGATGCCTATTCCTTAATATCAATACATCAAGCTGCGTGAGTTAAATATTGCTTACACTTTCTTAAGAGATCTCATTCTAAGATTATTTTCCCTTGGAATTATCTAACCATCTGTTTCCATTCAAGCCAACAAGCCTTTCAAATGCTACTTAAATAACTTAGTTTTTTATATTAAATGTTTTCATTTATCACTGACGAATATGTAACAAACAAGTATGATAATAGATGGCGCCCTCGGTGGTGTCCCCGTTCTCTGAGCTACACTGATGAGTGTGAAGAGGGGGTCAGGCGTGCCTTCAAAATGTTTATTGTGTGAACGTAAAGTTGTATTGGATGATGGAGTACCGTAGGTCTTCTAAAATTATAATAAAAGTCTTACGGGCTCACCACAGCCCGTGTTACTTGAAACTTTTTGTTCCATGTAGCAAATCTTTAACAACAACAACAGTAAAAATCAATAAACTATGTGAATTACTGATTTGCTGTTATCACAATTTAATAATTAACGATTGATTTTGCAATGAGATAAATTTGTCAGACCTTAAGAGGAAAATTCACTGAGAAAGTTTTTAAAATGCTGACAATGGTGAACAAATCCACAAGAGCAGTGACGAGGGTTCGAACCAACGTCCGAGAGAATTCCAGACGCTGCCTTAATCGACTTAGCTACAACATGGTTAAAAAACTGCAACAGGGAAATCATCCTAATTTACTGACGGATAAATTTAGATTTACCAAATCCTTGTGGATTTGTTTATTTGACTGGTGGACACTGGGAGCTGTCCAGGACACTGGTGAGCTGTCCTGGACACTGGTGAGCTGTCCTGGACACTGGTGAGCTGTCCTGGACACTGGTGAGCTGTCCTGGACACTGGTGAGCTGTCCTGGACACTGGTGAGCTGTCCTGGACACTGGTGAGCTGTCCTGGACACTGGTGAGCTGTCCTGGACACTGGTGAGTGTTCCTGGACACTGGTGAGCTGTCCTGGACACTGGTGAGCTGTCCTGGACACTGGTGAGCTGTCCTGGACACTGGTGAGCTCACGTGTCCAATTCGATAGACGGGTTTGCACCAAACTGCGAATCTCACGTTTCAATTGCCAAAGATGAGGTTCAGGTCAGCTCAACGACGAACCAAGCTGTTGTGTGGTCACGGGCAAGCCTCTTCAATGGTTCATACATCCTGCTTGTTAAAAATTACGCGTTTCGTTAGTTTAACAGTTTCATCTCCATTCAGCTGTTTCGTGATACCGTTATGTGATATTTAGCGTCGTTTGATTTCCCTGTATCATCCATTCTAAATACTAAATTCCAGCGAGTCACACAAATATTCATATTAGATACGCACTTCGTCGGATGGAAATTGCTGAGGCATTGCGGTTTTAATTAAACTAGAGGTACATTGGTAATATTTCTGTTAAAAATGATTTGGGGTAAATTTCCAAGTCAAATTAATTTTCTGGGAATTCTATTTAATGTTTTTCTTTTGTTAACTGTTTTTTTCAACTTCTCCTTATACATTAAAAAAAAAATAATTTCACATTGAAGGGTCTAACTTTATATATATTGTGCATTCAAAAAAATTTCTTTGGCGACCTCAGATAAAATTTAACGTTTCACATATTCAGTTTTACATAATGTGTTATCGAAAGACCGAAAATTATAGATCAATGATTCTAGTACGAATCTTCCCTTAATTTCGTAGATTCTTTACCTGAGAAGAAATGTTGGAAGATGTAATTATTTTGCTGGGTCTGACGGATATTGCTGACTGAGTCGTTTCCTCGAAGCTCTTCTCAACATCTACGCAGGCAGAAGGAAAGGGGATTTGTAGTTGGAGATTTTACTTCATATATACCATGCAATATGAGGTGTTGCCAAATCCTTGTCGATTTTGACAGTAGATGAGGTGTGAGAACACAGTTCTGTCTTTGCTTTGAGGGTAATAAGGTGTGCTAGAAATCCTTGTCGAGTCACAGGAGTTGTTAGTGATTGTGTTTATTTATCTGTATATTGTTACGGAGTTCAGCCTGTATTCACTTATTCCTGCATATAAGAGTCATATTTCCCTATCAGTCAATGACCAGAAGGCGTTTTATTTGATTTTATGACACTTTAAAGGAAGCAAGGTGCTGCAGTTAAAAGTCATTTCCATTTTAAGTTTATTTGACCTAAGGCTATGAAACGAGTCCATTATCAATATGGCGGTGCAGCTTGCAAGAGAGGAGGGCTTTACCGCTCGAGGCTAATCCCCAGTGCATGCTGGGTACAGCGTTAAGTGAGGTGTGATTGGTCGGCGGCCAGGGCTTGGCCAGGTTGTCTATTTGGCGTCGCGCCCCGGGCGTGACGGAGCGTGACGTCAGGCGCCCTGCGGAGGAAGGCGGGAATCTGAGTTACTCGTGACTTACTGTAAATATATAGCTCTTGAAGTAGAACATTCTCTGTAACTAGCTGACATGCAGCTATAAGGTGTGAAGGATAGATGAAATTGTTTATGTAATAATCTAAGATGAGGTCTGATAAAGACCTTTTGTGCCCTCTGTAATGCTTTTGCGCTACCACTCACGGGAAGAGTATGGGGTGCACAATAAACCAGTCGCCTTCGGCGGCAACAATCAAATCGCTTCCAAGGGTCCTGCTGAACAGAGGTGCTCCCAAGCGATTACCCGTTCAGGAGAGGTATAGGACTCCAGAGAGTGTGAATTCTATCAGCTACCGTGTGCTAAAGAACAGGGAGACCACTCGACTCCCGAGGAAGTACGAGGTAGAGCTGGAAGGGGACATCTAAGACTGGGTGACGACAGCGCTCCTGGGTAACTTGGTCCAGCCACATGGGCTGGAGGGTTGAGCGACGGTCTCGCTTCATGCAGGTCGGCGTTCAATCTCCGATCATTCAAGTGGTTGGGCACCATTACGCCCCCTTCTCCCCCTCCCCCTGTCTCATCCCAAATCCTTATCCTCATCTCTTCCAAGTGCTATGTAATCGTAATGGCTTGACGCTTTCCCCCTGATAGTTACTTTCCCTTCGAGAGGCAGCACCGGGGGGTTGTGGTACAACCCGCGGGCAGTGCTCGACGGTGGAGCTGTGTGGAGAATATTTGGCAGCAGTCCTGGTCCGGTCAAGTCCATCAACCACTTACACGGGAGAAGAAAACACGCGACGAAGCTACGTGTGAGGTGGTGGACCATTACGTGGATGAGTATTAGTCTGGATAGGCCAGGCGACATCAGTTTCCACCTAACATTTAGTGAGGAACATTTCGTGGAGAGAGCGGCACCGAGGGAAGAGTATATGCAACTGGCAGCGCCAAGTGAGGAGACATTCACCTACAAGAAAAGTCTCTATGTCGTGGATTGGTGAAGAGCTACTCTGCGCGCCTGCGATCTACGATCTATAAGGTAGTTAAATTGTCCTCCCATTCCCTCCCTTGTGTTAGGAAAGGTGTTATATACAAATATGTGATAATTGGAAATTACGTGAGGAGTGCCATTAGACATAAAGCAGTATTGATATTAATTATTGTGTACTAGTGGTTATGTTTTCATGTATTTATTAAGTAGTGATTTAAAGGCTACATATATTGAAGAGGAGTTATAATATATATTTATATTCACACGATATAAGTTTTGGTTAAGTCCATTTCAAAGCAGTGAAGTCTTGCCAGATATTGTGATTAATTTCATGGGTGTTGCCATCGAACTGATTTAGAGACTTTTACCGACCAGAATAGTGTAGCCAATTGTGAGTAAACAATTCAGATTTGTGTTTCCTTCCTCCTCTTCCTTTCTGTTATGTGTTGTCGTGAGGTTCACTGTACACCACACTACTGTTGAAGAAGCACTAGACTGGGAGAGGAGACATCCCTCTGTGATGGAAGTATTACTTGACCGCGTAATTAACAAAGGTGAGTCAAGTTGGCGAATTTGTTGATAACCTTATGGACGGGCAACTCGTCCTGGGAAAAACCTTGAGTTTCCGTGTGCACTGACGCCCCAGAAAGGAAACTTGGGGGTGCTCCAGTTACCTCACTCATGAGTCACACTGCCGCCACCAGAGGGTGCAGACGTCGAGCTCTGGCCGTCAGTGGTCGTCTGCCCTTGCTGAGTGGCGGTTGCTGTGGTGGGGTGTGGGGCTCCCGCTGGTCGGGGCCCTGCCTGCCAGTATGGACGGGGCTGATACTAGCTGTATTCGCAGAATAGACTGTGCGGCTGGATTTTTCTGCTGATGTGGACTGGCCCATTGTAGAAGTTGCCCTCCTCGACGTCCTCCATGTTGATGTCCCCGAGCTCCTGGGCCTAGAGAAGTTGTTGCCCACCCGTGTTGCGGTGTCATTCGCCACATCACATGTTTACCGGGAGTTTGTGGCTCGCTGGAATGGCCGCACGCTTCCTCTTCTGGCTTCGGCTGTGTCTGTGGAGATCTTGGATCCACGGGGGCCCTTGACGTTTGTGAGTATTCACGGCTTGCCGGTGACTTTCCCCGAGGCGGCCCTCATGGCCTTGTTTCAGCGGTTTGGGTCGGTAGTGAAGCACCAGTTCAACACTTTGAGTGCGGGCCGATTGAAGGGGGTCCGGCTGGGTTCACGCACGCTTGTCATGCGGCTCACAGGCCCTATACCGTCCAGGGTCTCATATCGTGGGCTGTCTCTGAGGACTTTCTATCAGAGGCAGACCCGTACGTGTTTCCGGTGTGGTGCTGAGGGCCACGTTGTGGCCGGCTGTGATGCTCCTCGTACTGAAGCCCCATCAGTTTTCCTAGAGGATGATTTTCCTCGGTTATCTGTGCGTGTGGATTCCCCGGCGGATTCTCGCTCTGTGCAAGTGACTGGTGTGGATCCCGCGGCGGTTCCGGATGTCGTTACGTCTGGACCGGATGTGTCTGCCCCACCGGTGAGTTTGGGGGACCTGGGGGCGCCTGTTTCGGAACTTCATCGTTCGGTGTCTATGGAGATGCATCCGCCTCCGATGGCCTTGGGGGCTGCTATGAGGGTGGTGTCTGAGTCTCCTGCTGGAGGCCATGTGCCTCCCGGGGCTGACGGTGCGGTGGAGGGTGTATCTCCACCCGCATCCTCTGCCTTGTCGCCTCTGGGAGTTTCCACGTTGAAGAGTACCTCTTCTATTCTGCATGTTCCGTCGCCCTCCCTGGATACCTCCCGTGTGCTGACATCTTCCCTTGTTGAGGATGCCCTTCTGCGCAGTACTGCGCTCCCGGATGTGGGGCGCCCCGCCGCTGGCCCTTCTCGGGTGCCTCCTGTAGGGGGCGATAGTTCTGATGACCTCCGACCTGTTCCGAAGCGTTCCCGGATTTTGTCGCCCTCTCGTGCGTGGGCGGATGATTGTGCTGACATGGATGAGGATGCAGTGGCGTGCTCTGAGTTGCCTCCTGTGTTAAGCCCTTCGCCTTCTGCTGTTGGCTCCCCTCCGTGGGAGGTTACCCCTAGTGACCGAGACCTCGTCGTGATATGGATGAGGATGATAACCTCAAGATAACCTCAAGATAACCTCAAGATATTGAAGAAGGATGGGTGTCGGAGGGCCTCTGCGCCTGTTCATGGGAGTGGGGACCCTGGTGCGTCTGCGGATCCCCCTTGTGCGCAGCCCTGTGAGCCGCCTCGTGCGGTTTCCGGTGCGCTTCCCGACGCTCGGCCTCCTGGGGAGGTGCCCCTCCCTCTCTTATCGCCCGCCGAGGTAGTGTTGGAGGACTCGAATTCCTTGTTGGTCAGTTATGATGTCCGAGTGCGTCCTATCCCGTGTGACCCTTCTATCATTTGGGTTCCTCGGGTGAAGAAATTTTTTAGTGGGATGCCGGATTTCATGATTCGGCCGTGTGACTCTCCTGGGCTTCCGGTATCTGATGTTCAGATGGCGGTATGGGAGGCTTATTGCCTGCGCTTTCCGATGCAGGAGTACCCTGATAAATATGTGTAGTCATTGAGGTTGGGGGTGTTTCTGTACTTCTGTCTTTATTCCTGGGTGTGTATGTCTGGCTGTGTTTGTGCCTGCGTTTGTGTGTGCGTAGGTGTTTATTCCTGGCTCCTGCGTGTGCCTGTTAGGTGCTGTTTTGTTGTTTGTTTTTTCTTTTTCATGTTTCTTATTGTGTTTTTGCCAATGTGCTTGGGGTTTACGTGGCCTCATGTTTTATGTCCTAATATGTGCCTGTGTTTGAGTGGTTGGGCTGGTGGTGGTTGTTAGTTTTTTTTTTGGGTGTGGCTGTTTTTCATGTTATTTGTGATTTATTTCTTGAATTTTTTTGTGTTTTCCTTTTGTTATGTATCCAGTGCCCGTTTCGGGGTTTCCTGTTTTGTATCATGATTCCTTCACTTTTGGGTTTATGTATGTTTGGTCTGTTCTTCATGTGTTCATGGTGTATTCCCTTGCTATGTTTTCCCTGTATGTTTCCCCTGAATGTCTTCATGTATTGTTATTGTGCATTTTTCTGTTATGTACTTGGGATCTTTTATAAATAAAAAAAAAAGTTACCTCACTCACTGCGTTTTTTTATTATTATTATTTTCTACCACAGACGTGGCCGCACATTTACAATGCTAACCAGCATATATACATTTTCTTGTCTCCTCCATGGACAGGGTTAGAGATTTGTTAAACATGTACTTCAGGGATTTATAGAACAATCAACCACAGAAGGTGATTCGGGGCTTTTAAAATGNCTTGACATGCAAATGTTGAGTAAACGTGGCTCGCTGGAATACTAATTAATTTTTGTCTTAATATTAGCTTTTGAGAGAGTCACAGCGGAGATATAGCAGAGGTTATGAACGTCCAGCTCTTTATAAAACATTAAGACACAGAAAAATTAAATTGTATTTAATGATGCATAAGATCATTGAGCCTGCGTGTATACTGTATATTTACAGTGTCTCCTTTATTTCTGGATTAAATTATTCTTGCTGGCTAATTAGTAAGGTATAGTGCTGACCTTAAGCCTTAGACGTCACCCAACACTTGTGAGCACTTCTGGACTATTAACATACTTTACTAACTTCGTTAAGAAATTGAAGTAGTGATAATGAGTAAAATTTAGTTATAAAATTAGAAACTTATGTTTGCTGTTTTCAACTCGCCAGTTTAAATGATTACTTTAGAGTGTAATTTAATTTAGAAGTTAACGGATCATCTACCTTTCAGTCAGTTGATATCAACAAAAATATTAGTTGACTTCAACACAGCCACAGCCTTAATTATTAATATCAACACAAAGCCAAGAGATCGCTTGCGGAACGCGAAGGTGAAAGAGATGAGATAGCAGGTACAGACTTACCTTTACATGCTCACTTAAGTTCCTGCTTGTAGTTCTTGTCCTACTTTGCCTATTTATTATCTTTACAATAGCTCATGTCTATTATGCAGCGGGACGTGGAACCAAAGTAAAGTATAAACTATGCAACAATCACATGAGAAAGAAATTCCCTAAAATTATCAGGTTTTGTGGGGAGAGAACAGGAGAGGGAAGGAGCCAAGGGAAAGAAGGAACCATCAGGGAAAAGCGCAGAGCCATTACGACTATATAGCACTGGGAAGTGGTCAGGATAAGGATTTGGGATGGGAGGGGGGAAGGAATGGTACCCAACCACTTGGACGGTCAGGGATTGAACACCGACCTGCATGAAGTGAGATCGTCGCTCTACCGTCCACCGAACCACAGGAAAGATTATATATAAAGTATGATAGCATGTCAGAAATATCTGACATGCTATGCGTCTGACAGATGGCTGGACAGCGCTTCGGATTCATAGTCCTGAGGTTCCGGGTTCGATCCCCGGTGAAAGCGGAGACAAATTGGCAAAAAGTTTCTTTCACCCTGATGCCCCTGTTACCTAGCAGTAAATAGGTACCTGGGAGTTAGACAGCTGCTACGGGCTGGTTCCTGGGAAAGGTGTAACAAAAGGGAGGCTTGGTCGAGGACCGGGCCGCGGGGACGCTAAGCACCAAATCATCTCAAGATAGCCATCTCAAGATGATATATTTAATGAAAGTTAAAGATTTCTTTCATTTACCTACATCTCCCCCCCCCCATGCTGCCAACCACTTGGGCACACAGAGGGAAACTAAATACACAAATCAGCCAAATTGACGTTGCAATTAAGTTCTTCTCGATAACAGAACTAATTAAATTGAATGGGACTTGAAGCAGAAGCAATAGAAGATAGTCCAATATGCAGATGACGAGTCACAATAACGTGGCTGAAGATATGATAACCAAACCACACACAATAAGATGAGGAGACGACGGTTCAATACGCAGCTAATACAACAATAACAATATATACAATATATAAGATTAGATGTACTGCATGATATGTCTGACGTTTCATTCTGAAAGTACACTTTGAAAAATATATTTACTGTTGGACTTGCGTTACATAGCGGTACAGTGTTACATAGTGGTGCAGTGTTACATAGTGGTACAGTGTTACATAGTGGTGCAGTGTTACATAGTTGTACAGCGTTACATAATGGTAGTGTTACATAGTGGTACAGTGTTACATAGTGGTACAGTGTTACACAGCGGTACAGTGTTACATAGTGGTACAGTGTTACATAGTGGTACAGTGTTACATAGTGGTACAGTGTTTCATAGTGGTACAGTGTTTCATAGTGGTACAGTGTTACATAGTGGTACAGTGTTACATAGTGGTACAGTGTTACATAGTGGTACAGTGTTACATAGTGGTACAGTTTTACATAGAGGTATAGTGTTTCATAGTGGTACAGTGTTTCATAGTGGTACAGTGTTACATAGTGGTACAGTGTTACATAGTGGTACAGTTTTACATAGAGGTATAGTGTTTCATAGTGGTACAGTGTTTCATAGTGGTACAGTGTTACATAGTGGTACAGTGTTACATAGTGTTACAGTGTTACATAGTGGTACAGTGTTACATAGTGGTACAGTGTTTCATAGTGGTACAGTGTTTCATAGTGGTACAGTGTTTAATGGTACAGTGTTACATAGTGGTACAGTGTTTCATAGTGGTACAGTGTTACATAGTGGTGCAGTGTTACATAGTGGTACAGTGTTACATAGTGGTACAGCGTTACATAGTGGTACAGTGTTACATAGTGGTACAGTGTTACATAGTGGTACAGCGTTACATAGTGGTACAGTGTTACATAATGGTGCAGTGTTACATAGTGGTGCAGTGTTACATAGTGGTACAGTGTTTCATAGTGGTACAGTGTTACATAGTGGTACAGTGTTACATAGTGGTACAGTGTTAAATAGTGGTACAGTGTTTCATAGTGGTACAGTGTTACATAGTGGTGCAGTGTTACATAGTGGTGCAGTGTTACATAGTGGTACAGTGTTTCATAGTGGTACAGTGTTTCATAGTGGTACAGTGTTACATAGTGGTGCAGTGTTACATAGTGGTACAGTGTTACATAGTGGTACAGTGTTACATAGTGGTACAGTGTTACATAGTGGTACAGTGTTACATAGTGGAACAGCGTTACATAGTGGTACAGTGTTACATAATGGATGCAGTGTTACATAGTGGTGCAGTGTTACATAGTGGTACAGTGTTTCATAGTGGTACAATGTTACATAGTGGTACAGAGTTACATAGTGGTACAGTGTTACATAGTGGTACAGTGTTACACAGTGGTACAGTGTTACATAGTGGTACAGTGTTACATAGTGGTACAGTGTTACACAGTGGTACAGTGTTACACAGTGGTACAGTGTTACACAGTGGTACAGTGTTACACAGTGGTACAGTGTTACATAGTGGTACAGTGTTACATAGTGGTACAGTGTTACATAGTGGTGCAGCGTTACATAGTGGTACAGTGTTACACAGTGGTACAGTGTTACACAGTGGTACAGTGTTACATAGTGGTACAGTGTTACATAGTGGTACAGTGTTACACAGTGGTACAGCGTTACACAGTGGTACAGTGTTACATAGTGGTACAGTGTTACACAGTGGTACAGTGTTACATAGTGGTACAGCGTTACACAGTGGTACAGTGTTACATAGTGGTACAGTGTTACACAGTGGTACAGTGTTACACAGTGGTACAGTGTTACACAGTGGTACAGTGTTACACAGTGGTACAGCGTTACACAGTGGTACAGTGTTACACAGTGGTATAGTGTTACATAGTGGTACAGTGTTACACAGTGGTACAGTGTTACACAGTGGTACAGTGTTACATAGTGGTACAGTGTTACATAGTGGTACAGTGTTACACAGTGGTACAGTGTTACATAGTGGTACAGTGTTACATAGTGGTACAGTGTTACATAGGGGTACAGTGTTACATAGTGGTACAGTGTTACATAGTGGTACAGTGTTACATAGTGGTACAGTGTTACACAGTGGTACAGTGTTACATAGTGGTATAGTGTTACACAGTGGTAGAGTGTTACACAGTGGTACAGTGTTACATAGTGGTACAGTCTTACATAGTGGTATAGTGTTACATAGTGGTACAGTGTTACACAGTGGTATAGTGTTACATAGTGGTATAGTGTTACACAGTGGTACAGTGTTACATAGTGCTACAGTGTTACACAGTGGTACAGTGTTACACAGTGGTACAGTGTTACACAGTGGTACAGTGTTACATAGTGGTACAGTGTTACACAGTGGTACAGTGTTACATAGTGGTACAGTGTTACACAGTGGTACAGTGTTACACAGTGGTACAGTGTTACACAGTGGTACAGTGTTACACAGTGGTACAGTGTTACACAGTGGTACAGTGTTACACAGTGGTACAGTGTTACACAGTGGTACAGTGTTACACAGTGGTACAGTGTTACATAGTGGTACAGTGTTACACAGTGGTACAGTGTTACACAGTGGTACAGTGTTACACAGTGGTACAGTGTTACACAGTGGTACAGTGTTACACAGTGGTACAGTGTTACATAGTGCTACGACGTTTTTTGTTATTAACGTGAGAGGGTCGTGTTTTTCTCCTCCTAATGATACCATTCATTTTCTGAGTAGCATGATGAATCTGTTTTGAAAGGGATCTAAATAGTCATTCAGGCAATGGGGCGGGGAGCAGGGGGCTTTGACCTCAATGAAAATTCACATAAATATTTAATACGGCTTGTCAGGCACCTGACCTGTTTGTCCCATGTCGGGACTTGTACACATGTGGGGTTGATGTGTGTACATTTAGAATGCATGTGTGCATGAGTTAAATATGGGGGGGGGTTGCAACATAGGAGTAGGCATCCATCAGTCATGGGGGAGTATGAAGCTGCGCTTTGGTTCTCGGTCTGGAGTGGCCTATCCAGGGTGCAATGCCAGGGTAGGTTGATATAGAGAAGCTGTTACCCATGCAGCAGGTCCCCCTCTGCACGGCGCTAAAAGTCTCCAATGGAAAGGCAAACGCCAATATGATTGGTTCCAGCGCCGTCACAGGAACTGTCAGAACGAGGGTTTGACGGTATAAAAATATTCATGTAACAATAATGTATGTTTTTATACATCATTCTCTTTATCCTGAAAATATATTTTGAGCCAATATCGTCATGCAGCTTAGGGACGTATTTTACCCGGAGTTCGCCTTGGTCATAACATTACTTGGTTCGTCTCTGAAGCTCGTGAGTGTCGTAGTTTTCAAACAGGAGACACACGCACCGTCGCGGGGACCCTCTCATATGCATTCCTGAATGGCTAGCATTAGCTGGTCCTTCATGCAGGTCTCGATCATATCTCCTAATGAGTGACATATAACCTTAATGTATTGGTGATTAACGGGAAGTTGTGCATACTCTGGCGTTCAATTAATATATAAATAATGTTTAAATAGGAAGGGAGTACCACCTCTGGTTGGAAGACGGGGGCCCTTAGCCTCAATGGAAACCACACATAACGCATTAGAGGGAATGTTTAGGTCCCCTCCAATACTGTTTCTGTGGGCTTTTCTCCTACCACCTCTTCCTTTTGTGTTTTTTGTTGTGCTTTATTAGATATTTAAAGTTTACAAGATTTACAGTGGTTGATACAATGAGTTCTTAATGGTTATGGATCTCTTGGAGCTCCTCCGCTTCCGGACAGAACCGAGGATGCAGCAGGCGTTTCCCCTCTTGATCGCCACACTGAGGCGTTGAAAAAACTGGCAGCCCTTGGGTCTCTGGTGACGTCAGTGAGCCTAACCCACCCAATTCCTTGAGAAATCCTAAGGCACTCTTACCCCAGGGGCCATGCGTCTCAGGCGCTATGGGAACAAAGGTGTAATGACCTTTCAATCGCCTGTATTTGACTGATTTTGCTGTTTCCCTGTGGTTGGCCGCCCCGCCTGCTTGATCAGCATCTAAGTGTACATAAGTGTCAACCAGGGTGGATACACATGTGTAGTCCCACACTAACTGTTTGCCCCTTTTCCAGGGGTATATAGTGATGCCATCAGGGCGAAGTGCAGGGTCATCCGGGTTTTGGTCCCCTAGGATACGAGGTTCTCTCTCGGCTGGGCACTGAGCTGAGACAAGGCTTATCTTGATGATGCCTTTTTTTCAGGGATATTCCTGCGCGGGCCCTAAGCCTCTGGCTGGCCCACTAAGTGTTGCTTGTTTCTAGTTTACTTGGGCGGAGTATGAGTATTTATTACTCGTATGGTCGCTTTAGTAAGATGTTGCCATATGTGTTTAACAACTTCTGCTCTGTTGAATTGAAGTTGAAAGCTTAATGGGTTTGTAACTGTGCACTGTGTTAGATAATGTCCCAGAGGTCTGTCGGGCATTTCTCCACAGTGTTGACATTTCCTCTCATCTTCCGGAACCTGTAAGCCTATTTCCCATGCACATGGGTATCCAAGCCTGATGCGATGTAAGTGTACTTCTGTTGCCCTACTGCTCCCCTTCATTAACATAAGTGGTTCGTAGTTGGTTGAATTCCTGTACCAACCCGCAGATCGAGATGTTGCAACAGCTGAGTTGTGGTCACTACAACTTTTGCATTGCTCTGTTTCTAATTACTCGCTTAATCTGTGACAGACTCTGTGGTATGCAAATGTCTACAGTTCTTCTCTTAGTTGCAAGTTTTGCAGCTTCGTCTGCAATGTCATTTCCTACGATTCCCACATGACTTGGCACCCAGTTGAGAAGGACCCGTCGGCCTTGTCGTTTGAGTGTTTGCATTAATGATAGGACAGTTGTGATCAGATGTATGTTATCACATATGCGGTCTTGTTGCAAGGTTTCAATGGCGGTTCTCGAATCTGTATGTATGATAACATGTTGTCGGTGTTGAGCAAGAGCATGTTCCAAAGCCTTTTGAATGGCTAGCATCTCTGTTTGTAAAGTCGAACACCCATTTGAGAGCCTCCAACTATGTACAGAGTTTCCTGCTTTAACTGCAGCTCCGGTTTCGTGTCCCTGCTGGTCTACTGATCCATCGGTGAAGTATGTGAAGCTGTCGGATGCCATGTTTGCTTCTATATGCATCTGTGCAATGTTACGTAGCAGATGAGGATTTGTCTGGTTCTTTTTCCCTACAATAACCATAATCTTAAAGTCTGCTGGCGGAGATTCCCAAGGGGCTTGCATAACAAAGTCTGCATGTATTTCGTCGACACCCTTCACAGTGACTGTGTTTGTTATATCGAACGTGTCGATGGTGTTTATCGCACAATGGGTCCACCTGGTGTTATTGGAGGCTCGTCTGTCCAGAGTTAGTGCTCCAGTGATGATATCATTAAGTGAACTGATTCTAGGTCTAGTCAATATCTTGGTGAGCATGCACGCAGCGATCCCTTTTACCCTTATTTCAAGCGACGTTAGCTTGGCTTCCAGTCTTAGGTTCAGTATTTTAGTCCATCTGGGAGCTCCTGTGATGATTCGCAAGATGATGCCATTGATGTCGTTGTGTCTTGCATCCCCCAGTCCTCCCCACCATTCCCCTCCTCACACATCTCCTCGGCCTCCCAGCCATTCCCGACTCCACCGTCCCCTCCTCCTCCCCACCAATCCCCATTCCATCATCCCCCTCTTCCTTCCCACAATGTCACACTCCCCTGTCCCTTTTTCCACCCCCACTATTCTCCATTCCCCCATCCCCTCGTCCCCACCATCCCAAACTCCCCTGTCCCCTCGTCCTCCCCACCATCTGTCACTTCAGTCCCCTCGTCATCCCGATCATTCCCCACTCCCTCGTCCGATGCCTTCCACAATGGTTTGATGTTCCCATCACTGAAATATAAGAAAAACAGTTAAAAAATGAAATGAAAATATGAAAAATAAAAAAATAGACTATACTCACAAAATGAACGGTATGGTAAACAACACAGCTCAGTTCTAATGCAATTCACACAAAATAATTCAATCAAAATGAAAATAAATCAAAATCTATGAAAATTCAATTTATCAATGCAATCAGAAACAATTAAATGGAGTTGTAACATATTTAGTATAGCATGTGTGTTGCTCTTACATGCAACAGATGGCGCTGTTTTTCAAGAACAGCATAGTTTTACCGGTCACAGGTGTGGCATCTATACTTATACTTACGAAATAACGGTATGGTAAACAACACAGCTCAATTCCAATAGAATATCACACAAAATAATTCAATAAAATATAAAATATAGCGAAAACTATGAAAATAAAATTTATCAACGCAATCGGAAACATGGAAATGAATTTCGTGACATATTTAGTATAGGAGCATGTTGCTATTATATGCAACAGAGGGCGCTGTTTTCAAAAACGCCTGTTTTATCCTGTCACAGGGGTGGCATGTATATAGTAGGTATGTAAAATGAAGCACCTATTCGAATGCAACGTTGTGTCAAAATTTTGAAGCAATCGGTGTAGAACTTTCAGAGATTATAGTATGTGTTGCTCTTACGTCCAACAGATGGCACTGTTTAAAAAAAAAAGCATGTTGTTTCCTGTCACAGGTGAGACATATATATATAGTAGATATGTAAAAAGACGCGGCTGTTCGAATGCAACGGTGTGTCAAAATGTCAAAGCAATCGGTAAAGAGCTTTCGAAGATTTCCCTCACATGAAAAATACTTGAATGAAACAGTTTTTCAGAAAAAGCTTGTTTTTTTTTTACCGTCACAGACGTGACATCTATATAGTATGTATATAAAAGCCTTTTGATTGGCTTTTGATTGCTGGTGTTGACTTTTTGATGTGTAGTGCCTTGCTGATATGGAGCCTCCTGCTATCGCTGAATCAATCGCTGATTTCTGTGTTGTTTGTTAAGATTTCTCTGGTGATGGTCTGGTTGTGAGAAGAGATTATATGTTCCTTGATGGAGCCCTGTTGTGCATTGTTAATCGCCTGGAAAGAGATATTGTTGTCATGCCTTTATACTGAGTTCTTTGGGGCTTACAGTCCCCAAGTGGGCATTTGAAGGCATAGACGACGTGGGTTTCTATCAACGTGTTCTGCTTGGTCTCTGTAGAGTTCTTCATGAGTAGGTTGGACGTTTTTTTGGTTTTATAGTAAATCGTCAATTATATTTTCTGATTTTTGTTTGTAGGGATAACATTCCAATCAACAATGTCTTTCAGGACCCTTTCCTCAGTTTTATGAGCCATCGAAAAGAAATTTATGTAAAATAGTCTAATAGGGGGTACAGGTGTTGTGTTAGTTGACTCTTCAGAGGTTGCATGGCGTTTCACCTTTCTTCTTATGATGTCTTCAACAAAACCATTAGAGAAGCCGTTGTTGACTAGGACCTGCCTTACCCTACAAAATTCTTCATCGACTTGCTTCCATCCTGAGCTGTGGCTGAGAGCATGGTCGATGTAGGGGTTGACAACACTCCTCTTGTACCTTTCTGGGCAGTCACTAATGGCATTGAGGCACATTCCTATGTTTGTTTCCTTAATGTAGATTGCAGTGTGGAAGCCTCTGCTCCTTTCCGTGACTGTTGAAGTGGTCACGTTGAAGTAGAGCGTTGCAGTGGCCTTGTAGAGCGTTGATGTGTTCTTGTAGTCTGGTGCGGGCAATTGAATTGTAGTGAGGGTTCTTGTAGTATGATGAAGTGGTCTTTCAGTGAGGAGAGCTTTAAAGTATGGTAATATGAACGTTGCTATCACTGAATTTGATCTAAATCTATAATGGAGAATATCTCTTGATTGAGTGAGGTTGGGGCAAGACACATGGGGCTGGCCTCATTAAACTTTACAAAATTAATGGCCATTCTAACGAGTGTCACAAAGTGATC
>WNGS01008952.1:0-12584 GCA_020271785.1 Procambarus virginalis
AAATTCTCTCGCCACTCCCCCGTAAAGCGGCCAGTCCGCTGCATTTTAGAAAAATCGGTCCACGAGCTCCCAAATCGTGAGACAGATGTGGCCAGCATGCAAGTACAGGTGTTGGACACCAGCAAGTGTGGGTATTGGCCAGCAGCAAGGGCGGGTGTTGGACACCAGCAAGTGTGGGTGTTGGCCAGCAGCAAGTGCAATTGTTGGCCAGCAGCAAGTGCAGGTGTTGGTCAGCAGCAAGTGCGAGTGTTGGCCACCTGCAAGTGCAGATGTTGGACACCAGCAAGTGCGGGTGTTGGACACCAGCAAGTGCGGGTGTTGGACACCAGCAAGTGAGGGTGTTGGACACCAGCAAGTGAGGGTGTGGACACCAGCAAGTGCGGGTGTTGGACACCAGCAAGTGCGGGTGTTGGACACTAGCAAGTGAGGGTGTTGGACACCAGCAAGTGCGGGTGTTGGACACTAGCAAGTGCGGGTGTTGGACACTAGCAAGTGAGGGTGTTGGACACCAGCAAGTGCGGGTGTTGGACACTAGCAAGTGAGGGTGTTGGACACCAGCAACAGGAGGGTGTTGGGACACCAGCAAGTGAGGGTGTTGGACACTAGCAAGTGAGGGGGTTGGACACCAGCAAGTGAGGGTGTTGGACACCAGCAAGTGAGGGTGTTGGACACCAGCAAGTGAGGGTGTTGGACACCAGCAAGTGCAGGTATTGGACACCAGCAAGTGCAGGTGTTGGACACCAGCAAGTGCAGGGTGTTGGACACCAGCAAGTGCGGGTGTCGGCCATGCCGCCAGTTCCTGCTCACAGAGTTTGCACCTGGAGTGCTCAGGATTAGGAGACCGTCACCTGCAGCCACCTGCCACAGGTTAACGGTAACCCAACCTGATCCTGGCAACCACTGTGTCGCACAGTCTGGTCCACGTTTGTGCTGCCCATAGATGGAGGTTTCAGATCTGAACAAATCATAGTTTTTTATACTGGTGCTTTCAGGTCGATGAGAGTCAGTAATTTCTCTCCAATCAGATCTGAGTGTTTGGACCAATACAGTTTTGGCAACAGAGATGGGATACATAGATCTAATTCAACTACATCTTTGTTACACGCTAATATGGCTGCAATGTCTGTCTCATTATGATGGGTTATTTTTATGTGTGATAGTATCCAAACAAAGGAGGTTCGAGTCCCTTTGCTCTGTGCATCAATTAGGTCATTTATAATTGGTAGTATGAGGTTCTTTCTGTCGATCTTCCAGGAGAAATTTTCAATTGCTTGAAGAGCAGAATTTGAATCACATAATATTATTCCTCCTCCAATGTTTTTTAATGTATTGGTAGCTAGTTGTAGGGCCCGCTAGTTCTGCTTGTGTGGAGGTCAGCCAGTACTTTAACCTGACACTGACAGTCTATGTGCAACCTACATGTTATATAAAATCTACATGCTGCTGCAGTCCGTCCAGTAGAAAATATATCTATTTTTTTTTATTAATTCCTTAGGTACATCTGCATTAGTGGCAGCTACCCTAGACTATATGAAGTGGAGTACAGTGTGTCAAAAAAGCTAACTAGTTGATGCTAGAAAAATCCCCATCACACAGGATGGTTAGTCATACAGAGGCATGTGATAAGCAGTCTGCACTGGCAGACTCCGGATGCATTTTGAGGATATCATCAACACAAGATTGAATAAGGTAGCAGTGGTAATAAGGGTCCCCATCTCGCAGGATGGTTAGTCATACAGGGCCATATATGTTTAGTAGCCTGCACTGGGAAATTTTGGGTACATTGTGAAGATATCTTCAAGAATACGAGAGTGAATAAAGTTAATTGCAAAGCTCCAGGTACCTCATGCCAACTGGTATGAAAGGTCTAATAACTGGGCTTTCAGTGAAGTAGTGCGGGAGACCGTGCCGTAGTTCCTGCTCACAGAGTTTGCAACTGGAGTGCTCAGGATTGGGAGATCCGTCACCTGCAGCCACCTGCCACAGGTAACGGTAACCCAACCTGATCCTTGCAACCACTGTGTCGCCACAGTCTAGTGGACGGTTTGTGCTGCCATAGATGTAGGTTTCAGATCTGAAAAAAAATCATAGCTTTTTATACTAGTACTTTCAGGTCGTTGGGAGTCAGTAAGCTCTTTACTATCAGATCTGAATGTTTGGATCAATGTAGTTTTGACAGCAGAGATGGGGATACCTACATCT
This sequence comes from Procambarus virginalis, assembly GCA_020271785.1. Taxonomy (NCBI): domain Eukaryota; kingdom Metazoa; phylum Arthropoda; class Malacostraca; order Decapoda; family Cambaridae; genus Procambarus; species Procambarus virginalis. The sequence goes on from WNGS01008952.1 coordinate 2,203, forward strand.
AAGTCAACTTCAAACTTGCTACACGCTAATTGGCTGCAAGGGTCTGTTTCATTATGAAAATATATCTGTAAGATATAAATGGTGATATAACTCTACGTGATCTGCCAGCCACATTTCACTATCTTGTGCGGTTCATCAACATTTTACGTTCAATATTTAGTGATACTACACATTACTACGCTTGACTGAAATATGTCCACAGAAAACCACACAAATACACAGATATGGTCTAACAGGTATTGTGAAGGCCGGTACCGCTACGCTACCTCACTTGGAGATCGTTAACCTATAAGATAAGTTAGCTTAGGGAGCCAGAAGACAACCTTGTAATCTTCCTTTCGTGCACCGTCGTTGACCCATATTTGATCTGTAAGTGGATGTGTTCATCCTAGCAACCCGTACCTGCAGCCTTTTATCACGAAGTGAGCGTTATTGCTGCAGGTGTGTGCTGCAGGTGTGGGCTGCAGGTGTGTGTTGCAGGTGAGTGCTGCAGGTGAGTGTTGCAGGTGTGTGTTGCAGGTGAGTGCTGCAGGTGAGTGTTGCAGGTGTGTGCTGCAGGTGTGTGCTACAGGTGAGTGCTGCAGGTGTGTGCTGCAGGTGTGTGTTGCAGGTGAGTGCTGCAGGTGTGTGCTACTGGTGCGTGCTGCAGGTGAGTGCTGCAGGTGTGTGCTGCAGGTGAGTGCTGCAGGTGTGTGCTGCTGGTGTGTGCTGCAGGTGAGTGCTGCAGGTGAGTGCTGCAGGGGGGTGCTGCTGGTGCTGATGCTGCAGGTGTGGCAGGGTGAGTGCTGCAGGTTAGTGCTGCAGGTGTGTGCAGCAGGTGTGTGTTGCAGGTGAGTGCTGCAGGTGAGTGTTGCAGGTGTGTGCTGCAGGTGTGTGCTACAGGTGAGTGCTGCAGGTGGTGTGCTGCAGGTGTGTGTTGCAGGTGAGTGCTGCAGGTGTGTGCTGCTGGTGGGTGCTGCAGGTGAGTGCTGCAGGTGTGTGCTGCAGGTGAGTGCTGCAGGTGAGTGCTGCAGGTGTGTGCTACTGGTGCGTGCTGCAGGTGAGTGCTGCAGGGGAGTGCTGCAGGTGAGTGCTGCAGGTGTGTGCTGCAGGTGTGTGCTGCAGGTGTTCATGCCCCACTAGAGGTGTTCAAACGCCTTCAGCCCAACACCAAACCAATTTCTGTTTGGCCATCAAATTTATCACAGTTTCTCTTTCTTAATGTTAGTGCTAATGTTTCGTCACGATTTAGTGCGAGAGACGGAGGGAAGGAGGGGAGGGAGGGAGGGAGGAGGGAGGGAGGGAGGGAGGGAGGGAGGGAGGGAGGGAGGGGAGGGAGGGGGAGGAGGAGAGAGAGAGAGAGAGAGAAGGAATTATCAGGAGGAAGCACGAAACCATTTCGACTATATATACCCGGTCGACGACCGGGCCGCGGGGACGCTAAGCCCCGGAAGCACCTCAAGGTAACCTCAAGGTAACCTTAGAAGGGGTCAGGATAAGGATTTGGGATGGGATGGAGGAAAAGGAATGGTACCTAACCACTTGGACGGTGGAGGATTGAACGCCGACCTGCACGACGCGAGGCAGTTGCTCTACCGTCCAGCCCAAATGGTTGTGTGAAAATGAGTGGAACACCAAATTTTAGCCAATAATAGCGAATTTCTTTTCCCATCACATAAGCTATTAACAAAGTATAACCAACACACAACCAGGCTGAGGATGTTTACCATTTCCCTTCCGATGATATGGGAAAGGCCTACGAGGATATCAAATTATATTTAGCTGTTGTTGTTGTTGTTCAAGATTCGCTACCTGGAACAAAGTTCCAAGTAGCACGGGCTATGGTGAGCCGTAACGTTATTTAGCTAGCCATTTTGCTTCCCACCATTTAAATACAGCTTAATAATGGTTATGTTTACAAAATATAAGACTCTGCAATATTGAACTTCAGTAACTAAAAGATTGAAGAGAAGGTTATTAAGGCACTTTTAAAGTGTAGAATAGACAATAATACTTGTTTTACAGAAATATCAACTTCTTAAGAGAACACATAATTACAGAGGCCTGTAGTGCATCAGTCTACTACTCCATTGTGAAGGACGGAGACAAGTGGGAAGGCGCCGACAGTCTCACCCTCCACCACCACCTGATCCACACTCACCAGTAAACATGTCTGCCAGGTGTAAATGCTTAGTGAAACACTCCTGGGAAATAATTCCAAACGTCTAAACAGGGGATAAAAGAGAAGGAACGGGTAAGTGAGCGGAGAGGAGTGGACGGCGTCATGTTGGGGAGGTCCATACCGAGCAGCTGGGCGAGGCGAGGGCGGCGACCTTGTCGTCGGGAGGAGGTGGACGGCGTCAGTGTTGGGGAGGTCCATACCGAGCAGCTGGGCGAGGCGAGGGCGGCGACCTTGTCGTCGGGAGGAGTGGACGGCGTCAGTGTTGGGGAGGTCCATACCGAGCAGCTGGGCGAGGCGAGGGAGGCGACCTTGTCGTCGGGAGTTCGTACACGCACACACCACCACACCACGGAGCACACCACACACCTTTGGCACGAGATGTAAAAATAATAATTCTTCACGTCCCAAGTCTTCACCTACGGTGGAGTCCTACAAGGGGGAAGGGAGGGAGAAAAGGGAGGGGGGAAACGGGTGAAGGGAGAGGGGGAACGGGAGAAGGGAGGGACAGACGCAGATCAAAATATCCAATATGGTACGAATAGTGTATGGACCTGAGGGGGCCTGACGGCTGAGTGGACATTGCTCGGGATTCGTAGTCCTAAGGTTCCGGGGTTCGATCCCTGGCGGAGGCGGAAGGAAATGGGTAGAGTTTCTTTCACCCTGATGTCCCTGTTCACCTAGCAGTAAATAGGTACCTGGGCTGCTTCCTGGAAATGTGTAACAAAAAAAAGCCTGGTCGAGGACCGGGCCGCGGGAACGTTAAGCCCCGAACTCATCTTAAATAGATACCAGGTTCCTGGTGTGCAACCCGTTATCGCAATTGCTTATAGTCAATATTGGCTTATTTAATAAGTGCATATGTGACATACTACTTGATTGTGAATGATTTAGCTTACCTTGAAAAGCTTCATAGAAAACAGCCGACCTCACCTAAGTTTCTTAGTATGTTAAGATAAGCATCTTATTTGCTTCGTAATTACAATTATTACTTAACCTATACCGTGATAGGTTAAGTAATAATTGTAAATAAGAAGCAATAAGATGCTTATCTTAACATACTAAGAAGGTTAGGTGAGGTCGGTGTTTTCTATGAAGCTTATCAGGTGAACTAAAATATTCACAATCAAATAGTATGTCACATATGCACTTATTAAATAAGCCAAGATTGACTATAAGCAAGTGCGAGAACGGGTTGTGGTGTGACTGGACCAGGTACAGTTATTGTGAAGCAGCGTGTGCACCACCTCCTGCTTAGCCTCATGACCCCACTAGCGCGCCTCGCATGACCTTACGGGTGGTACCACGGGTGGTTCACACTGGTGTTACACACGGGTGGTACACACGGGTGGTACACACGGGTGTACACACGGGTGGTACACACGGGTGGTACACACGAGTGGTACACACGGGTGGTACACACGGGTGGTACACACGGGTGGTACACACGGGTGGTACACAGGGTGGTACACACGGGTGGTACACACGAGTGGTACACACGGGTGGTACACACGGGTGGTACACACGGGTGTACACACGGGTGGTACACACGGGTGGTACACACGGGTGGTACAACACGGGTGGAACACACTTCACAAGTCTTACACCTCATCTTACACCATTGAAGGAGCCTCACAAGTCATCCTCACTTCTCCTTCAGATCAGGAATATATTCACTTATGAGGTCAACTCTGCTCGTTTTTGGGTGTATATTCTAGAAGAATTTAGTATAGTTCTCAACGAGCTCAAAGATAAAGTATGATTGCTGGCTGTATAAGTAAGGGATTGTGATGATCTTAATATCTCTTCCGCCGTTGATAGCCCTTAAAAAGTAACCGAGATCCCCCCCCCCCACGTCAAGCGTCAACACACACTCCTCCCCACCACCTCCCCCGCCAGCGGTCAACACACTCCCCCACCCTCCCCCCGCCAGCATCAACACACTCCCCACCTCCTCCCCCGCCGCGTCACCACACTCCCCACCTCCTCCCCACCAGCGTCCAACACACTCCCCCCACCTCCTCCCGCCCGCCAGCGTCAACACACTCCCCCACCACCTCCCCGCCCAGCATCAAACACTCCCCACTCTCCCCCGCCCGCCAGCATCACACACTCCCCCACCTCCTCCCCCGCCAGCATAACACACTCCCCACCCCTCCTCCCCCCCACCAGCATCAAACACCCCTCCCCCACCCGATCCTTCCCCCCCCAGTACCATAACACACTCCCCCCACCCACCCTCCCCCGGCAGAACATCAACACACTCCCCACCTCCTCCCCCGCCAGCGTCACACCACTCCCCACCTCCTCCACCCGCCAGCGTCAACACACTCCCTTCCCCACCACCTCAACAATACATTCCCTTTCCCTTATCACCTACCGACAAACTCCCCTCCTCCCTATCGCCTCTGATATTGTCAATTAGAAGCCCTAAAATTGGTTACTCCTTCCTGGAAGTGATTTTTATTGTCGCGGGTCAAGCCTCCCCAGACACTCCCTCGTCAGCCTCTCAGCCATGATACAGAGGAGACTGAACCCGGGTCATTAGTCTCCTCATCCTCCGGCAGAAGACCTATGCTGGGCACGAAACACATGTCTCAGCCGTCATGATGAAGAACCAGGGAGAACACATGGGCTTGAGCCTCGTTGCGTCCCCCTACAATACGCCAGCGAAAAGACGCATCTTATTTCCTTACGAGAGCTGAGATACGTCGTATACCGAACTGACGTTTGTTAACGAGTCTCTGTATGACTAAGTACAATGCGTCTGTATGATTAAGTATACTGTGTCTGTATGATTAAGTATACTGTGTCTGTATGATAAGTATACTGTGTCTGTATGATTAAGTATACTGTGTCTGTAAGATTAAGTATACTGTGTCTGTATGATTAAGTATACTGTGTCTGTATGATTAAGTATACTGTGTCTGTATGATTAAGTATACTGTGTCTGTATGATTAAGTATACTGTGTCTGTAAGATTAAGTATACTGTGTCTGTAAGATTAAGTATACTGTGTCTGTATGATTAAGTATACTGTGTCTGTAAGATTAAGTATAATGTGTCTGTATGACTAAGTATAATTGTATGGCGAGTATAAGGTGCCTATGATTAAGTAAAAAGGAGAGTAGAAGTAGCCTAAGCTACTCAGTCCCTCTGAGATGTTTTTTACTGTCTCAATAAACGTACTTCAACTTGAAGAAGGCATCTCCGGTTCCTTGGAGGGCTCGACACCCTAGACGCCGCTACAGCACCTACCTGTGTCGTGTTGAGTACTGAGGCTGCGAACGGTGGTGGCTTCCACGACGACGACTCCTCAGTGCATTCCTGTTGTTGAGCGCTGGTACGGGTAGCCTAGCTCAACCTAGCTAGTAGCCTAGCTCGTACGGGTAGCCTAGCTCAACCTAGCTAGTAGCCTAGCTCGTACGGGTAGTCTAGCTCAACCTAGCTAGTAGCCTACCCCGTACGGGTAGCCTAGCTCAACCTAGCTAGTAGCCTACCCCGTACGGGTAGCCTAGCTCAACCTAGCTAGTAGCCTAGCTCGTACGGGTAGCCTAGCTCAACCTAGCTAGTAGCCTAGCCCGTACGGGTAGCTTAGCTCAACCTAGCTAGTAGCCTAGCTCGTACGGGTAGTCTAGCTCAACCTAGCTAGTAGCCTAGCCCGTACGGGTAGCCTAGCTCAACCTAGCTAGTAGCCTAGCTCGTACGGGTAGCCTAGCTCAACCTAGCTAGTAGCCTAGCCCGTACGGGTAGCTTAGCTCAACCTAGCTAGTAGCCTAGCTCGTACGGGTAGTCTAGCTCAACCTAGCTAGTAGCCTAGCTCGTACGGGTAGTCTAGCTCAACCTAGCTAGTAGCCTACCCCGTACGGGTAGCCTAGCTCAACCTAGCTAGTAGCCTACCCCGTACGGGTAGCCTAGCTCAACCTAGCTAGTAGCCTAGCTCGTACGGGTAGCCTAGCTCAACCTAGCTAGTAGCCTAGCTCGTACGGGCAGCCTAGCTCAACCTAGCTAGTAGCCTAGCCCGTACGGGTAGTCTAGCTCAACCTAGCTAGTAGCCTAGCCCGTACGGGTAGCTTAGCTCAACCTAGCAAGTAGCCTAGCCGTACGGGTAGCTTAGCTCAACCTAGCAAGTAGCCTAGCCCGTACGGGTAGCTTAGCTCAACCTAGCTAGTAGCCTAGCTCGTACGGGTAGCCTAGCTCAACCTAGCTAGTAGCCTAGCTCGTACGGGTAGCCTAGCTCAACCTAGCAAGTAGCCTAGCCCGTACGGGTAGCCTAGCTCAACCTAGCTAGTAGCCTAGCTCGTACGGGTAGCCTAGCTCAACCTAGCTAGTAGCCTAGCCCGTACGGGTAGTCTAGCTCAACCTAGCTAGTAGCCTAGCCCGTACGGGCAGCCTAGCTCAACCTAGCTAGTAGTCTCTAGCGCCTTACAGTTCTTTCACCCATCTTGGGAGTGGCACTGAATTCCTTCCCCCTGATGCGCCTGGCACAACCTATAGGGACTTCCAGGGTTAAGACAGCCAAGTCCTCACCCACGGAGGGACTGTCAGAGGTGACGATACGTAACACCTCAGCCAGCTGGACACAGCTCCGTCACCTCTCTGTCACATACCAAGGTCACCACCGTCTCCACCGTCTCCACCGTCACCACCGTCACCACCGTCACCACCGTCACCACCGTCTCCACCGTCACCACCGTCACCACCGTCACCACCGTCACCACCGTCACCACCGTCACCACCGTCACCACCGTCACCACCGTCTCCACCGTCACCACCGTCACCACCGTCACCACCGTCACCACCGTCACCACCCCGGCCTAACCACATTAATCCTACTTGGATTAAAAGTCGAGCCTATCTGTATGTTGAACCTTACGTTGATCCTATGTTGATTAACGTTGATCCTACGTTGATCCTATGTTGATTTACGTTGATCCTACGTTGATCCTATGTTGATTTAACGTTGATCCTACGTTGATCTCATGTTGATTTAACGTTGATCCTACGTTGATCTTATGTTGATTTAACGTTGATCCTACGTTGATCCTATGTTGATTTAACGTTGATCCTACGTTGATCCTATGTTGATTTAACGTTGATTCTACGTTGATCCTATGTTGATTTAACGTTGATCCTACGTTGATCCTAGTTGATTTAACGCTGATCCTACGTTGATCTCATGTTGATTTAACGTTGATCCTACGTTGATCCTATATTGATTTAACGTTGATCCTACGTTGATCTCATGTTGATTTAACATTGATCCTATGTTGATTTAATGTTGATTTCCCGCCATCGTGGCATCCCTACCCCTCAGTGCCGAGAATGTCGACCGTGGTGGGTGGGGGAGACTGGAAAGGAGTCAAGGGAGATATGGAATGGAAGGTTCGATATGATGGAGGTTATGGGAGCTGATGTGGCTCCTGACGTCACACGTCCCTCGGGGGCCCTCACGGCTCACTGTCCCCTCGGGGGCCCTCACGGCTCACCGTCCCCTCGGGGCCCCTCACGGCTCACCGTCCCCTCGGGGGCCCTCACGGCTCACCGTCCCCTCGGGGGCCCTCACAGCTCACCGTCTCCTCGGGGGCCCTCACAGCTCACCGTCTCCTCGGGGGCCCTCACGGCTCACTGTCCCCTCGGGGGCCCTCACAGCTCACCGTCTCCTCGGGGGCCCTCACAGCTCACCGTCCCCTCGGGGCCCTGACGGCTCACCGTCCCCTCGGGGGCCCTCACAGCTCACCGTCTCCTCGGGGGCCCTCACAGCTCACCGTCTCCTCGGGGGCCCTCACGGCTCACTGTCCCCTCGGGGGCCCTCACAGCTCACCGTCTCCTCGGGGGCCCTCACAGCTCACCGTCCCCTCGGGGGCCCTGACGGCTCACCGTCCCCTCGGGGGCCCTCACAGCTCACCGTCTCCTCGGGGCCCTCACAGCTCACCGTGCCCTCGGGGTCACTCACGGCTCACAGTGCCCTCGGGGGCCCCTCACGGCTCACCGTCCCCTCGGGGGCCCTCACGGCTCACCGTCCCCTCGGGGGCCCTCACGGCTCACCGTCCCTCGGGGGCCCTCACAGCTCACCGTCCCCTCGGGGCCCTCACAGCTCACCGTCCCCTCGGGGGCCCTGACGGCTCACCGTCCCCTCGGGGGCCCTCACGGCTCACTGTCCCCTCGGGGCCCTCACAGCTCACCGTCTCCTCGGGGGCCCTCACAGCTCACCGTCCCCTCGGGGGCCCTGACGGCTCACCGTCCCCTCGGGGGCCCTCACGGCTCACTGTCCCCTCGGGGTCCCTCACGGCTCACCGTCTCCTCGGGGCCCTCACAGGTCACCGTCTCCTCGGGGGCCCTCACGGCTCACCGTGCCCTCGGGGTCACTCACGGCTCACAGTGCCCTCGGGGGTCCCTCACGGCTCACCGTGCCCTCGGGGGCCCTCACGGCTCACCGTCCCCTCGGGGGCCCTCACGGCCCACCGTGCCCTCGGGGGGCCATCACGGCTCACCGTCCCCTCGGGGCCCTCACGGCTCACCGTCCCCTCGGGGGCCCTCACGGCTCACCGTGCCCTCGGGTCCCTCACGGCTCACCGTGCCCTCGGGGTCCCTCACGGCTCACCGTGCCCTCGGGGCCCTCACGGCTCACCGTGCCCTCGGGGTCCCTCACGGCTCACCGTCTCTTCGGGGGCCCTCACAGCTCACCGTCTCCTCGGGGGCCCTCACAGCTCACCGTCTCCTCGGGGGCCCTCACGGCTCACCGTCTCATCGGGGGCCCTCACAGCTCACCGTCTCCTCGGGGGCCCTCACAGCTTACCGTCTCCTCGGGGGCCCTCACAGCTCACCGTCCCCTCGGGGGCCCTCACGGCTCACCGTCCCCTCGGGGCCCTCACAGCTCACCGTCTCATCGGGGGCCCTCACAGCTCACCGTCTCCTCGGGGGCCCTCACAGCTCACCGTCCCCTCGGGGCCCTCACAGCTCACCGTCTCCTCGGGGCCCTCATGGCTCACCGTCTCCTCGGGGGCCCTCACAGCTCACCGTCTCCTCGGGGGCCCTCACAGCTCACCGTCTCCTCGGGGGCCCTCACGGCGCACCGTCTCCTCGGGGGCCCTCACAACTCACCGTCTCCTCGGGGGCCCTCACAGCTCACCGTCTCCTCGGGGCCCTCACGGCTCACCGTCCCTCGGGGCCCTCACAGCTCACCGTCCCCTCGGGGCCCTCACAGCTCACCGTCCCTCGGGGCCCTCACAGCTCACCGTCCCCTCGGGGCCCTCACGGCTCACCGTCCCTCGGGGCCCTCACAGCTCACCGTCCCTGGGGCCCTGACAGCTCACCGTCCCTGGGGCCCTCACAGCTCACCGTCCCTGGGGCCCTCACAGCTCACCGTCCCTGGGGCCCTCACAGCTCACCGTCACTGGGGCCCTCACGGCTCACCGTCCCTGGGGCCCTCACAGCTCACCGTCCCTGGGGCCCTCACAGCTCACCGTCCCTGGGGCCCTCACAGCGCACCGTCCCTGGGCCCTCACAGCTCACCGTCCCTGGGGCCCTCACAGCTCACCGTCCCTGGGGCCCTCACAGCTCACCGTCCCTGGGGCCCTGACAGCTCACCGTCCCTGGGGCCCTCACAGCTCACCGTCCCTGGGGCCCTCACAGCGCACCAGTGGACACAATCATCTTCTGTGTCTCTCATAACTCACCAAGTTTAATCTGCTTCAACACTCCATTAAACTCCAACAATTGACTAACTTGTTCCACTTGCCTTAGTCTGGCCCGCGCGGCCGACGTCTGGCCGCGCGGCCGACGTCTGGCCCGCGCGGCCGACGTCTGCACCGCGCGGCCGACGTCTGGCCCGCGCGGCCGACGTCTGCACCGCGCGGCCGACGTCTGCACCGCGCGGCCGACGTCCTGCACCGCGCGGCCGACGTCTGGCCCGCGCGGCCGACGTCTGCACCGCGCGGCCGACGTCTTCACCGCGCGGCCGACGTCTGGCCCCGCGCGGCCGACGTCTGCACCGCGCGGCGACGTCTGCACCGCGCGGCCGACTCTGGCCCGCGCGGCCGACGTCTGGCACCGCGCGGCCGACGTCTGCACCGCGCGGCCGACGTCTGCACCGCGCGGGGCCGACGTCGGCCCGCGCGGCCGACGTCTGCACCGCGCGGCCGACGTCTGCACCGCGCGGCCGACGTCTGGCCCGCGCGGCCGACGTCTGGCCCGCGCGGCCGACGTCTGCACCGCGCGGCCG
>WNGS01008952.1:20529-34313 GCA_020271785.1 Procambarus virginalis
ACGAGTCTCTGTATGACTAAGTACAATGCGTCTGTATGATTAAGTATACTGTGTCTGTATGATTAAGTATACTGTGTCTGTATGATTAAGTATACTGTGTCTGTATGATTAAGTATACTGTGTCTGTATGATTAAGTATACTGTGTCTGTAAGATTAAGTATACTGTGTCTGTATGATTAAGTATACTGTGTCTGTATGATTAAGTATACTGTGTCTGTAAGATTAAGTATACTGTGTCTGTAAGATTAAGTATACTGTGTCTGTATGATTAAGTATACTGTGTCTGTATATTAAGTATACTGTGTCTGTATGATTAAGTATAATTGTATGGCGAGTATAAGGTGCCTATGATTAAGTAAAAAGGAGAGTACAAGTAGCCTAAGCTACTCAGTCCCTCTGAGATGTTTTTTCACTGTCTCAATAAGCGTACTTCAACTTGAAGAAGGCATCTCCGGTTCCTTGGAGGGCTCGACACCCTAGACGCCGCTACAACACCTGCCTGTGTCGCGTTGAGTACTGAGGCTGCGAACGGTGGTGGCTTCCACGACGACGACTCCTCAGTGCATTCCTGTCGTTGAGCGCTGGTACGGGTAGTCTAGCTCAACCTAGCTAGTAGCCTACCCGTACGGTTGGCCTAGCTCAACCTAGCTAGTAGCCTAGCCCGTACGGGTAGCCTAGATCAACCTAGCTAGTAGCCTACCCCGTACGGGTAGCCTAGCTCAACCTAGCTAGTAGCCTACCCCGTACAGGTAGCTTAGCTCAACGTAGCTAGTAGCCTAGCTCGTACGGGTAGCTTAGCTCAACCTAGCTAGTAGCCTAGCTCGTACGGGCAGCCTAGCTCAACCTAGCTAGTAGCCTAGCCCGTACGGGTAGTCTAGCTCACCTAGCTAGTAGCCTAGCCCGTACGGGTAGCCTAGCCAACCTAGCTAGTAGCCTACCCCGTACGGGTAGCTTAGCTCAACCTAGCTAGTAGCCTACCCCGTACAGGTAGCTTAGCTCAACGTAGCTAGTAGCCTAGCTCGTACGGGTAGCTTAGCTCAACCTAGCTAGTAGCCTAGCTCGTACGGGTAGCCTAGCTCAACCTAGCTAGTAGCCTAGCCCGTACGGGTAGCTTAGCTCAACCTAGCAAGTAGCCTAGCCCGTACGGATAGCCTAGCTCAACCTAGCTAGTAGCCTAGCTCGTACGGGTAGCTTAGCTCAACCTAGCTAGTAGCCTAGCTCGTACGGGCAGCCTAGCTCAACCTAGCTAGTAGCCTAGCCCGTACGGGTAGTCTAGCTCAACCTAGCTAGTAGCCTAGCCCGTACGGGTAGCTTAGCTCAACCTAGCTAGTAGCCTAGCTCGTACGGGTAGTCTAGCTCAACCTAGCTAGTAGCCTTGCTCGTACGGGTAGTCTAGCTCAACCTAGCTAGTAGCCTAGCTCGTACGGGTAGCCTAGCTCAACCTAGCTAGTAGCCTAGCTCGTACGGGCAGCCTAGCTCAACCTAGCTAGTAGCCTAGCCCGTACGGGTAGTCTAGCTCAACCTAGCTAGTAGCCTAGCCCGTACGGGTAGCTTAGCTCAACCTAGCTAGTAGCCTAGCCCGTACGGGTAGTCTAGCTCAACCTAGCTAGTAGCCTAGCTCGTACGGGTAGTCTAGCTCAACCTAGCTAGTAGCCTAGCTCGTACGGGTAGCCTAGCTCAACCTAGCTAGTAGCCTAGCTCGTACGGGTAGCCTAGCTCAACGTAGCTAGTAGCCTAGCTCGTACGGGTAGTCTAGCTCAACCTAGCTAGAAGCCTAGCTCGTACGGGTAGCCTAGCTCAACCTAGCTAGTAGCCTAGCTCGTACGGGTAGCCTAGCTCAACCTAGCTAGTAGCCTAGCTCGTACGGGTAGTCTAGCTCAACCTAGCTAGTAGCCTAGCTCGTACGGGTAGCCTAGCTCAACCTAGCTAGTAGCCTAGCTCGTACGGGTAGTCTAGCTCACCTAGCTAGTAGCCTAGCTCGTACGGGTAGCCTAGCTCAACCTAGCTAGTAGCCTAGCTCGTACGGGTAGTCTAGCTCAACCTAGCTAGTAGCCTAGCTCGTACGGGTAGCCTAGCTCAACCTACCTAGTAGCCTAGCTCGTACGGGTAGCCTAGCTCAACCTACCTAGTAGCCTAGCTCGTACGGGTAGCCTAGCTCAACCTACCTAGTAGCCTAGCTCGTGCGGGTAGTCTAGCTCAACCTAGCTAGTAGCCTAGCTCGTACGGGTAGCCTAGCTCAACCTAGCTAGTAGCCTAGCTCGTACGGGTAGCCTAGCTCAACCTAGCTAGTAGCCTAGCTCGTACGGGTAGCCTAGCTCAACCTAGCTAGTAGCCTAGCTCGTACGGGTAGCCTAGCTCCTACGGGTAGCCTAGCTCAACCTAGCTAGTAGCCTAGCTCGTACGGGTAGCCTAGCTCAACCTAGCTAGTAGCCTAGCCCGTACGGGTAGCTTAGCTCAACCTAGCTAGTAGCCTAGCCCGTACGGGTAGCCTAGCTCAACCTAGCTAGTAGCCTAGCCCGTACGGGTAGCTTAGCTCAACCTAGCTAGTAGCCTAGCCCGTACGGGTAGCCTAGCTAGTAGCCTCTAGTGCCTTACAGTTCTTCCGGCCATCTTGGGAGTGGCACTGAATTCCTTCCCCCTGATGCGCCTGGCACAACCTATAGGGACTTCCAGGGTTAAGACAGCCAAGTCCTCACCCACGGAGGGGCTGTCAGAGGTGACGATACGTAACACCTCAGCCAGCTGGACACAGCTCCGTCACCTCTCTGTCACATACCAAGGTCACCACCGTCTCCACCGTCTCCACCGTCTCCACCGTCTCCACCGTCTCCACCGTCACCACCGTCACCACCGTCACCACCCCGGCCTAACCACATTAATCCTACTGGATTAAAAGTCGAGCCTATCTGTATGTTGAACCTACGTTGATCCTATGTTGATTTAACGTTGATCCTACGTTGATCCTATGTTGATTTAACGTTGATCCTACGTTGATCCTATGTTGATTTAACGTTGATCCTACGTTGATCCTATGTTGATTTAACGTTGATCCTACGTTGATCCTATGTTGATTTAACGTTGATCCTACGTTGATCCTATGTTGATTTAACGCTGATCCTATGTTGATCCTATGTTGATTTAACGCTGATCCTATGTTGATCTCATGTTGATTTAACGTTGATCCAACGTTCATCTCATGTTGATTTAACGTTAATCCTACGTTGATCCTATGTTGATTTAACGTTGATCCTACGTTGATCCTATGTTGATTTAACGTTGATCCTACGTTCATCTTATGTTGATTTAACGTTGATCCTACGTTGATCCTATGTTGATTTAACGTTGATCCTACGTTCATCTCATGTTGATTTAACGTTAATCCTACGTTGATCCTATGTTGATTTAACGTTGATCCTACGTTGATCTCATGTTGATTTAACGTTGATCCTATGTTGATTTAATGTTGATTTCCCGCCATCGTGGCATCCCTACCCCTCAGTGCCGAGAATGTCGACCGTGGTGGGTGGGGGAGACTGGGAAAGGAGTCAAGGAGATATGGAATGGAAGGTTCGATATGATGGGATGGGAGGTTATGGGAGCTGATGTGGCTCCTGACGTCACACGTCCCTCGGGGGCCCTCACGGCTCACTGTCCCCTCGGGGGCCCTCACGGCTCACTGTCCCCTCGGGGGCCCTCACGGCTCACCGTCTCCTCGGGGGCCCTCACAGGTCACCGTCTCCTCGGGGGCCCTCACAGCTCACCGTCTCCTCGGGGCCCTCACAGCTTACCGTCTCCTCGGGGCCCTCACGGCTCACCGTCTCCTCGGGGGCCCTCACAGCTCACCGTCCCCTCGGGGTCCCTCACGGCTCACCGTCCCCTCGGGGCCCTCACAGCTCACCGTCTCCTCGGGGGCCCTCACAGCTCACCGTCTCCTCAGGGGCCCTCACAGCTCACCGTCCCCTCGGGGTCCCTCACGGCTCACCGTCCCCTCGGGGCCCTCACAGCTCACCGTCTCCTCGGGGGCCCTCACAGCTCACCGTCTCCTCGGGGGCCCTCACAGCTCACCGTCTCCTCGGGGGCCCTCACAGCTCACCGTCCCCTCGGGTCCCTCACAGCTCACCGTCTCCTCGGGGGCCCTCACGGCTCACCGTCTCCTCGGGGGCCCTCACAGCTCACCGTCTCCTCGGGGGCCCTCACAGCTCACCGTCTCCTCGGCGGCCCTCACAGCTCACCGTCTCCTCGGGGGCCCTCACAGCTCACCGTCTCCTCGGGGGCCCTCACAGCTCACCGTGCCCTCGGGGCCCTCACAGCTCACCGTCTCCTCGGGGGCCCTCACGGCTCACCGTCTCCTCGGGGGCCCTCACAGCTCACCGTCTCCTCGGGGCCCTCACAGCTCACCGTCTCCTCGGGGGCCCTCACAGCTCACCGTCCCCTCGGGGTCCCTCACAGCTCACCGTCTCCTCGGGGCCCTCACGGCTCACCGTCTCCTCGGGGCCCTCACAGCTCACCGTCTCCTCGGGGCCCTCACAGCTCACCGTCTCCTCGGCGGCCCTCACGGCGCACCATCTCCTCGGGGGCCCTCACAACTCACCGTCTCCTCGGGGGCCCTCACAGCTCACCGTCTCCTCGGGGGCCCTCACAGCTCACCGTCTCCTCGGGGCCCTCACAGCTCACCGTGCCCTCGGGGCCCTCACAGCTCACCGTCTCCTCGGGGGCCCTCATGGCTCACCGTCTCCTCGGGGGCCCTCACAGCTCACCGTCTCCTCGGGGCCCTCACAGCTCACCGTCTCCTCGGCGGCCCTCACGGCGCACCGTCTCCTCGGGGCCCTCACAACTCACCGTCTCCTCGGGGGCCCTCACAGCTCACCGTCTCCTCGGGGGCCCTCACGGCTCACCGTCCCTCGGGGGCCCTCACAGCTCACCGTCCCCTCGGGGCCCTCACAGCTCACCGTCCCTCGGGGCCCCTCACAGCTCACCGTCCCCTCGGGGCCCTCACGGCTCACCGTCCCTCGGGGGCCCTCACAGCTCACCGTCCCTCGGGGCCCTCACAGCTCACCGTCCCTCGGGGCCCTTACAGCTCACCGTCCCTGGGGCCCTCACTGCGCACCGTCCCTGGGGCCCTCACAGCTCACCGTCCCTGGGCCCTCACAGCTCACCGTCCCTGGGGCCCTCACAGCTCACCGTCCCTCGGGGCCCTCACAGCTCACCGTCCCTCGGGGCCCCTCACAGCTCACCGTCCCTCGGGGCCCTCACAGCTCACCGTCCCTCAGGGCCCTCACAGCTCACTGTCCCTGGGCCCTCACAGCTCACCGTCCCTGGGCCCTCACAGCTCACCGTCCCTGGGGCCCTCACAGCTCACCGTCCCTGGGGCCCTCACAGCGCACCGTCCCTGGGGCCCTCACAGCGCACCGTCCCTGGGGCCCTCACAGCGCACCAGTGGACACAATCATCTTCTGTGTCTCTCATAACTCACCAAGTTTAATCTGCTTCAACACTCCATTAAACTCCAACAATTGACTAACTTGTTCCACTTGCCTTAGTCTGGCCCGCGCGGCCGACGTCTGGCCCGCGCGGCCGACGTCTGGCCCGCGCGGCCGACGTCTGGCCCGCGCGGCCGACGTCTGGTCCGCCCGGCCAACGTCTGGCCCACGTAGCCGACGTCTGGCCCGCGCGGCCGACGTCTCGCCCGCGCGGCCGATGTCTGGCCCTCGCGGCCGACGTCTGGTCCGCCCGGCCGACGTCTCGCCCGCCCGGCCGACGTCTGGCCCACGCGGCCGACGTCTGGCCCACGCGGCCGACGTCTGGCCCGCGCAGTCGACGTCTGGCCAATGGTGCCATTCACAGAGACTGCTCGTAAATGACCAATTTCTCTGCGGTTGCTGCTGACACTGGTGTTAGTAGCTGCTGTTTCTGATGTTATGCCTCCTGCTGCTGTTGCTGCTGCTGCTGCTGCTGCTGCTGCTGCTGCTGCTCCGGCTGCTGCTGCTGCTGCTGCTGTTGCTTCGGCTGCTGTTGCTGCTGCTGCGGCTGCTGCTGGTGCTGCTGCTGGTGCTGCGGCTGCTGCTGCGGCTGCTGCTGCTGCTGGTCCTGCGGGCTGCTGCTGTTGCTGCGCTGCTGCTGCTGCTGCGGCTGCTGCTGCTGCTGCTGATGCTGCTGCTGCTGCTGCGGCTGCTGCTGCTGCGGCTGCTGCTGCTGCTGCTGGTGCTGGTGCTGCGGCTGCTGCTGCTGCTGCGGCTGCTGCTGCTGCGGCTGCTGCTGCTGCGGCTGCGCTGCTGCTGCGCTGCTGCTGCTGCTGCGACTCGTGCTCTGCTGCGACTCGTGCTCTCGGGAGTAAGATAGGTAATGCCCTCCGGCCGACACCCTTCATCAGCATCTACCACTGCTGAAGATGGCCACCTACTTAATTATGCTCTCGTGTGTACCCAGGAGCCAGACGCGCCCTTATCAGCCGAGATGCATCCAGGAGTGGAGGTCATGGGGTGGGGTCATGGGGAGGGGTCATGGGGGGGTCATGGGTGGGGTCATGGGGTGAGGGTCATGGGTGAGGGTCATGGGGTGGGGTCATGGGGTGAGGGTCATGGGTGGGGTCATGGGGTGAGGGTCATGGGGTGGGGTCATGGGGTGAGGGTCATGGGGTTGGGTCATGGGGTGAGGGTCATGGGGTGAGGGGTCATGGGGTGGGGTCATGGGGTGGGATCATGGGGTGAGGGGTCATGGGGTGGGGTCATGGGGTGAGGGTCATGGGGTGAGGGGTCATGGGGTGGGGTCATGGGGTTGGTCATGGGTTGAGGGTCATGGGGTGAGGGTCATGGGGTGAGGGTCATGGGGTGGAGTCATGGGGTGAGGGTCATGGGGTGAAGGTCATGGGTGAGGGTCATGGGTGGAGTCATGGGTGAGGGTCATGGGGTGGGGTCATGGGGTGAGGGTCATGGGGTGAGGGTCATGGGTGAGGGTCATGGGGTGAGGGGTCATGGGGTGGGTCATGGGGTGGGGTCATGGGGTGAGGGTCATGGGGTGAGGGTCATGGGGTGGGGTCATGGGGTGAGGGTCATGGGGTGAGGGTCATGGGGTAAGGGGTCATGGAGTAAGGGGTCATGGGGGGAGGGTCATGGGGTGGGGTCATGGGGTGAGGGTCATATATGGGGTGAGGTCATGGGGTGGGTTCATGGGTGGGGGGTTATGGGGTGGGGTCATGGGGTGAGGGTCATGGGGTGAGGGTCATGGGGTGAGGGTCATGGGGTGAGGGTCATGGGGTGAGGGTCATGGGGTGAGGGTCATGGGGTGAGGGTCATGGTGGGGTCATGGGTGAGGGTCATGGTGTAAGGTCATGGGGTGAGGGTCATGGGGTGAGGGTCATGGGGTGAGGGTCATGGGGTGGGTCATGGGGTGAGGGTCAGGGGTAAGGGTCATGGGTGAGGGTCATGGGGTGAGGGTCATGGGGTGAGGGTCATGGGGTGAGGGTTATGGGGTGAGGGTCATGGTGAGGGTTATGGGGTGAGGGTCATGGGGTGAGGTCATGGGGTGAGGGTCATGGGGTGAGGGTCATGGGGTGAGGGTCATGGGTGAGGGTCATGGGGTGAGGGTCATGGGGTGGGTCATGGGGTGAGGGTCATGGGGTGGGTCATGGGGTGAGGTCATGGGGTGAGGGTCTGGGGTGAGGGTCATGGGGTGAGGGTCATGGAGTGAGGGTCATGGGGTGNTATATACTCCCAACAAGACTCACCTGAGGCCTTGCGTCACCACGCACACACACAAAAAATATAAAACCTTGGACGCCGGTCAAAAATAGCGGGCGGACACCAGTTAAGGAAGTTCAATATTCCGCTCGGCTGCTCCCACACTTTATACAAATTCCTCTCGCCACTCCCCCGTAAAGCGGCCAGTCCGCTGCATTTTAGAAAAATCGGTCCACGAGCTCCCAAATCGTGAGACAGATGTTGGCCAGCATGCAAGTACAGGTGTTGGACACCAGCAAGTGTGGGTGTTGGCCAGCAGCAAGGGCGGGTGTTGGACACCAGCAAGTGTGGGTGTTGGCCAGCAGCAAGTGCAATTGTTGGCCAGCAGCAAGTGCAGGTGTTGGTCAGCAGCAAGTGCGAGTGTTGGCCACCTGCAAGTGCAGATGTTGGACACCAGCAAGTGCGGGTGTTGGACACCAGCAAGTGCGGGTGTTGGACACCAGCAAGTGAGGGTGTTGGCCACCAGCAAGTGCGAGTGTTGGACACCAGCAAGTGAGGGTGTTGGACACTAGCAAGTGAGGGTGTTGGACACCAGCAAGTGCGGGTGTTGGACACTAGCAAGTGAGGGTGTTGGACACCAGTAAGTGAGGGTGTTGGACACTAGCAAGTGAGGGTGTTGGACACCAGCAAGTGAGGGTGTTGGACACTAGCAAGTGAGGGTGTTGGACACCAGCAAGTGAGGGTGTTGGACACTAGCAAGTGAGGGTGTTGGACACCAGCAAGTGAGGGTGTTGGACACTAGCAAGTGAGGGTGTTGGACACCAGCAAGTGAGGGTGTTGGACACCAGCAAGTGAGGGTGTTGGACACTAGCAAGTGAGGGTGTTGGACACCAGCAAGTGAGGGTGTTGGACACCAGCAAGTGAAGGTGTTGGACACCAGCAAGTGAGGGTGTTGGACACCAGCAAGTGAGGGTGTTGGACACTAGCAAGTGAGGGTGTTGGACACCAGCAAGTGAAGGTGTTGGACACCAGCAAGTGAAGGTGTTGGACACCAGCAAGTGAAGGTGTTGGACACCAGCAAGTGAAGGTGTTGGACACCAGCAAGTGAGGGTGTTGGACACCAGCAAGTGAAGGTGTTGGACACCAGCAAGTGAGGGTGTTGGACACCAGCAAGTGAAGGTGTTGGACACCAGCAAGTGAGGGTGTTGGACACCAGCAAGTGCGGGTGTTGGACACCAGCAAGTGCGGGTGTTGGACACCAGCAAGTGAGGGTGTTGGACACCAGCAAGTGAGGGTGTTGGACACTAGCAAGTGAGGGTGTTGGACACCAGCAAGTGCGGGTGTTGGACACTAGCAAGTGAGGGTGTTGGACACCAGCAAGTGAAGGTGTTGGACACCAGCAAGTGAGGGTGTTGGACACCAGCAAGTGAGGGTGTTGGACACCAGCAAGTGAGGGTGTTGGACACTAGCAAGTGAGGGTGTTGGACACCAGCAAGTGAAGGTGTTGGACACCAGCAAGTGAGGGTGTTGGACACCAGCAAGTGAGGGTGTTGGACACCAGCAAGTGAGGGTGTTGGACACCAGCAAGTGAGGGTGTTGGACACCAGCAAGTGAGGGTGTTGGCCACCAGCAAGTGAAGGTGTTGGACACCAGCAAGTGAGGGTGTTGGACACTAGCAAGTGAGGGTGTTGGACACCAGCAAGTGAGGGTGTTGGACACCAGCAAGTGAAGGTGTTGGACACCAGCAAGTGAGGGTGTTGGACACCAGCAAGTGAGGGTGTTGGACACCAGCAAGTGAAGGTGTTGGACACCAGCAAGTGAGGGTGTTGGACACCAGCAAGTGAGGGTGTTGGACACCAGGAAGTGAGGGTGTTGGACACCAGCAAGTGAGGGTGTTGGACACTAGCAAGTGAGGGTGTTGGACACCAGCAAGTGAGGGTGTTGGACACTAGCAAGTGAGGGGGTTGGACACCAGCAAGTGAGGGTGTTGGACACCAGCAAGTGAGGGTGTTGGACACCAGCAAGTGAGGGTGTTGGACACCAGCAAGTGAGGGTGTTGGACACCAGCAAGTGCAGGTTTTGGACACCAGCAAGTGCAGGTTTTGGACACCAGCAAGTGCGGGTGTCGGCCATGCCGCAGTTCCTGCTCACAGAGTTTGCACCTGGAGTGCTCAGGATTAGGAGACCCGTCACCTGCAGCCACCTGCCACAGGTAACGGTAACCCAACCTGATCCTGGCAACCACTGTGTCGCACAGTCTGGTCCACGTTTTGTGCTGCCCATAGATATAGGTTTCAGATCTGAACAAATCATAGTTTTTTATACTGGTGCTTTCAGGTCGATGAGAGTCAGTAATTTCTCTCCAATCAGATCTGAGTGTTTGGACCAATACAGTTTTGACAGCAGAGATGGGGATACCTAGATCTAATTCAACTACATCTTTGTTACACGCTAATATGGCTGCAATGTCTGTCTCATTATGATGGGTTATATTTATGTGTGATAGTATCCAAACAAAGGAGGTTCGAGTCCCTTTGCTCTGTGCATCAATTAGGTCATTTATAATTGGTAGTATGAGGTTCTTTCTGTCGATCTTCCAGGAGAAGTTTTCGATTCCTTGAAGAGCAGAATTTGAATCACATAATATTATTCCTCCTCCAATGTTTTTTAATGTATTGGTAGCTAGTTGTAGGGCCGCTAGTTCTGCTTGTGTGGAGGTCAGCCAGTACTTTAACCTGACACTGACAGTCTTTGTGCAACCTACATGTTATATAAAATCTACATGCTGCTGCAGTCCGTCCAGTAGAAAATATATCTATTTTTTTTTATTAATTCCTTAGGTACATCTGCATTAGTGCAGCTACCCTAGACTATATGAAGTGGAGTACAGTGTGTCAAAAAAGCTAACTAGTTGATGCTAGAAAATCCCCATCACACAGGATGGTTAGTCATACAGAGGCATGTGATAAGCAGTCTGCACTGGCAGACTCCGGATGCATTTTGAGGATATCATCAACACAAGATTGAATAAGGCAGCAGTGGTAATAAAAGTCCCCATCTCACAGGATGGTTAGTCATACAGGGCCATATGTTTAGTAGCCTGCACTGGCAAATTTTGGGTACATTGTGAGGATATCTTCAAGAATACGAGAGTGAATAAAGTAATTGCAAAGCTCCAGGTACCTCATGCCAACTGGTCTGAAAGGTCTAATAACTGGGCATTCAGTGATGTAGTGCGGGAGATCGTGCCGTAGTTCCTGCTCACAGAGTTTGCAACTGGAGTGCTCAGGATTGGGAGATCCGTCACCTGCAGCCACCTGCCACAGGTAACGGTAACCCAACCTGATCCTTGCAACCACTGTGTCGCACAGTCTAGTGGACGTTTTGTGCTGCCCATAGATGTAGGTTTCAGATCTGAAAAAATCATAGCTTTTTATACTAGCACTTTCAGGTCGTTGGGAGTCAGTAAGTTCTTTCCTATCAGATCTGAATGTTTGGATCAATGTAGTTTTGACAGCAGAGATGGGGATACCTAGATCTAAGTCAACTTCAAACTTGCTACACGCTAATTTGGCTGCAAGGTCTGTTTCATTATGAAAATATATCTGTAAGATATAAATGGTGATATAACTCTACGTGATCTGCCAGCCACATTTCACTATCTTGTGCGGTTCATCAACATTTTACGTTCAATATTTAGTGATACTACACATTACTACGCTTGACTGAAATATGTCCACAGAAAACCACACAAAATACACAGATATGGTCTAACAGGTATTGTGAAGGCCGGTACCGCTACGCTACCTCACTTGGAGATCGTTAACCTATAAGATAAGTTAGCTTAGGGAGCCAGAAGACAACCTTGTAATCTTCCTTTCGTGCACCGTCGTTGACCCATATTTGATCTGTAAGTGGATGTGTTCATCCTAGCAACCCGTACCTGCAGCCTTTTATCACGAAGTGAGCGTTATTGCTGCAGGTGTGTGCTGCAGGTGTGGGCTGCAGGTGTGTGTTGCAGGTGAGTGCTGCAGGTGAGTGTTGCAGGTGTGTGTTGCAGGTGAGTGCTGCAGGTGAGTGTTGCAGGTGTGTGCTGCAGGTGTGTGCTACAGGTGAGTGCTGCAGGTGTGTGCTGCAGGTGTGTGTTGCAGGTGAGTGCTGCAGGTGTGTGCTACTGGTGCGTGCTGCAGGTGAGTGCTGCAGGTGTGTGCTGCAGGTGAGTGCTGCAGGTGTGTGCTGCTGGTGTGTGCTGCAGGTGAGTGCTGCAGGTGAGTGCTGCAGGTGTGTGCTGCAGGTGTGTGCTGCAGGTGTGTGTTGCAGGTGAGTGCTGCAGGTTAGTGCTGCAGGTGTGTGCAGCAGGTGTGTGTTGCAGGTGAGTGCTGCAGGTTAGTGCTGCAGGTGTGTGCTGCAGGTGTGTGTTGCAGGTGAGTGCTGCAGGTGAGTGTTGCAGGTGTGTGCTGCAGGTGTGTGCTACAGGTGAGTGCTGCAGGTGTGTGCTGCAGGTGTGTGTTGCAGGTGAGTGCTGCAGGTGTGTGCTACTGGTGCGTGCTGCAGGTGAGTGCTGCAGGTGTGTGCTACTGGTGCGTGCTGCAGGTGTGTGTTGCAGGTGAGTGCTGCAGGTGTGTGCTGCAGGTGAGTGCTGCAGGTGAGTGCTGCAGGTGAGTGCTGCTGGTGTGTGCTGCAGGTGAGTGCTGCAGGTGAGTGCTGCAGGTGAGTGCTGCTGGTGTGTGCTGCAGGTGAGTGCTGCAGGTGAGTGCTGCAGGTGTGTGCTGCAGGTGAGTGCTGCAGGTGTGTGCTACTGGTGTGTGCTGCAGGTGAGTGCTGCAGGTGAGTGCTGCTGGTGTGTGCTGCAGGTGAGTGCTGCAGGTGAGTGCTGCAGGTGAGTGCTGCAGGTGAGTGCTGCTGGTGTGTGCTGCAGGTGAGTGCTGCAGGTGAGTGCTGCTGGTGTGTGCTGCAGGTGAGTGCTGCAGGTGAGTGCTGCTGGTGTGTGCTGCAGGTGAGTGCTGCAGGTGAGTGCTGCAGGTGAGTGCTGCAGGTGAGTGCTGCAGGTGAGTGCTGCAGGTGAGTGCTGCAGGTGAGTGCTGCAGGTGTGTGTTGCAGGTGAGTGCTGCAGGTGAGTGCTGCAGGTGAGTGCTGCAGGTGAGTGCTGCAGGTGAGTGCTGCAGGTGAGTGCTGCAGGTGAGTGCTGCTGGTGTGTGCTGCAGGTGAGTGCTGCAGGTGAGTGCTGCAGGTGAGTGCTGCAGGTGAGTGCTGCAGGTGAGTGCTGCAGGTGAGTGCTGCAGGTGAGTGCTGCTGGTGTGTGCTGCAGGTGAGTGCTGCAGGTGAGTGCTGCAGGTGAGTGCTGCAGGTGAGTGCTGCAGGTGAGTGCTGCTGGTGTGTGCTGCAGGTGAGTGCTGCTGGTGTGTGCTGCAGGTGAGTGCTGCAGGTGAGTGCTGCAGGTGAGTGCTGCAGGTGAGTGCTGCTGGTGTGTGCTGCAGGTGAGTGCTGCAGGTGAGTGCTGCAGGTGAGTGCTGCAGGTGAGTGCTGCTGGTGAGTGCTGCAGGTGAGTGCTGCAGGTGAGTGCTGCAGGTGAGTGCTGCTGGTGTGTGCTGCAGGTGTGTGCTGCAGGTGAGTGCTGCAGGTGAGTGCTGCAGGTGAGTGCTGCAGGTGAGTGCTGCTGGTGTGTGCTGCAGGTGTGTGCTGCAGGTGAGTGCTGCAGGTGAGTGCTGCTGGTGAGTGCTGCTGGTGAGTGCTGCAGGTGAGTGCTGCAGGTGAGTGCTGCTGGTGTGTGCTGCAGGTGTGTGCTACTGGTGTGTGCTGCAGGTGAGTGCTGCTGGTGAGTGCTGCTGGTGTGTGCTGCAGGTGAGTGCTGCAGGTGTGTGCTGCTGGTGAGTGCTGCAGGTGAGTGCTGCTGGTGTGTGCTGCAGGTGAGTGCTGCAGGTGAGTGCTGCAGGTGTGTGCTGCAGGTGAGTGCTGCAGGTGAGTGCTGCTGGTGTGTGCTGCAGGTGAGTGCTGCAGGTGAGTGCTGCAGTGTGAGCTGCTGGTGTGTGCTGCGGGTGAGTGCTGCAGGTGTGTGCTGCAGGTGTGTGCTGCAGGTGTGTGCTGCAGGTGTGTGCTGCAGGTGTGTG
>WNGS01008955.1:4919-19689 GCA_020271785.1 Procambarus virginalis
TCTCAACACATTTTATTCTTTATGCTCTATTAATATTAAGCTCTAGATATTAATGTTCTTCCTGCCTGAAACGCATTGCGTAATAGTGGCTTTAGGCATTGTATGTACTAGCTCTACCTATAATTCGAACCATTAATGTAACCTCACTTGTGTATATACCTTACCTGAATAAACATATTTATTTATTTTATTTATTTATGTAATCATTTTTTGTAAAAGGATTCTATTAACTTCTGAGGTTAATCTTTGACACTCATTGTCTCGGTCAACCCATATCTCTTACCTCTGAGCTGAATCTTTAAATGTAACTTACTTAAGGTCTTGTTCCATATATCCTGGGGAGCTGATAGGCGCACACTCCTTTCTTTAGATTCCTCTCTCGTGCAGTAAAACTCGATTTTGGCTGTCCTGCTTACCCGTCTGCGTCTCCCTTAACTCATCGTCGTCTTCATGCTCTTCACCATAATGGCTACGCCTCAGCTTTACTGCCTTTCGTTCGACTTCTACCCAAAGCCTGTATGTTGAAACAGCCATTCTGTCACTACAGGATCGCCGTAATCGCTACTGTCTTTGCAAAGCTACTTTGCGCTGTCCCTACAACACCTTCACTCTCGCTTATGTCTTTCTTTGACTACTACCTCTCCTGTGGGCCCTGTTCCCTTTCACAATCTTCCCCTTTCTGTACGACTGTCTCGCTTGCTAGTTTCTCTCTCGGTCTGCGTAATCAATAGTTCCCCTCGTGTTGTCCCATCCTTTCCCCCCAAGGAGGGTCCCTCTTCCTAGGCTTTGTAGAACTGTGACCGTATGAATAAAGCGTTTACCCCTTCTTCATCTATACCCCTCCCATCCCAAATCCTTGTCCTGACCTCTTCCAAGTGCTATATAGTCGTAATGGCTTGGCGCTTTCCCCTGATAGTTCCATTCCATTATCACCATACCACACTACCACTACCACACAAAATCTTGCCTTACAGGCTTAATAGAATTCTACGATCAGTTGACAAAGATTAAACAAGAAAGAGAAGGACGGCGGACTGCATTTTCTTGGACTCTCGGAAAGCCTTTGACACAGTACCCCATAAGAGGCTGATGCATAAGCTGGAGAAACAGGCAGGTGTAACTGGTAGGGTGCTCCAGTGGATAAGGGAGTACCTAAGCAATGGGAAGCAAAGAGTTTTAGTGAGGGGATGAACCTCAGATTGGCGTGAAGTCACCAGTGGAGTCTCACAGGGCTCTGTACTCGGACCAATCCTGTTTCTGAAATACATAAATGATCCCCCAGAGGGTATAGACTCATTCTTCTCAATGTTTGCTGACGACGCCAAAAATTATGATATGGAATAAGACAGAGGAGGACAGTTTGAGGCTTCAAGAAGACCTGGACAAGCTGCAGGAATGGTGGAACAAATCGTTGTTAGAGTTTAACCTAAGCAAATGTAATGGAATCAAGATAGGTGTAGGGAGCAGGAGACCAGATACAAGGTAACATTCGGGAGATGAAATTCTTCAAGAGTCAGAGAGAGAGAAAGGCCTGGGGGTTGATATCATGCCAGACCTGTCCCCTGAAGCCCATATCAAGAGGATAACATCAGTGGCATATGCCAGGTTGGCTAACATAAGAACGGCATTCAGAAACTTGTGTAAAGAATCTTTCAGAACATTATATACCACATATGTTAGACCAATCCTGGAGTATTCGGCTCCAGCATGGAGTCCATACCTAGTCAAGCATAAGACTAAACTGGAAAAGATTCAGAGGTTTACCACTAGACTAGTACCCAAACTGAGGGGTATGAGCAACGAGGAGAGACTACGGGAATTAAACCTCACGTCACTGGGAGACAGAGGAGTTAGAGGGGACATGATCACTACATACAAGATTCTCAGAAGAATTGATAGGGGTAGATAAAGACAGACGTTTTAACACAAGGGTCACCAGCACTATCTTGAGGTTATCTTGAGTTGATTTCGGGGCTTTAGTGTCCCCGCGGCCCGGTCCTCGACCAAGCCTCCACCCCCAGGAAGCAGCCCGTGACAGCTGACTAACTCCCAGATACCTATTTACTGCTAGGTAACAGGGGCATAGGGTGAAAGAAACTCTGCCCATCGTTTCTCGCCGGCGCCCGGGATCGAACTCGGGACCACAGGATCACAAGTCCAGCGTGCTGTCCGCTCGGTCGGCCGGCCCCCTAGCACTAGGGGACACAGGTGGAAATTGAGTGCCCAAATGAGCCATAGAGAAGTTAGAAATAATTTTTTCAGTGACAGAGAAGTAAACAAATTGAATGCATTAGGAAGTGATGTGGAGGAGGCTGACTCCATACACAGTTTCAAGTGTAGATATGATAGAGCCCAATTGGCTCAGGAACCTGTACGTTAGTTGATTGACAGTTGAGAGGCAGAACCAAAGAACCAGACCTGAACCTCCGCAAGTACAACTAGGTATGTACACTATCTCTATCACCACTACCACACCACCCCTATGACACAACCATTACCACACACACGACCACAACCACACATACCATCACTATCACTTCCACCACACAACCACTACCACACCACCACTACCACACAACCACTACCTCACCATCACTACCACCATTACCACACCACCACAGCCACACAACAGGACGGCAGCACTCTTCAGCACGGGTGGGACACGAACAAGGGGTCACAGGTGGAAACTTAGTACCCAGACGAGTCACAGAGACCACACACCGCTTCTACCACCACTACCACTACCACACCACCTCTACTAAACTACCAGTACCACCACTACCACACCACAACTACCACTTACACCACTACCACACCACCACTCACACCATTACCGCACACAACCACAACTACCACCACTACCACACCACCAATACCACCATAACACACCACTACTACCTTCACTTCCACACCATCACTACCACACACAACCCCACTAACAAACTACCAGTACCAGCACTATCACAACAATACTCCCATTACCACCATCCACCACTACCACATCAAGTGGGGATTCGCTGCTCTGCTACCGGAGGGCGATGACCTTCGGCCTGAGCTGTCAGTGTTAGCCTGTAGCTGCTCCGTGGTGGTCGTTGTTGACGGTAGGGTGCGGCCGTTGGCCTGGGCCCGGCAAGTGTTATGGCGACGGCTGGTGGCGGCCGTGTTCGCTGTGTCGACACCGTGCGGCTAGATTTCTCGGCCCCTGTTGATTGGCCCCTGGTGGAAGTTGCCCTCATGGATGTACTGGACGTGGAGTTTCCTGATCTCTACGGTTTGGAAAACTTTCATCTACCCGAGTGGCGGTGCCGTTCTCCTCGTCCAGTACCTATCAGCTGTTTGTGCGCCACTGGGATGCCCAGACGTGTGTGGTTCCTGGTTCTGCTGTGACGGTGAAGGTCTCGGATCCGTGGGGACCCTTGACCTTTGTGAGCGTCCATGGCTCGCTGGTGCACTTTCCTGAGGATGAGCTCTGTAATGCATTCCGTAAATATGGTGCGGTGTTGTGGCATCGTCATACCTGTCTTCATAGTGGACGACTGAAGGGGCTCCGTATGGGTGCGCGTACTTTGCGCATGAGGCTCTCTGGGACTATTCCCTCCCGGGTGGCTGTGTGGGGGTTCTAAGTACGGGTTTTTTACCAAGGACAGACACTCCTGCTTCCGGTGTGGTGAGGTGGGTCACTTCGCTGCAGGTTGCCGTGCTCCTCGTACGGAGGACCCGTCGGTGTTCCACGAGGATGATTTCCCGCACTTGCCGGAGGTATTGCCGACTCATGTAGGTCGGGCTCTGTGGGTGTGCCTGAGGAGGTGTCTTTCCCTGCTGTACCTGCCTCTTCGTCTGCTGCTGTTTTGTCTGATTTGCCGGTTGACTCTGCTGGTCTGGCGGTTCCTGCTCCATGTGCCCAGTTTCTGGTGGCAGTGGAGTTGCATTGCGATCCGTGTGGATCCATGGAGTCAGCCACGATTGGTGTGGGGCGGCCCTTATGCTAGAGCCGGTGCGCTTCCCGAGGCTGGGGGTGATGTGGGTCTCGTGTCTCCTGATGGTGAGCCCAGCGGTGTTCCTGGTGCTGGTGCAGTGGGGCCGCCGTCTGCTGTTGATAGTGCTGTGCCTCCCGTGGTTGCACTGTGTTCTTCTATCCCACGCTGGAAGTGCGCTCCGAGGAATCAGTCGCATAGCAGGGGGCCCCCCTGGGAAGAGGATAGAGGCTTCGGGTGGTGTGGCTTTGGCAGGAGCTCCTCCCTCCACTCCTCCTACAGTTCCTCCGCCCCTTCGGACTCGGGGTCTGGCAGTGTGCAGGGCGTTGAGTGTGGCGTGGTGCTCAAGGCGGTGGAGGACAAGATGAGGAAGTGGATGGTGTCGGCAGTGCCTGGGGATGCCTCGTCGCGTGGTGTCTCCACCTTGCGGCTTGCGAGGGTTCCTGTACAGCCATCTTCCGGGGTGCGGCGGGTGGTTGAGCCTGGTGGTGTGGGTGGGCTCCCGCTGGGGGTGCGGATGTTTCCCCTGGGGGAGGTGTCGGGTTGGGGGTGTACTGAGGTTCTTCCGATGGCGCCCTCTGTTGTATGTGCGTTGATGATCGTTCGGGGGTTTAAATGATCTTGGGGGTCCAGTTGGGCCTGTTGGATGTTCTGCAGGAACAGCGTGTAGATGTGGCTCTGATCCAGGAGCATAATGTTCGTGATGTGTTTGTGTTGCAGAGTTTGTGTGCCCATTATCATGTTGTGCTCAATCCGCCGAGGACATCCTTTGGGGGGACGCTTATGTTTTTTCGGAGGGCTTCCTTCTCCGTGCTTCACAAGGTGATGGATGAGGATTGGTGGGTTTTGTTTGTTCGGGTGGAGTTTTTGGGGGTCGTCGTTCCGTTCGTGCCGGCGGCACGCCGTCAGGAACGAGAGGAGATTTTTAGGTGGGGCTTCTCCCCTTCCTGCGTCATGCTATGTGAGGTATAGTTTTTGGTGGGAATTTTAATTGTGTAACGAGTGCGCAGGACTGTAATAGTGTAACAAACTAGGTTTGTTGTAAGAATTATTCAGAATGTTTTATCTACACATCGGAGAATGGGAAGCTGGACCCACGTGTGGTGACCCGAGAGCAGCCCCTTGGGGAATTGGCGGTGAAGATAACTGGCGCCTTTGTTCACAAGTTTCGTATAATGAATCATTCTATAGTATTCAGTAATTTAGAGAATTAGGCTTCATTCAAATTGTATAATATTCCTGGTTATAGTATCAAGAGTACCCTGATTGCTAAAAGAATGAATTAAGTCACCATCAGTGATGTCACGAGCCGTGACTAGACCTCGGCGCGGAAGAATTTGAGTGACCTCAGCGGTCACAGGTCATTAGAGGTTCCATGTCCACTATTTCTCAAAGGTCAAATAGCCATTTTGTAATCGGGAATAGCTCTTTCCTAAGGTGCTTGTGTAATTAATTAACTTCAGTTAAAATAATTCAACCAATCTGGATCATTCAGGACAACAGAGGCTAGTTGTTAAACTTAAGACTTGATAGTAACTTAGACTATGCGGAAGAATACAATGCTCTGGGCTTCTGGGTAGAGGAGCAGGTGGGAAGGACAGTGTGGTATCCGGAGCAAGACAGGGAGGTGTCCACTCCACCTCCTCCCCAGACCAGCAGTCCACCGCTGGTCGCCTATAGAAGGTAAAGGTTGCTAAGAGTGTTGTTATAGGGAATAGGTCAACTCATTGCCGATAAATGTATAAGTCAGGGAATATTAACAATAGGGAGTGCACTTATGTAGATTTTGTTTAGTTTTGAATAAATTAATTAGTTAGTAATTGGCACTTTCATTATTTACATTTTTGTGTAATTTACTTGATTTGTCCGGGACCACGTGGGCAGTGTGGCCTAGTCTGAGTTGGGCAGATTCTAACACCAAATCAGAATTCATTTACTCCCTTTGATTTAATATTTCCACACTTAAGACAACCCTCCCATACTTTACTAGTGAGGATCAAGCCCCATGGTTGATTGATTAGCATGATCGATCCAGACCTCAATCATTGATCAGTGTTACTGGTCTGGTGGTGGCAGCATAGGCGATCCTAGAACTTTGCTAGAAGTCGGTTTTCACGTCATACGGGTTGTAGAATCTTAAGTCGGTCAATCGTCTTAAGACCACGTGGCATGGAGTCGGCTCAAGTAAGAGTCTTGGGGTCCCTTGGTAGAGAGATAAGTTAGAATACAGACAGAGAGAAAGGGGGTAGAGATCGAATATTACCACTCCCCCCGTGTTACAATGGTGCACAGCGGTGGTTTCAACAATTTTGTTTGAAGTTGTTGAAAGGCTCACGCGTCTAGCCATTCGGACACATGCGTGGATGCTAGGGAGTCAGCCGCGGGCCGCGGGCCAGGATTAGCAGTGAGCTGATACGATTAAGGATTAGTTAGTAAATTAGGCTGTTAAGATTTATTGGCTAAGGAGACTGCTCCGAGTTGATTGGACTGGGTACCTTACTCGAGCCATTGCAATTTCTTCAGAGGTGTTGGGAGCCGCCATACTCTCAACAACAGTTCCTTGTGGGCTGTCTGGGCGGATTTATCTGTGGGACGCCAAGAGATAGTCCGAGGGCGTTGTTAGACGACCCAAAACGCTAGGGAAAACGTAAATCCGTGAAGGGCGTTGCGGCCTCAGAGGGACGGACTAGTAAACTACCTAGCAGCGATTCGACGAGTAAGTGATCGCACACTTAGTGGAGGTTGAGTCGTCTCTAGTCTTAATTATTGCTGAAAGCTGCATGTCGCTCTGATAGAATCTAGCTGGTCGAGACCCCTAGGTTAGGCGCGGTACGGCGAGCCGGTATGAGCGATTATAGGATTAAATAGAGTGTATCTTCGAATTAAGTATAATTAAATTTATATAAAGTAATTCCTTTTATTTGCTTTGTTCTAGAGATTAAAAATTTTTCCCATAAATTCAATCCCCAGTTAAATTTTCCCAAGTGTTCAGTATTTTCTTGTGCATTAGGCTAAGTGCGTACATTAAGTTTTGCTATTCCTTATTATATTAGTCTAAGTCAGAGGCGTTGTTTCTAGAGCGTAGTTAATCCTCTGAACTTAGGACTATATGTCGGTCACGATCGTTAGTGAAGGAGTTTGTTTAGGGATAGTAATTTTCATTGTAAATGTTTGATAGAGCTCGTGGAAATATTTCTAAGTATTTCGGGATAAGTTTTCAGCTAAGTCAACGTCGGAAAGTCATTAACTGTAATTAATTGGTATTCGTGGGTCACGTATATGATCTGGGCGTCATTAGGATTCCCCAGTCGATGCGAGTGATATTTTTTTAGTTTTTACCAGTAAGACGGTAGAATTGTGTTTTAGACTTAGAATTCTGTTTTAAGTAGAAACGTAGGTGGAAAATTTTTTAAGTCCAGCTTGGGCTAGAATCGGGCTTTTTGGCGAAAATTCGAGTTTTCATGTTTCGTGTATATTCTAAGGCCAGCATTACCCTCTAGTGCGCTCAAGGGACGTAATTCTGTTCTTAAGCATTAAACATTGATAATTACATTTTTGCCGAATTTAGTTATTTTTCGAGAAAATCGTGGTGTACTTTTGTCAGAGTCCACTTGAGGTGAAAACCTCAGATTTTGACGAAAATTCGAATTAATGAGTGTTGAAACCGCCCAATGTGTCAGTATTGTTCTGTATATGTTACAACCCTGGGTCATTTAGATGGAAACCAGAGGTCAAATTTTGAGCTTAATAAACTACCATATAGTAAACACGCTTCGCGAGCTGCATATGTCGTATCTTCCCTGCCAGACGTAAGACTATTCTTGTTTCTCAAAGAGTATTTAAAGATTGAGCTTGGGGTTGATTATTAAATAATAAAATAGGCACCAACTATGTTTACTAATACTGTCTAATCAATTGTAAAGTAAACCGGAGTAAACTTGGTATCGGGCACCGGTATGATTAGTTGAACAGTCTGCCGGCAGCATAGCCTTCTGAGAAGGAGACGAGAGACTCGCTCGGCCTTCTCTGCTGGCTGGCTGTGGTGAAAGGAAGTGCCTCTCCTTCCTCTTAGTTCTTTATTTCTGTGTCTTCGTCTGGTTAAGTCATCTTTGCTATTTTTTATGGTTATATTCTGGCATACCCTTGTTCTATGTGTAGAGTAGTATACCTGGGGTGTAGTAAGTGTTTTTAAGTGTTATTGTACTAGTTATTCCAAAGGGGGTCTCAGTGGAACCACGTGGTCCCCCTACCCTAAGCTGACTCTAACTTCAAGTGTTTTATAGTAGAGCTTTACCCTAGCTTGTTTTCAGTGTAAAACCTTGTATCCTGTCTATGTGGACCAAGGCTTTTAACGTAAGATTGTGTGGTAAAGTTAGTATTATATTGTTATTGGTGTGATTGTGTATGGGGGGGTTGTTAAGGGGTTAATAAATAAGTAAGTTTGAACGGCGTATCCCTTTTTCCTGTGTGGGAGTACAATGATCTACCTCTAGCCTAACAGGGTTTAGTAGCAAGTATTTATTACTGTGGATATTTTATTTTGGGGGCCGGGCCTTTTAGTTCTCCCATATTTGATACCTCTGTATTCTACTTACCCGAACCCCTGAATAGTACCAGTTCCCCCATAGCAAGCCCACCATCATTTATAACAAGTGGTTGGCCTGTCTGGGAGGAACTTTATTATTGTAAAAAAATTAGATTTTTGAGTGCCAAAACTAAAAATTCTTGTTTCCGCAGAACGGTTGTGGGCTAGCCTAGGGTCCAGCTCATCTGGCGTAGGACATTCTTTGCACTGACTGGACACCCAGCTGGATCCCTTCACGATTAAGGTTAGTGTGGCCTTGTGTTAGGGGCCGTGCAAATTTTTGTTTTTTTTCCAATTTTTATTTTTTAATTTTTTCTGTGGCTAGGAGCTAAAATTTTTAGTGATGTCATCTGAAATGCAGAGACTGGCAATGAACCCTTCAGTGATAGAGATAAAGAAGCTCACCAAAGCAAATTTAGTATTGTTAGGCAAGGAATTTGGCCTAGAATTAAATGACGCAGATAGAAAGTGGACTTTGGTGAATGAAATTTTACGGCATTGTATAGACCAAGAACTAGTGCCAAGTGATACAATTTTATGCGAGCCCAATTCAGGGGAAAGTGTAGCTAGTAGAAATATAGAATTAGAATTAACACTAGCCAAGTTAAGACTGGCAGAGCAAGAGGCCAGAGTAGCAGAACAAAAGGCTAAAGTGGAAGAGCAAAGGCTCAAAAATGAGGCGGCAAGAATAGTACCACCACCTACTGGGGACTCGAACTCCAGACATTCTGATAAAAAACACAACTTGCCTGATTTTCAGAGTCAGACCCTGAAAGATTTTTCAACCATTTTCAGAGACTAGCCATGTCCATGAACTGGCCAAGGGAAGAGTGGGTGAAAATCTTGCAGGGGCGGCTTAGGGGTAAAGCACAAGATATTTTTATTAATATGCCTGACGACGAGTGTTTTGTATATGATGAAGTCAGGGAAAGAATTTTGAGGGCGTATGAAATTACTCCTGAAGCTCACCGCCAAACTTATCGCAACCTTAGGCCTACTCACAACCAACCGTTCACTGAATTTGCTAATGAGCAAAGTAGATTGTTTGATAAATGGATTCGCTCGGCTAAAGCCGAAACATACGAGGCACTCAGGAATTTAGTCTTAGTCGAACAATTTATAGATAGTATGCCAGAATACATTACGCAATACCTAAGAGGTAGGGTAGAGTTAAATTCTAAAATAGGGGATTTGGCCAAGATGGCAGAAAACTACCAGTTGGCGGGCAAAAGGCCCAATAAAAATAATTTTACCCCACAGAGTAGCAAAACTTATACCCACAGCCAGTCCAGACCAGCTCATTCTAAACCTTTACCTAATGCACCTTCTGTTTCAGACATAACTAACCCTGTTAAATTGTCTAGCCCCACGACACTAAAGAGTGAACCGAAGGGTAATTCGGTTAGTAATGTCTCTTCTCCCCGACGTTTCTGTGGTCACTGTAAAAGTTCAACCCACAATATTAGCCGTTGTTGGCAACTGTACCCGGAAAAAAGACCCAATGCTCTCGTTGTGACACAGGGCTTGAGGCCTTCTGAAGGGTTAGGGAGTAAGACCTCCAACCCACAGTGGTTGGACCTGCTTACCCCATTCTTATCGAAAGGGAGACTACTTTTGTCTGAGGGTTCTTCCTGGAGGGACGTGGTGATCTTCCGAGACACCGGTGCCATCCAGACTTTAATTTTAGAGAGTGCTTTGCAAGGTGCCAATACTCTCGACACTGGAGAGGTGGTACTGGTCGAGGGTGTCACTAGTGATACTCGAGCAGTACCCCTCCGTAAGGTTACCCTGGAATCTGATTTCCACAAGGGTATTTGTACAGTCGGAGTCACTTCGTACCTACCTTTCCCTAATGTTGATGTAATATTGGGTAATGATTTAGCCGGGGATAAGGTAGGGGACTCCAGACTGCCTGTTATGTTGCCTACCCCAAAGGTTTGCCTGGATTCACCCACCGCAGAGGATAATGTTGTGTACCCTGCGTGCGTGGTGACTAGGTCTATGGGACTTAAATGTAAGGGCAGCCCTGTGCTTGCCAAGGTGGTAAATCCCAAGGACACGAGGGACCTTCCGAGTGGTGAAAGCCCAGTGGACCTTGCGGACACATTCATGGCCCGACTCGATGACGGGGCCGAGGACATTGTGGAGAGCCTGCCACCGCCGCCTACCGAGAGTAGTGGGGAGGTGGAGGAGAACACTGTTGAGCCTCGGCCAATGGCATCTGACCAAGGCCTGGATGCCTCCTTGAGTGAGTTACAGAAAGCTGACCCCAGTCTTGCAGATTGTCACGAGACAGCCGTCTCTGTGGAGGAAATTGTAGACGCAGCAACTGGGTACTACTACAATGATCGGATTTTGATGAGAAAATGGAGACCTCAGAGTGCTCCCTTGTCAAATGAGTGGGAGGTAGTCCACCAGGTTATGTTGCCGACCTGCTATAGAGAGAGAGTTTTGTCAGCTGCCCATGATGATCCTATGGGGGGACATCAAGGCATTAATATTACCTATCACAAAATCTGCAAGTATTTTTTCTGGCCCAAGCTGAAAAGCGATGTGGCAAAATTTTGTAATGCATGTATTGCTTGTCAACTTGTTGGGAAACCAAACCAGACTCCACCTAAAGCTCCTCTTAAGCCTATTGTCGTGCCGGAGGAACCATTTTCTCATGTGGTAATGGACTGTGTTGGTCCATTACCTAGAACTAAGTCTGGTAATATTTACCTAATCACGATGATGTGTATCACGACTCGTTACCCAGAGGCTTTTGCTGTAAGGAACATCCGAGCAAAGACTGTTGTTGCTCGTATGTTGCAATTTTTTTCCACTTTTGGACTGCCTCGGGTTGTGCAGACTGACAATGGTACTAACTTTAAGTCTGATATTTTTGAACAATTTTGTAAGGACCATGGAATAACTCATAAGGTTTCCAGCCCATACCATCCACAGAGTCAGGGGGTCATTGAACGGTTCCATCTAACTCTGAAGCAGATGTTGAAGACATCGTGCGAGAGTTCCCATACCTTCTGGGACGAGAACTTGCCGTATGTTTTGTTTGCTGCTAGGGAGGGGTTGCAAAGTTCACTGGGTTGTTCTCCTTTTGAGTTAGTCTTTGGCCATAAAGTTCGTGGACCCTTGCAAATGTTACAGGAGAATCTGTTAGGGAACGTAACGTTAACCGAAGGTTCGGCTTTCTTTGCGCAACACCACCAGAGACTCAAGGACTGCAAGGCTGCTGCACTAAAGTATCTTGGGAAGGCCCAAGAGAATATGAAAGAACGAAACGATGCTAAGGCTAAGTTGCGGGTATTTCAGCCTGGTGACCCTGTCCTGGTACTAAAGCCTCGACTAGGGAGCACTATGTCCCACAAGTACGAGGCCCCTACATTGTGACAGAGAAGACTGGGGACCTCACGTACAAAGTGAGACACTCTGATAAGCGTAAACAGGTAATGCTCGTACACGTGAATCGGCTGAAGAAGTTCCAGGGCCCCAGGCCCATTGCACTAACCAATGTTTCCATTTCCAGTGAGGGAGGGGATGATTGTTCTGGGGACCCAACTAATCTCATTCTCAATAATTCTAGTTCTGTGAATGCTGTGGAGGAGGGACTGTCCCATTTGCAGATGTCCCAACGTGACGAGGTGCAGTCGTTGCTTGACGAATTCTCCAGTCTGTTCGGGGAGGTCCCGACCCAGACTGATGCCATTTACCATGATGTCGAGTTGACGGACTACACCCCCATTCGCCTTCAACCCTATCGGATGAGTCCGGAAAAGAAGGCCATCGTACGGAAGGAGGTCGACTTCTTGCTCCAGCACGGCCTCATCAGGCCGAGCCAGGGCTCTTGGTGCTCGCCCTGCCTTTTGGTCCCCAAACCAGATGGCTCCTGGCGATTATGCACCGACTACCGGCAGCTCAACAAGGTGACCATAGTGGACGCCTATCCGTTGCCACGTCTCGAGGACTGTATCGACGAAATCGGGAACGCCACGTATGTCTCGAAATTCGATCTCTCGAGGGGGTACTATCAAATCCCGCTCACTGAACGTGCTAAACAACTAACTGCGTTCGTGACACCCGAGGGTGTTTTTGAGTATCAAGTGTTACCATTCGGCTTGCGTAAT
This sequence comes from Procambarus virginalis, assembly GCA_020271785.1. NCBI lineage: Eukaryota > Metazoa > Arthropoda > Malacostraca > Decapoda > Cambaridae > Procambarus > Procambarus virginalis. The sequence goes on from WNGS01008955.1 coordinate 17,603, forward strand.
GCCCCTGCCACGTTCCAGAGGCTAATGAACTCTTTGCTCGCTAATGTGCCAAATTGTCGGGCGTATTTAGATGACATTGTGCTCTTTGATAGTAATTGGGCTGACCACATAGCTAGGTTACGCCAGTTGTTCACAGTGTTGAAAAATGCAAATCTAACCCTAAATGCAAAAAAGTGTCATTTTGGCCAAGGCACAGTGACGTACCTCGGTTATGAAGTGGGCCAAGGAAAAGTGTTACCTCGGCAAGATAAAATCAGTGCCATTCTGGACTATCCAGTGCTCAGGTCTAAAAAGGACATTCAACGATTTATCGGTATGTGTGCGTACTATCGACGCTTTTGTCAGAACTTTTCCAGTGTTGCCACTCCTCTCACAGACTTGTTGCGGAAGGCCGTTAAATTTAAGTGGTCATCGGACTGTGCAGAGGCATTTAAAAATTTGAAATTGATCTTAGCTTCCGCCCCAGTGCTTGCTAGTCCAAGGTTCGACCGTCCGTTTAAAATTCAAGTTGACGCGTCTGACTCGGGTGCTGGTGCAGTGTTGTTGCAAACTGGGGATGATAAAGTGGAACACCCAGTATATTATTACTCTGTGAAATTTGACAAGGCGCAGCGCAATTATTCAGTGATAGAAAAAGAGGCGTTGGCGCTAGTGTTAACATGTAAAAAGTTCGAAGTCTACCTCACTGGTAATATAGTGGAAGTGTACACGGACCATAACCCACTAGTTTTCATGAATCAGATGAAGCAGAAGAATAAACGCATCCTCAGGTGGGCATTGTACCTACAGGACTTTAATCTGTCTATTATCCACCTACCGGGCCGGCTCAACGTGATAGCCGACGCTCTGTCCCGCTTGCCTGAGTAACATTCATCTGAGCCACAGGAAGCCATACCAACTGTCATGCTTTAGTTATTTTTTTTGTAGGTTCTCCTGTGACATTAAATATTCCGTGTCCAATTTATTTACTTCCCTTTTTTTTTTTGTTTTTGTGTATGTTTTTTTCTTTCAGAGAATTCCCTTGTATTTTTTTTTGCAGAGAATTGTTGTTTTGATTGATTTTCTTTATGTCATGGATTTCCTTTTTATTCTCTGTATACTCTTACAAAAAATATGACTACTATTCTAGTAGTCACATTTTTTTTCTCTGAAGGGGGGAGGAGTGTTACGACCCTGGGTCTTTAGATGGAAACCAGAGGTCAAATTTGAGCTTAATAAACTACCTATAGTAACACGCTTCGCGAGCTGCATATGTCGTATCTTCCCTGCCAGACGTAAGACTATTCTTGTTTCTCAAAGAGTATTTAAAGATTGAGCTTGGGTTGATTATTAAATAATAAAATAGGCACCAACTATGTTTACTAATACTGTCTAATCAATTGTAAAGTAAACCTGAGTAAACTTGGTATCGGGCACCGGTATGATTAGTTGAACAGTCTGCCGGCAGCATAGCTTTCGGAAGGAGACGAGAGACTCGCTCGTCCTTCTCTGCTGGCTGGCTGTGGTGAAAGGAAGTGCCTCTCCTTCCTCTTATTTCTTTATTTCTGTGTCTTCGTCTGGTTAAGTCATCTTTGCTATTTTTTTATGGTTATATTCTGGCATACCCTTGTTCTATGTGTAGAGTAGTATACCTGGGGTGTAGTAAGTGTTTTAAAGTGGTTATGTACTAGTTATTCCAAAGGGGGTCTCAGTGGAACCACGTGGTCCCTACCCTAAGCTGACTCTAACTTCAAGTGTTTTATAGTAGAGCTTTACCCTAGCTTGTTTTCAGTGTAAAACCTTGTATCCTGTCTATGTGGACCAAGGCTTTTAACGTAAGATTGTGTGGTAAAGTTAGTATTATATTGTTATGGTGTGATTGTGTATGGGGGGTTGTTAAGGGGTTAATAAATAAGTAAGTTTGAACAGAGTATCCCTTTTCCTGTGTGGGAGTACAATGATCTATCTCTAGACACCAGGTGTAGTAGCAAGTATTTATTACTGTGGATATTATTTTGGGGCCGGGCCTTTTAGTTCTCCCATATTTGATACCTCTGTATCTACTTACCCTTACCCTTAATAGTACCAGTTCCCCATAGCAAGCCCCA
>WNGS01008956.1:0-10585 GCA_020271785.1 Procambarus virginalis
TTATTGACTGTGTTGGTCCTTTGCCTCGGCCAAGTGCAGGCAACGCCTTATATCCTAACCATACCTGTTGTCACTACCACCAATTTCCGATCGCAGTTCGTTGAAAATATTACGGCGCTACAGTGGGGAAGAAATCACACTTGAATTATGTGGCATCACCCAGTAATGGATTTCACTAAACAGAGAATCATATAGTCTCAATAAGATTGTGCGTTTGTGCACCACGACATAGTTCACCGAGTGATGTGCTCTTCGAAAACGGACATCTGTGTATACGGTTGCAACCATCAAACAGGTAATGTCCAGTCCCTATCATTCTGCTTCATAGGGTTCTCTTGAGCGTAGTGATCAGACTATCAAAGCACTCTTAAAAAAAGTTTTGTAATGAGACCTCAAAAGATTTGGATAGGCAAATTGATCTTATTATGTGTATTTTCAGAAGCCTCCCAAATGAGTCTTTAGGAGTATCTCCTTGTGAGGTGCTCTACGGACGTAAATGCCATACACCTCTCAAGGCCTTCAATGATTCTCTAACAAGGGTGGATGCCACACCCTTCAGTGAGCCATCAGAAAATTTACGCCCCAGTATCCTTCAAAAACCTACTCAGTCACATTCTAGAGAGGGTACATTCCTTTGCCAGCAACAAACTACAGAAAGACCACAGGAAAGGGATGAATACTCGTTACGGGACCAGCACTGGCAAATTAAAAGGAGATTTAAAAACCAATAGACAAGTTAATATCTCGCCTTATTTCCCTAATCCTGTGAGCTCCTTTACAGGTCATTAACGGTTTCATCGAATGTTGGACCCCTACGTGTTAAAGAGGTGCCTAGGAACAACCTTCAACTAGTTCTACTAGCCCCCGATTGGCGGCTGAAGACCCAGCTGTGCCACAAAAATTTACTCAAGCCCTACCAAGTGGTGTTCCTCCCACTGTGCAAACCAACTACACCACCTTTACACGTCCATACAGCCACAGTAAGATCTTCCCTGCTTCTTCGGCTCTCTTCCAAGTAATGTTTCACGTGACAAGCTGAGACAGACGCTTCTCTTCTAATTCGTCCAAATACTTATGAACTTCACAATCATTATTCAGGACGATAATAGTGCTTCAATCATCAAAATCATCAGAGAACATCACGAGTTGTTTTTTCGATGATGACCCAAAGGATGTAACTGTTGCTGAAAAAAAAAGAAGAAAGGCAACGACACCAACTTTGCTACGCTTACACTGAACCATCCGAGTCGAAAATAAAAAAATTCGGTTCCAAAAACTAACGTATCATAACCAGAGGCAAGCAACCTGAGCCTAAAACGGGAAGTACTATATGCGGGCTGAGTATAGTAATCGATCATTGGACTGCGAAAATGGACTGGCGTACCCCTTGATAAAGTCCCCGGGTCCGTCACCTGATGCATCCTGGCTACCCAACAAACCAACAAACTATGGACCAATCCGTCTTTGCACGAATTATAGGAAGTTGAACCAGTTCACAGTGGAGGACGCCTACCCAATACCCAGGTAGACGACATTCTGGATGACATTGGTAATGCACCGCTTAGAAACCTGTCTCAGATAGACTTAAGTAGTTACTCAAGGGCTACTACCAAGGTGAGTTTAACAAGAGCGATCTAAGGTCGTCCGCTTTTATAACCCCATTCGGGCTTTTCAGGTACAATAGCCTTCCCTTTGGACTCTGCAATGCCCCATCCCTTTCATGAAAGTAGCTTGATAACAACACGCGGTACACAACACCAGGGCCTTAGGACAACAGACCAACAACGGCCTTATAATTAATGGAAATAGAACAATTTGCTGCGTAGCAAGCCAGACACCTGTGAGCGTAGACACCTGCTCCAGCCTCAACAAACGGCATTGTTTCTCAAGCTCCATGAAGCGGCCCCCCCTCACCATCATCTAGTAACAAGGTCCCCCTTCGACGTAAAGGTAAAGTTGCGTTTGACCTGGTGTCATTGTCCTATTAAGGTGGGAGTGGGCAGACCTGTCGGCTGGGGTGTCCAGTTAAATTCCACTTTCAACAGCAATCCAACAGATAGTCCACAGGTCCTACTACCAGGGAAGTCAGCTCTCTTTCGCTATGGGCCTTGGTCTGTCTTCCAATATTAACCAACGATAGAGTGTTGTGAAGAATTTTACGCACACTGTTTGCAAAACAGCCATATAATCACTTAACTCTTCCCCAAGCACGTAAATTGGCCTAAGAGAGTCAAAAAAACCGTTATGACATCTCGAAACAACTCAAATGCCGTCCTCTGTTCTAATCCTTATATTCTCCTGCCTCAAGCAAGATATCAAGACGCCTTTCATACTCCATGTCGACGCCAGTGGTACAGGCATCGCAAGTGCACCTTAATGCAGGGGAAGCTGCCACGAGAGAGGTTCACCTTAATCGCTACTATATTTTGCGAGTTAGCGCTTCATCAGAAGTCAATACAGTTACTATAGAGTAAGGTAACTACTCTCCAATCGAGTCCACTGAGCTTACACCACTTTAACCATATCTTCATGTGCTAGGGTAGGATCCTCACCTACCATCTAATCTATTGCGGACCACAACCCTGTAATTGCCTACGTCAACCCAATTATAATAACCAACGTCTGCTTGCGTCAAGTAGCAGTCGTTATTATTGCAGAGGCTTACAATTTGAAGAGGTCCTCTACATCAGGGGCCGGAATAACGAGTCATCGCTGATCGCCCATCTGTTGTCCAGATGCATGAGGTAGAGGGCTAGCACCCACCGGTCTCACTCGTAACAATCCAGTGCGTACGCGACTCGCCAGAACAGCACACCGGGCTTCTGGGGAGAGGTTGGTGTGACGGATAAGCGGCTTCCCCAGAGATTCTATAAGCCTGCTATAAAGTAGGCACAAGAATCTGTCTTCATTCTCAAAACAATATTATGCAAAAATAAAAACGTTTAATATAGTAGGATTGTAGGTACATATATTTCGAAAAGGACAATGGTGACAGGGCACAAACGCACCAGATTAGAGAGGATCAACCGCGTTGACCTTCAACACCAACCAACGGGTTACAGCACTACTGCACACCGTGGGTTCGAGCTGCACAAGCACTGCTGGTCGACTAACCAACCCAGCAAACCTACGCGACTTGTGACGTGACACGAATGTCCGTGACAGGTTCGCGTTGTTGGAAGCCATGCTCGAACCGAACACATTCACGACTGAGAGATATTAACGCCCAGCGTCCACGGCCAATCACAATCTCGGTCCAGGACACCATTTGTTAATGAGTCCCTTTGCCAGCAGTCTCATGCCGCCAGAAATATATACATTATGTGCTCCTTCTATGAACAGAACCGTAATGTGACCCACACGAGTCGTGTGTGATCATAAAATAATGAGAGGTTATTAATGAGACACAGCGGATATAGTTTGGTTCGGCAGGGATCACACCATGGTTAATCATTTGTTAAGCGTAACCAGTTCCCAGCCATTTTCATCAATGATTCTTTTATAATAATTTATATGACTGTGTTTTTTCAATTTTACATTTATCGTTTAATCGATCCAGATTTTCTTTAATATTTTATTTTTGTTAAAGTTACTAAGATTAGGATAATGTGCACTTATTTTATATGTTTTGTGCTTTTCGTAGTATCTTCCTTCCACATAAAGATTATCTGACAAGCAGATCAACTCTGTTTTTTCCTTTTTTTTTTATAACTGAAATGTATTGGCCCAGCATTGAGTCATCTGACATCATTTGTCTTGGACAGACTGGACCACCACCCATTTCAACAACCCCCACGTTACCGGTCAAACAACAATATATATATATTATTCTATAACAATATATATAATAGTATATCACTATATATAGTATCGATATTACGACTATGTGGCACATACACACAACCTTGCATAAGGAAATGCCCCTCAACGCACAAAAGCAACCACTAAAAACTCTATGCCCCACTAAAGGATTCGAAACCCAAAGGTGAGCCAGGGCATCAGTGTGTTGACCCCCTTGAGCAGTGTACCAGTACCATAACAACATCAAGGCCACATATTGTAAAAATTATTGGGACGAGCAGAATAGCGGTATCGGAACTATTGCACAAATACCCGGCCAAATCGGTCTCATCTGGTGACAAAATTTCTGAGCAACAGCTATTTCTCAAATCCACATTCCAGACAATTGGCTGCAATGGGGGGGACGGAGGCGGGACTAGGGGTGGAGTAACGCTTGGGGGGGGGATTGGGCGCGTGCGTATCACGCGTTTGCTAAATAATGTGTTTTGGTGCGTCGCCTCTCTTTGTGACAACAAATAAAAGGGATACAGACCGGGTATAATAATATAATAATGTATATGTTTTAAATACAGTGGTATGAATTGATTGCTTGTCGTGCAAAAGAGTAGACTAAACAGCCAAAGCGAGCTGAAGAAGTCTTTCTATAAACTTTTGTTTCTGTGACTTTAACCGGCGTTAGTCAGTCATATGAATCAAGGGGGGCGGGAGACGAGGAGGGGGGGGGGGTTAGGGGTAAATAAGTTGATCATAATTAGTGTTAGGCGACGGTCAGTGATTGTTGCCTTTGGGGCGTCACTACCACCTATAACCACGAAGGGGAGTAACTGTGTGCTATACGTAAGTCAGGGTATGTACCGGTGACAAAAAGGCCATCCTCGTAAAAAAAATATCCTATGGAGAATCGCAGTAATAAAAAAACAGTAAATCGGGGTTGTGCTGGACCCCGAGGAGAGGTAGGAGAGGCGGGACCCACGAGGGAGAGAGGAGGTGGCGTGTTGCCGCACGAGGGAGAGGGGAGGTGGGCTTGAGACCCTGACGGAGGGTAATGGGGAGAGGGGAGAGGGGTGGCGGGGGGGGGGTTGCACCACGAGAGAGAGGGGGAGGGGAGGCGGGACGCAGACGAGGAGAGAGAGGACGGGGAGAGTGGACCTCTACCAGCGAGGGTGAGAGAGGAAGGGGATCGGCGGGACCCACTAGGGAGAGGGGACGGGAGGCGGGGAATATTTGATCAACTCTCAGTAGATCCGGTGGGCAGGTGCTGGGGGGGGGTTTAGTGTTGTTTATTGAGAACACTGAGGAGAAGGAAGTTTTACTGCTGCACCCATCCCTGAACCCCTCCGAGTTCTCTCCTTTCCTTTGACACACTTTCATCACCCCCTGGTGCTCCTCCCGGCCCCCTTCATCACCCCTGGTGCTCCTCCCGGCCCCTTCATCACCCCCTGGTGCTCCTCCGGCCCCCTCATCACCACCTGGTGCTCCTCCCGGCCCCTTCATCACCCCCTGGTGCTCCTCCCGGCCCCTTCATCACCCCTGGTGCTCCTCCCGGCCCCTTCATCACCACCTGGGCTCCTCCCGGCCCCCTTCATCACCCCCTGGTGCTCCTCCCGGCCCCTTCATCACCCCCTGGTGCTCCTCCCGCCCTCCTCATCACCCCTGGTGCTCCTCCCGGCCCCTTCATCACCCCCTGGTGCTCCTCCCGGCCCCCTTCATACCCCCTGGTGCTCCTCCCGCCCCCTTCATCACCACCTGGTGCTCCTCCCGGCCCCCTCATCACCACCTGGTGCTCCTCCCGGCCCCTTCATCACCCCTGGTGCTCCTCCCGGCCCCCTTCATCACCCCTGGTGCTCCTCCCGGCCCCTTCATCACCCCCTGGTGCTCCTCCCGGCCCCCTTCATCACACCTGGTGCTCCTCCCGGCCCCCTTCATCACGCCCTGGTGCTTCTCCCAGCCCCCTCATCACCCCCTGGTGCTCCTCCCGGCCCCCTTCATCACCCCCTGGTGCTTCCCGGCCCCTTCATCACCCCCTGGTGCTCCTCCCGGCCCCTTCATCACCCCCTGGTGCTCCTCCCGGCCCCCTTCATCACCCCCTGGTGCTCCTCCCGGCCCCCTTCATCACCACCTGGTGCTCCTCCCGGCCCCTTATCACCCATGGTGCTCCTCCCGGCCCCTTCATCACCACCTGGTGCTCCTCCCGGCCCTTCATCACCCCCTGGTGCTCCTCCCGGCCCCCTTCATCACCACCTGGTGCTCCTCCCGGCCCTTCATCACCCCCTGGTGCTCCTCCCGGCCCCTTCATCACCACCTGGTGCTCCTCCCGGCCCCTTCATCACCACCTGTGCTCCTCCGGCCCCTTCATCACCACCTGGTGCTCCTCCCGGCCCCCTTCATCACCCCTGGTGCTCCTCCCGGCCCCTTCATCACCACCTGGTGCTCCTCCCGGCCCCTTCATCACCCCTGGTGCTCCTCCCGGCCCCTTCATCACCCCCTGGTGCTCCTCCCGGCCCCTTCATCACCACCTGGTGCTCCTCCGGCCCCTTCATCACCACCTGGGCTCCTCCCGGCCCCCTTCATCACCACTGGTGCTCCTCCGGCCCCTTCATCACCCCTGGTGCTCCCCCGGCCCCTTCATCACCCCCTGGTGCTCCTCCCGGCCCCCTTCATCACCTGGTGCTCCTCCCGGGCCCCTTCATCACCACCTGGTGCTCCTCCCGGCCCCTTCATCACCACCTGGTGCTCTCCGGCCCCCTTCATCACCCCTGGTGCTCCTCCCGCCCCTTCATCACCACCTGGTGCTCCTCCCGGCCCCTTCATCACCCCTGGTGCTCCTCCCGGCCCCTTCATCACCACCTGGTGCTCCTCCCGGCCCCTTCATCACCCCTGGTGCTCCTCCCGGCCCCTTCATCACCACCCTGGTGCTCCTCCCGGCCCCCTTCATCACCACTGGTGCTCCTCCCGGCCCCCTTCATCACCCCCTGGTGCTCCTCCCGGCCCCCTTCATCACCCCTGGTGCTCCTCCCGGCCCTTCATCACCACCTGGTGCTCCTCCCGGCCCCTTCATCACCACCTGGTGCTCCTCCCGGCCCCCTTCATCACCCCCTGGTGCTCCTCCCGGCCCCCTTCATCACCACCTGGTGCTCCTCCGGCCCCCTTCATCACCCCTGGTGCTCCTCCCGCCCCCTTCATCACCACCTGGTGCTCCTCCCGGCCCCCTTCATCACCCTGGTGCTCCTCCCGGCCCCTTCATCACCACCTGGTGCTATAATGCATCACTATAATGTAGTCCACATGTTAATTAATATAATGGTGAACGGTCCCACAGTTCAACACTGTACTCACCAAGACTCTCAGGTCCCACAGTTCAACACTGTACTCACCAAGACACTCAGGTCCCACAGTTCAACACTGTACTCACCAAGACACTCAGGTCCCACAGTTCAACACTGTACTCACCAAGACTCTCAGGTCCCACAGTTCAACACTGTACTCACCAAGACTTTCAGGTCCCACAGTTCAACACTGTACTCACCAAGACTCTCAGGTCCCACAGTTCAACACTGTACTCACCAAGACTCTCAGGTCCCACAGTTCAACACTGTACTCACCAAGACACTCAGGTCCCACAGTTCAACACAGTACTCACCAAGACTCTCAGGTCCCACAGTTCAACACAGTACTCACCAAGACTCTCAGGTCCCACAGTTCAACACTGTACTCACCAAGACTCTCAGGTCCCACAGTTCAACACTGTACTCACCAAGACACTCAGGTCCCACAGTTCAACACAGTACTCACCAAGACTCTCAGGTCCCACAGTTCAACACTGTACTCACCAAGACACTCAGGTCCCACAGTTCAACACTGTACTCACCAAGACTCTCAGGTCCCACAGTTCAACACAGTACTCACCAAGACACTCAGGTCCCACAGTTCAACACAGTACTCACCAAGACTCTCAGGTCCACAGTTCAACACTGTACTCACCAAGACACTCAGGTCCCACAGTTCAACACTGTACTCAACAAGACTCAGGTCCCACAGTTCAACACTGTACTCACCAAGACTCTTAGGTCCCACAGTTCAACACTGTACTCACCAAGACTCTCAGGTCCCACAGTTCAACACTGTACTCACCAAGACTCTCAGGTCCCACAGTTCAACACAGTACTCACCAAGACTCTCAGGTCCCACAGTTCAACACAGTACTCACCAAGACTCTCAGATCCCACAGTTCAACCTAGTACTCACCAAGACTCTCAGGTCCCACAGTTCAACACAGTATCACCAAGACTCTCAGGTCCCACAGTTCAACACTGTACTCACCAAGACTCTCAGGTCCCACAGTTCAGCACAGTACTCACCAAGACTCTCAGGTCCCACAGTTCAACCTAGTACTCACCAAGACTCTCAGGTCCCACAGTTCAACCTAGTGCTCACCAAGACTCTCAGGTCCCACAGTTCAACACAGTACTCACCAAGACTCTCAGGTCCCACAGTTCAACACTGTACTCACCAAGACTCTCAGGTCCCACAGTTCAACACTGTACTCACCAAGACTCTCAGGTCCCACAGTTCAACACAGTACTCACCAAGACTCTCAGGTCCCACAGTTCAACACAGTACTCACCAAGACTCTCAGGTCCCACAGTTCAACACTGTACTCACCAAGACTCTCAGGTCCCACAGTTCAACACTGTACTCACCAAGACTCTCAGGTCCCACAGTTCAACACAGTACTCAACAAGACATCAGGTCCCACAGTTCAACACTGTACTCACCAAGACTCTCAGGTCCCACAGTTCAACACTGTACTCACCAAGACTCTCAGGTCCCACAGTTCAACACTGTACTCACAAGACTCTCAGGTCCCACAGTTCAACACTGTACTCACCAAGACTCTCAGGTCCCACAGTTCAACACTGTACTCACCAAGACTCTCAGGTCCCACAGTTCAACACTGTACTCACCAAGACTCTCAGGTCCCACAGTTCAATACTGTACTCACCAAGACATTCACTCACTGGTAAATAACTGCAATTTTCGGTCTGGCGTCAAGAAAGCAAAATGTATTCCCAATGCCATATTCTTGCCAAGTCTCCAGTGGTATTGGAGAAAATATCAAGTGTACCTCCAAAAAAATACATACCTCTAATATACAGTCAAATTACACCAACGTGATGTATCTATTAGTAACCACTGTATTCTGCGTGTCAACGCTGCTGTGATGGGTGTTATTGCTGATAACGTTCCTGGGATATCTAGAACCCATTGATATCCCAGCCTTATATGTTGTCTTACTTGCTTAAAATTTACATTTACAAGATATATAATGTATGAAGTAAATGTAAAAAATACTTTGAAATAATTCCTATTAGGTGTTCACGAAGAAGAACTAATTTACAAGTGGAGTGATACAGCATCCTCTCCTCTCCCTCCCGGCAGAAATCATCAGGGAACAGCTCCTGCGACATGATGACAGAAGAATTAGGATAAAAAGAGCACTGTCTAGTGATGAATATGGGGAACCAATCACAGCCCAGGAAGTAAGGGGCGCTATGAAAAAGGGTAAAAGTACAGCACCTGGTGAAGATGGCGTCACCTACGACATACTCAATGCACTGTGTGAAGTGTCTGGGAATAAACTACTCCACCTGTTTAACAAGTCATTCCTAAGTGGAGTGTTGCCCACACAATGGAAACACGCAATAATTGTTCCCATACCGAAGCCCAATGACCCTGGTAATTACAGACCTATCAGTCTCGGTCATGCACTTGCAAGTTGCTTGAAAGGATCATCCTAAACCGACTGTTGCACAAAATAGGCAGGTTAGGGGAGGGGGTCAATGGATTTGTTAAAGGATGGAGCACAGAAAACTGTATAGTTAATTACTTGGCTAATGACACGGCTAGGTACTCTGTATTTGTGGACATCAAAGGAGCCTTCGACAAAGCACAGGGGATTGCGATCCTGGACGAGCTTGCATGCATGGATGTCAAGGGGAGACTCATGAAATGGGTGAAGACTACCTCACAGGACGGAAAGCCAAGGTTGCTTCAATGGAGCAGTCTCCAGAACCAATGCATATGGAACCCGGACCCCCCAAGGCGGAGTCTTAAGCCCTATGCTATTCAATGTACTTATGAACGCCATTGCAAATAGTGATTTTCCGGAAGGAACACAACAAGTGGGATATGCAGATGATGTCTTAATACAAGCTCCCACTTGGAAAAAAAATTGAACAGTCCATTGAACTCCTGGAAGGAAATGTATTGAGCCGGGTTTCACTCTCTCCACAAACAAGACGAAGGCATACTCTCATCACAAGCGGAGAGCAAATGAAGAACTGCAAATTAATAGGGTAACACTTGAATGGATGACCCACTATCGGTACCTAGGCGTCACTGTCGGCTCTAACAAGGGGAAGAAAGAGGAGCTCAACCAACTCATAGGAACATGCAAAAGTCGACTCAGGGCACTGAAAGCTTGACCTGGAAGGACATGGAGCCTCTAATGCGTGCTTAAATGATGTACACAGCCTATGTACGCACCGTCATAGACTACGCCGCACCAGTTTTGTACACCTACTCCCAAAGCAATATGAAAGGCTGAAGGCATTCAAAATGAAGCCATGAAAATCATTCTTGGAGTTCCAAGAACTGCCAAAACGTTAATCTACGAGAGGAGTTGTCCCTTCCCAGTGTTAAAAGCAGAATTCAGGAGCTGAATGCTAAGCTTGCAATTAGGATAGCCGAGATCCCCATTACAATGATATTGATAAGAAAAAAA
>WNGS01008957.1:0-14448 GCA_020271785.1 Procambarus virginalis
GACAGTGTGGGCGTGACAGTGTGGGCGTGACAGTGTGTGTGTGACAGTGTGGGCGTGACAGTGTGGGCGTGACAGTGTGGTGTGTGACAGTGTGTGTGTGTGACAGTGTGTGTGTGACAGTGTGTGTGAAGGTATAAGGGCGTAACACCGGGTGGGGGGGGAAGAGGGGAGGCGTAACAGCAGCATTACACAGTGACGGCGTCACAGTCAATTACCCCAGTAAACACAGCCTGAGTCAACCAATCAGCTTGAAAAGCAATCACATCCCTATCCACAGCTAATCAGCACTTCGGACCCTAAACGACCAATCGACAAATCGAGCAATTACAAGCTTAACAAGCCCATTAGCCGCCTATTTGACCAGCGACAAGTATAAATACTCACCCGGCCTGTTAATGGCCCGGGAACCACTGTAATAATCTCTCGACATGCTGATGGTTCAGGACCACTGAAGTAACCACTCGACATGCTGATGGTTCACGACCACTGAAGTAACCACTCAACATGCTGATGGTTCAGGACCACTGAAGTAACCACTCGACATGCTGATGGTTCAGGACCACTGAAGTAGCCACTCGACATGCTGATGGTTCACGACCACTGAAGTAACCACTCGACATGCTGATGGTTCAGGACCACTGAAGTAACCACTCACATGCTGATGGTTCAGGACCACTGAAGTAACCACTCAACATGCTGATGGTTCACGACCACTGAAGTAACCACTCAACATACTGATGGTTCAGGACCACTGAAGTAACCACTCGACATGCTGATGGTTCACGACCACTGAAGTAACCACTCAACATGCTGATGGTTCACGACCACTGAAGTAACCACTCAACATGCTGATGGTTCACGACCACTGAAGTAACCACTCAACATGCTGATGGTTCACGACCACTGAAGTAACCACTCAACATGCTGATGGTTCACGACCACTGAAGTAACCACTCAACATGCTGATGGTTCACGACCACTGAAGTAACCACTCAACATGCTGATGGTTCACGACCACTGAAGTAACCACTCAACATGCTGATGGTTCACGACCACTGAAGTAACCACTCAACATGCTGATGGTTCACGACCACTGAAGTAACCACTCAACATGCTGATGGTTCACGACCACTGAAGTAACCACTCAACATACTGATGGTTCAGGACCACTGAAGTAACCACTCGACATGCTGATGGTTCACGACCACTGAAGTAACCACTCAACATGCTGATGGTTCACGACCACTGAAGTAACCACTCACATGCTGATGGTTCACGACCACTGAAGTAACCACTCAACATGCTGATGGTTCACGACCACTGAAGTAACCACTCAACATGCTGATGGTTCACGACCACTGAAGTAACCACTCAACATGCTGATGGTTCACGACCACTGAAGTAACCACTCAACATGCTGATGGTTCACGACCACTGAAGTAACCACTCAACATGCTGATGGTTCACGACCACTGAAGTAACCACTCAACATGCTGATGGTTCACGACCACTGAAGTAACCACTCAACATGCTGATGGTTCACGACCACTGAAGTAACCACTCAACATGCTGATGGTTCACGACCACTGAAGTAACCACTCAACATGCTGATGGTTCACGACCACTGAAGTACCACTCAACATGCTGATGGTTCACGACCACTGAAGTAACCACTCAACATGCTGATGGTTCACGACCACTGAAGTAACCACTCAACATGCTGATGGTTCACGACCACTGAAGTAACCACTCAACATGCTGATGGTTCACGACCACTGAAGTAACCACTCAACATGCTGATGGTTCACGACCACTGAAGTAACCACTCAACATGCTGATGGTTCACGACCACTGAAGTAACCACTCAACATGCTGATGGTTCACGACCACTGAAGTAACCACTCAACATGCTGATGGTTCACGACCACTGAAGTAACCACTCGACATGCTGATGGTTCACGACCACTGAAGTAACCACTCAACATGCTGATGGTTCACGACCACTGAAGTAACCACTCAACATGCTGATGGTTCACGACCACTGAAGTAACCACTCACATGCTGATGGTTCACGACCACTGAAGTAACCACTCAACATGCTGATGGTTCACGACCACTGAAGTAACCACTCAACATGCTGATGGTTCACGACCACTGAAGTAACCACTCAACATGCTGATGGTTCACGACCACTGAAGTAACCACTCAACATGCTGATGGTTCACGACCACTGAAGTAACCACTCAACATGCTGATGGTTCACGACCACTGAAGTAACCACTCAACATGCTGATGGTTCACGACCACTGAAGTAACCACTCAACATGCTGATGGTTCACGACCACTGAAGTAACCACTCAACATGCTGATGGTTCACGACCACTGAAGTAACCACTCAACATGCTGATGGTTCACGACCACTGAAGTAACCACTCAACATGCTGATGGTTCACGACCACTGAAGTAACCACTCGACATGCTGATGGTTCACGACCACTGAAGTAACCACTCACATGCTGATGGTTCACGACCACTGAAGTAACCACTCGACATGCTGATGGTTCACGACCACTGAAGTAACCACTCAACATGCTGATGGTTCACGACCACTGAAGTAACCACTCAACATGCTGATGGTTCACGACCACTGAAGTAACCACTCAACATGCTGATGGTTCACGACCACTGAAGTAACCACTCAACATGCTGATGGTTCACGACCACTGAAGTAACCACTCAACATGCTGATGGTTCACGACCACTGAAGTAACCACTCAACATGCTGATGGTTCACGACCACTGAAGTAACCACTCAACATGCTGATGGTTCACGACCACTGAAGTAACCACTCAACATGCTGATGGTTCACGACCACTGAAGTAACCACTCAACATGCTGATGGTTCACGACCACTGAAGTAACCACTCAACATGCTGATGGTTCACGACCACTGAAGTAACCACTCAACATGCTGATGGTTCACGACCACTGAAGTAACCACTCAACATGCTGATGGTTCACGACCACTGAAGTAACCACTCAACATGCTGATGGTTCACGACCACTGAAGTAACCACTCAACATGCTGATGGTTCACGACCACTGAAGTAACCACTCAACATGCTGATGGTTCACGACCACTGAAGTAACCACTCAACATGCTGATGGTTCACGACCACTGAAGTAACCACTCAACATGCTGATGGTTCACGACCACTGAAGTAACCACTCAACATGCTGATGGTTCACGACCACTGAAGTAACCACTCAACATGCTGATGGTTCACGACCACTGAAGTAACCACTCAACATGCTGATGGTTCACGACCACTGAAGTAACCACTCAACATGCTGATGGTTCACGACCACTGAAGTAACCACTCAACATGCTGATGGTTCACGACCACTGAAGTAACCACTCAACATGCTGATGGTTCACGACCACTGAAGTAACCACTCAACATGCTGATGGTTCACGACCACTGAAGTAACCACTCAACATGCTGATGGTTCACGACCACTGAAGTAACCACTCAACATGCTGATGGTTCACGACCACTGAAGTAACCACTCAACATGCTGATGGTTCACGACCACTGAAGTAACCACTCAACATGCTGATGGTTCACGACCACTGAAGTAACCACTCAACATGCTGATGGTTCACGACCACTGAAGTAACCACTCAACATGCTGATGGTTCACGACCACTGAAGTAACCACTCGACATGCTGATGGTTCACGACCACTGAAGTAACCACTCACATGCTGATGGTTCACGACCACTGAAGTAACCACTCGACATGCTGATGGTTCACGACCACTGAAGTAACCACTCAACATGCTGATGGTTCACGACCACTGAAGTAACCACTCAACATGCTGATGGTTCACGACCACTGAAGTAACCACTCAACATGCTGATGGTTCACGACCACTGAAGTAACCACTCAACATGCTGATGGTTCACGACCACTGAAGTAACCACTCAACATGCTGATGGTTCACGACCACTGAAGTAACCACTCAACATGCTGATGGTTCACGACCACTGAAGTAACCACTCAACATGCTGATGGTTCACGACCACTGAAGTAACCACTCAACATGCTGATGGTTCACGACCACTGAAGTAACCACTCAACATGCTGATGGTTCACGACCACTGAAGTAACCACTCAACATGCTGATGGTTCACGACCACTGAAGTAACCACTCAACATGCTGATGGTTCACGACCACTGAAGTAACCACTCAACATGCTGATGGTTCACGACCACTGAAGTAACCACTCAACATGCTGATGGTTCACGACCACTGAAGTAACCACTCAACATGCTGATGGTTCACGACCACTGAAGTAACCACTCAACATGCTGATGGTTCACGACCACTGAAGTAACCACTCAACATGCTGATGGTTCACGACCACTGAAGTAACCACTCAACATGCTGATGGTTCACGACCACTGAAGTAACCACTCAACATGCTGATGGTTCACGACCACTGAAGTAACCACTCAACATGCTGATGGTTCACGACCACTGAAGTAACCACTCAACATGCTGATGGTTCACGACCACTGAAGTAACCACTCAACATGCTGATGGTTCACGACCACTGAAGTAACCACTCAACATGCTGATGGTTCACGACCACTGAAGTAACCACTCAACATGCTGATGGTTCACGACCACTGAAGTAACCACTCAACATGCTGATGGTTCACGACCACTGAAGTAACCACTCAACATGCTGATGGTTCACGACCACTGAAGTAACCACTCAACATGCTGATGGTTCACGACCACTGAAGTAACCACTCAACATGCTGATGGTTCACGACCACTGAAGTAACCACTCAACATGCTGATGGTTCACGACCACTGAAGTAACCACTCAACATGCTGATGGTTCACGACCACTGAAGTAACCACTCAACATGCTGATGGTTCACGACCACTGAAGTAACCACTCGACATGCTGATGGTTCACGACCACTGAAGTAACCACTCAACATGCTGATGGTTCACGACCACTGAAGTAACCACTCAACATGCTGATGGTTCACGACCACTGAAGTAACCACTCAACATGCTGATGGTTCACGACCACTGAAGTAACCACTCAACATGCTGATGGTTCACGACCACTGAAGTAACCACTCAACATGCTGATGGTTCACGACCACTGAAGTAACCACTCGACATGCTGATGGTTCACGACCACTGAAGTAACCACTCGACATGCTGATGGTTCACGACCACTGAAGTAACCACTCAACATGCTGATGGTTCACGACCACTGAAGTAACCACTCAACATGCTGATGGTTCACGACCACTGAAGTAACCACTCAACATGCTGATGGTTCACGACCACTGAAGTAACCACTCAACATGCTGATGGTTCACGACCACTGAAGTAACCACTCAACATGCTGATGGTTCACGACCACTGAAGTAACCACTCAACATGCTGATGGTTCACGACCACTGAAGTAACCACTCAACATGCTGATGGTTCACGACCACTGAAGTAACCACTCAACATGCTGATGGTTCACGACCACTGAAGTAACCACTCAACATGCTGATGGTTCACGACCACTGAAGTAACCACTCAACATGCTGATGGTTCACGACCACTGAAGTAACCACTCAACATGCTGATG
Source organism: Procambarus virginalis (assembly GCA_020271785.1). Classification (NCBI taxonomy): domain Eukaryota; kingdom Metazoa; phylum Arthropoda; class Malacostraca; order Decapoda; family Cambaridae; genus Procambarus; species Procambarus virginalis. The sequence continues at coordinate 5,676 of WNGS01008957.1, forward strand.
GTTCACGACCACTGAAGTAACCACTCAACATGCTGATGGTTCACGACCACTGAAGTAACCACTCAACATGCTGATGGTTCACGACCACTGAAGTAACCACTCAACATGCTGATGGTTCACGACCACTGAAGTAACCACTCAACATGCTGATGGTTCACGACCACTGAAGTAACCACTCAACATGCTGATGGTTCACGACCACTGAAGTAACCACTCAACATGCTGATGGTTCACGACCACTGAAGTAACCACTCAACATGCTGATGGTTCACGACCACTGAAGTAACCACTCAACATGCTGATGGTTCACGACCACTGAAGTAACCACTCAACATGCTGATGGTTCACGACCACTGAAGTAACCACTCAACATGCTGATGGTTCACGACCACTGAAGTAACCACTCAACATGCTGATGGTTCACGACCACTGAAGTAACCACTCAACATGCTGATGGTTCACGACCACTGAAGTAACCACTCAACATGCTGATGGTTCACGACCACTGAAGTAACCACTCAACATGCTGATGGTTCACGACCACTGAAGTAACCACTCAACATGCTGATGGTTCACGACCACTGAAGTAACCACTCAACATGCTGATGGTTCACGACCACTGAAGTAACCACTCAACATGCTGATGGTTCACGACCACTGAAGTAACCACTCGACATGCTGATGGTTCACGACCACTGAAGTAACCACTCGACATGCTGATGGTTCACGACCACTGAAGTAACCACTCAACATGCTGATGGTTCACGACCACTGAAGTAACCACTCAACATGCTGATGGTTCACGACCACTGAAGTAACCACTCAACATGCTGATGGTTCACGACCACTGAAGTAACCACTCAACATGCTGATGGTTCACGACCACTGAAGTAACCACTCAACATGCTGATGGTTCACGACCACTGAAGTAACCACTCAACATGCTGATGGTTCACGACCACTGAAGTAACCACTCAACATGCTGATGGTTCACGACCACTGAAGTAACCACTCAACATGCTGATGGTTCACGACCACTGAAGTAACCACTCGACATGCTGATGGTTCACGACCACTGAAGTAACCACTCGACATGCTGATGGTTCACGACCACTGAAGTAACCACTCAACATGCTGATGGTTCACGACCACTGAAGTAACCACTCGACATGCTGATGGTTCACGACCACTGAAGTAACCACTCAACATGCTGATGGTTCACGACCACTGAAGTAACCACTCAACATGCTGATGGTTCACGACCACTGAAGTAACCACTCAACATGCTGATGGTTCACGACCACTGAAGTAACCACTCAACATGCTGATGGTTCACGACCACTGAAGTAACCACTCAACATGCTGATGGTTCACGACCACTGAAGTAACCACTCAACATGCTGATGGTTCACGACCACTGAAGTAACCACTCGACATGCTGATGGTTCACGACCACTGAAGTAACCACTCAACATGCTGATGGTTCACGACCACTGAAGTAACCACTCAACATGCTGATGGTTCACGACCACTGAAGTAACCACTCAACATGCTGATGGTTCACGACCACTGAAGTAACCACTCAACATGCTGATGGTTCACGACCACTGAAGTAACCACTCAACATGCTGATGGTTCACGACCACTGAAGTAACCACTCAACATGCTGATGGTTCACGACCACTGAAGTAACCACTCAACATGCTGATGGTTCACGACCACTGAAGTAACCACTCAACATGCTGATGGTTCACGACCACTGAAGTAACCACTCAACATGCTGATGGTTCACGACCACTGAAGTAACCACTCAACATGCTGATGGTTCACGACCACTGAAGTAACCACTCGACATGCTGATGGTTCACGACCACTGAAGTAACCACTCAACATGCTGATGGTTCACGACCACTGAAGTAACCACTCAACATGCTGATGGTTCACGACCACTGAAGTAACCACTCAACATGCTGATGGTTCACGACCACTGAAGTAACCACTCAACATGCTGATGGTTCACGACCACTGAAGTAACCACTCAACATGCTGATGGTTCACGACCACTGAAGTAACCACTCGACATGCTGATGGTTCACGACCACTGAAGTAACCACTCAACATGCTGATGGTTCACGACCACTGAAGTAACCACTCAACATGCTGATGGTTCACGACCACTGAAGTAACCACTCAACATGCTGATGGTTCAGACCACTGAAGTAACCACTCAACATGCTGATGGTTCAGGACCACTGAAGTAACCACTCGACATGCTGATGGTTCACGACCACTGAAGTAACCACTCAACATGCTGATGGTTCAGGACCACTGAAGTAACCACTCGACATGCTGATGGTTCACGACCACTGAAATAACCACTCAACATGCTGATGGTTCAGGACCACTGAAGTAACCACTCAACATGCTGATGGTTCACGACCACTGAAGTAACCACTCAACATGCTGATGGTTCAGGACCACTGAAGTAACCACTCAACATGCTGATGGTTCAGGACCACTGAAGTAACCACTCGACATACTGATGGTTCACGACCACTGAAGTAACCACTCGACATGCTGATGGTTCACGACCACTGAAGTAACCACTCAACATGCTGATGGTTCACGACCACTGAAGTAACCACTCAACATGCTGATGGTTCACGACCACTGAAGTAACCACTCAACATGCTGATGGTTCACGACCACTGAAGTAACCACTCAACATGCTGATGGTTCACGACCACTGAAGTAACCACTCAACATGCTGATGGTTCACGACCACTGAAGTAACCACTCAACATGCTGATGGTTCACGACCACTGAAGTAACCACTCAACATGCTGATGGTTCACGACCACTGAAGTAACCACTCAACATGCTGATGGTTCAGGACCACTGAAGTAACCACTCGACATGCTGATGGTTCACGACCACTGAAGTAACCACTCAACATGCTGATGGTTCACGACCACTGAAGTAACCACTCGACATGCTGATGGTTCACGACCACTGAAGTAACCACTCAACATGCTGATGGTTCACGACCACTGAAGTAACCACTCAACATGCTGATGGTTCACGACCACTGAAGTAACCACTCAACATGCTGATGGTTCACGACCACTGAAGTAACCACTCGACATGCTGATGGTTCACGACCACTGAAGTAACCACTCAACATGCTGATGGTTCAGGACCACTGAAGTAACCACTCAACATGCTGATGGTTCACGACCACTGAAGTAACCACTCAACATGCTGATGGTTCACGACCACTGAAGTAACCACTCGACATGCTGATGGTTCACGACCACTGAAGTAACCACTCAACATGCTGATGGTTCAGGACCACTGAAGTAACCACTCAACATGCTGATGGTTCACGACCACTGAAGTAACCACTCAACATGCTGATGGTTCACGACCACTGAAGTAACCACTCGACATGCTGATGGTTCACGACCACTGAAGTAACCACTCAACATGCTGATGGTTCAGGACCACTGAAGTAACCACTCAACATGCTGATGGTTCACGACCACTGAAGTAACCACTCAACATGCTGATGGTTCACGACCACTGAAGTAACCACTCAACATGCTGATGGTTCAGGACCACTGAAGTAACCACTCAACATGCTGATGGTTCACGACCACTGAAGTAACCACTCGACATGCTGATGGTTCACGACCACTGAAGTAACCACTCGACATGCTGATGGTTCAGGACCACTGAAGTAACCACTCAACATGCTGATGGTTCACGACCACTGAAGTAACCACTCAACATGCTGATGGTTCACGACCACTGAAGTAACCACTCGACATGCTGATGGTTCACGACCACTGAAGTAACCACTCGACATGCTGATGGTTCACGACCACTGAAGTAACCACTCAACATGCTGATGGTTCACGACCACTGAAGTAACCACTCGACATGCTGATGGTTCACGACCACTGAAGTAACCACTCGACATGCTGATGGTTCACGACCACTGAAGTAACCACTCAACATGCTGATGGTTCACGACCACTGAAGTAACCACTCGACATGCTGATGGTTCACGACCACTGAAGTAACCACTCGACATGCTGATGGTTCACGACCACTGAAGTAACCACTCAACATGCTGATGGTTCACGACCACTGAAGTAACCACTCGACATGCTGATGGTTCACGACCACTGAAGTAACCACTCAACATGCTGATGGTTCACGACCACTGAAGTAACCACTCAACATGCTGATGGTTCACGACCACTGAAGTAACCACTCAACATGCTGATGGTTCAGGACCACTGAAGTAACCACTCAACATGCTGATGGTTCACGACCACTGAAGTAACCACTCAACATGCTGATGGTTCACGACCACTGAAGTAACCACTCGACATGCTGATGGTTCACGACCACTGAAGTAACCACTCGACATGCTGATGGTTCACGACCATTGAAGTAACCACTCAACATGCTGATGGTTCACGACCACTGAAGTAACCACTCAACATGCTGATGGTTCACGACCACTGAAGTAACCACTCAACATGCTGATGGTTCACGACCACTGAAGTAACCACTCAACATGCTGATGGTTCACGACCACTGAAGTAACCACTCAACATGCTGATGGTTCACGACCACTGAAGTAACCACTCGACATGCTGATGGTTCACGACCACTGAAGTAACCACTCAACATGCTGATGGTTCACGACCACTGAAGTAACCACTCAACATGCTGATGGTTCACGACCACTGAAGTAACCACTCAACATGCTGATGGTTCAGGACCACTGAAGTAACCACTCAACATGCTGATGGTTCACGACCACTGAAGTAACCACTCAACATGCTGATGGTTCACGACCACTGAAGTAACCACTCAACATGCTGATGGTTCACGACCACTGAAGTAACCACTCAACATGCTGATGGTTCACGACCACTGAAATAAATCAATAAAATTTCCAAACTGGAGCCGTATTACCCTGTTTTTATTTGTTAGCGGCTCCAGCACTAGTTTATCAGCCAGGCGATGAGTATAGTCAGCCAGGCGATGAGTCAAGCCATGATACCGCTCATCAGCTGATCACCGCCTCATCAGGTGATCACCACCTCATCAGCTGATCACCACCTCATCAGGTGATCACCACCTCATCAGCTGATCACCACCTCATCAGCTGATCACCACCTCATCAGCTGATCACCACTTCATCAGCTGATCACCGCCTCATCAGCTGATCACCACATCAGCTGATCACCACCTCATCAGCTGATCACCACCTCATCAGCTAATCACCACTTCATCAGCTGATCACCGCCTCATCAGCTGATCACCGCCTCATCAGCTGATCACCACCTCATCAGCTGATCACCGCCTCATCAGCTGATCACCACCTCATCAGCTGATCACCACCTCATCAGCTGATCACCGCCTCATCAGCTGATCACCACCTCATCAGCTGATCACCGCCTCATCAGCTGATCACCACCTCATCAGCTGATCACCACCTCATCAGCTGATCACCACCTCATCAGCTGATCACCGCCTCATCAGCTGATCATCACCTAATCAACAGGACTCACACTCGTCAGCTGATTATGTCAGCTTGACACATTTCCATCTTCTGGTCAGCTGACGAGCGGGTGACTACCTGTTGAGGGGACCAGACTACCTGTTGAGAGGACCAGACTACCTGTTGAGAGGACCAACTACCTGTTGAGAGGACCAGACTACCTGTTGAGAGAACCAAACTACCTGTTGAGGGGACCAACTACCTGTTGAGAGGACCAGACTACCTGTTGAGAGGACCAACTACCTGTTGAGAGGACCAGACTACCTGTTGAGAGGACCAGACTACCTGTTGAGAGGACCAACTACCTGTTGAGAGGACCAACTACCTGTTGAGAGGACCAGACTACCTGTTGAGAGGACCAGACTACCTGTTGAGGGGACCAACTACCTGTTGAGAGGACCAGACTACCTGTTGAGAGGACCAACTACCTGTTGAGAGGACCAGACTACCTGTTGAGAGGACCTGACTACCTGTTGAGAGGACCAGACTACCTGTTGAGAGAACCAAACTACCTGTTGAGAGGACCAGACTACCTGTTGAGGGACCAGACTACCTGTTGAGAGGACCAGACTACCTGTTGAGAGGACCAGACTACCTGTTGAGAGGACCAGACTACCTGTTGAGAGGACCAACTACCTGTTGAGAGGACAACTACCTGTTGAGGGGACCAACTACCTGTTGAGAGGACCAGACTACCTGTTGAGAGGACCAGACTACCTGTTGAGAGGACCAGACTACCTGTTGAGGGGACCAACTACCTGTTGAGAGGACCAGACTACCTGTTGAGGGGGACCAACTACCTGTTGAGAGGACCAGACTACCTGTTGAGGGGGACCAACTACCTGTTGAGAGGACCAGACTACCTGTTGAGAGGACCAGACTACCTGTTGAGGGGGACCAACTACCTGTTGAGAGGACCAGACTACCTGTTGAGAGGACCAACTACCTGTTGAGGGGACCAACTACCTGTTGAGAGGACCAGACAACCTGTTGAGGGGGACCAACTACCTGTTGAGGGGACCAACTACCTGTTGAGAGGACCAACTACCTGTTGAGAGAACCAACTACCTGTTGAGAGGACCAACTACCTGTTGAGGGACAACTACCTGTTGAGGGGGACCAACTACCTGTTGAGAGGACCAGACTACCTGTTGAGAGGACCAACTACCTGTTGAGAGGACCAACTACCTGTTGAGAGGACCAACTACCTGTTGAGGGGGACCAACTACCTGTTGAGAGGACCAGACTACCTGTTGAGGGGGACCAACTACCTATTGAGAGGACCAGACTACCTGTTGAGAGGACCAACTACCTGTTGAGAGGACCAACTACCTGTTGAGAGGACCAACTACCTGTTGAGAGGACCAGACTACCTGTTGAGAGGACCAGACTACCTGTTGAGAGGACCAGACTACCTGTTGAGGGGACCAACTACCTGTTGAGGGGACCAACTACCTGTTGAGGGACCAACTACCTGTTGAGAGGACCAACTACCTGTTGAGAGGACCAGACTACCTGTTGAGAGGACCAACTACCTGTTGAGAGAACCAGACTACCTGTTGAGAGGACCAGACTACCTGTTGAGAGGACCAGACTACCTGTTGAGAGGACCACTACCTGTTGAGGGGACCAACTACCTGTTGAGAGGACCAACTACCTGTTGAGAGGACCAACTACCTGTTGAGAGGACCAACTACCTGTTGAGAGGACCAACTACCTGTTGAGAGGACCAGACTACCTGTTGAGAGGACCAACTACCTGTTGAGAGGACCAACTACCTGTTGAGAGGACCAGACTACCTGTTGAGAGGACCAACTACCTGTTGAGAGGACCAGACTACCTGTTGAGAGGACCAGACTACCTGTTGAGGGGACCAACTACCTGTTGAGGGGACCAACTACCTGTTGAGAGGACCAACTACCTGTTGAGAGGACCAGACTACCTGTTGAGAGGACCAGACTACCTGTTGAGAGGACCAGACTACCTGTTGAGAGGACCAACTACCTGTTGAGGGGACCAGACTACCGTTGAGAGGACCAACTACCTGTTGAGAGACCAACTACCTGTTGAGAGGACCAGACTACCTGTTGAGAGGACCAGACTACCTGTTGGGAGGACCAACTACCTTTTGAGGGGACCAGACTACCTGTTGAGAGGACCAACTACCTGTTGAGGGGACCAACTACCTGTTGAGAGCACCAACTACCTGTTGAGAGGACCAGACTACCTGTTGAGAGGACCAGACTACCTGTTGAGAGGATCAACTACCTGTTGAGGGACCAGACTACCTGTTGAGGGGACCAACTACCTGTTGAGGGGACCAGACTACCTGTTGAGAGCACCAACTACCTGTTGAGAGGACCACACTACCTGTTGAGAGGACCACACTACCTGTTGAGAGGACCAGACTACCTGTTGAGAGGACCACACTACCTGTTGAGAGGACCAGACTACCTGTTGAGAGGACCACACTACCTGTTGAGAGGACCAGACTACCTGTTGAGAGGACCACACTACCTGTTGAGGGACCAGACTACCTGTTGAGAGGACCACACTACCTGTTGAGAGGACCAGACTACCTGTTGAGAGGACCAGACTACCTGTTGAGGGACCAGACTACCTGTTGAGGGACCAGACTACCTGTTGAGAGGACCAGACTACCTGTTGAGAGGACCAGACTACCTGTTGAGAGGACCACACTACCTGTTGAGAGGACCACACTACCTGTTGAGAGGACCAGACTACCTGTTGAGAGGACCACACTACCTGTTGAGAGGACCAGACTACCTGTTGAGAGGACCACACTACCTTTTGAGAGGACCAGACTACCTGTTTGAGAGGACCACACTACCTGTTGAGGGGACCAGACTACCTGTTGAAGGACCGACTACCTGTTGAGAGGAACCAGACTACCTGTTGAGGACCAACTACCTGTTGAGGGGACCAGACTACCTGTTGAGGGGACCAGACTACCTGTTGAGAGGACCACACTACCTGTTGAGAGGACCAGACTACCTGTTGAGAGGACCACACTACCTGTTGAGGGACCAGACTACCTGTTGAGAGGACACACACCTGTTGAGAGGACCAGACTACCTTTTGAAAGGACCAGACTACCTGTTGAGAGGACCAGACTACCTGTTGAGAGGACCAGACTACCTGTTGAGGGGACCAACTACCTGTTGAGGGGAC
>WNGS01008958.1:0-13101 GCA_020271785.1 Procambarus virginalis
ATATATATATATATATATATATATATATATATATATATATATATATATATATATATATATTATATATATATATATTGTCGTACCTAGTAGCCAGAACCACTTCTCAGCCTACTTCTCAGGGGATTTCCTGTAGCAACCCAATGTCGGCAACTGGCACGCGTCTCACACCACACGCCCTCCGAATTGCTGTGGCCCTCCGCCTTGCTGCCCCAATCCACACCAGATATAGGGGTATTTGCGGCGAGGTGGTGGCTGACAGGTATGGCCACCATGGCCTACTCTGCCAAAGCACAGGGGGATGGCACTCGAGGCACAGTGAAGTTAACGACATCATCAAGAGGAGCCTCACAACAATGGATGCCTCACAGTCGAGATGGACGGACGCAGCTACAGGACGGGACACACACAAATCAGTGTCCTGTAGTTTCACCTTTTTGACAGACTCGAACACACGTCAGTTCTCATGAGAACAGATTCCAATCCGACTAGGCCATTCTGGGGTCGACAAGTTTTCCAAAGCTGGTTCTTATATCTATATTGAGTAATTTGGTAACATGTCGTCGGCGGTTTAATGCTCCAATATTCCAGGTGAACAAATTATATATTTGGCTGCAACAACTAACTTTGACATGTTTGAGTAAAAATATCTGTAATTATTGTATTTGGGCGTTAATAAACAGGGTAAAGCTCCGATGTAAATTTGACTGGCGTGGATGGTTTTTTATTTGGGCTATTTGGGGAGGAGGAGGGTGACTTCTTGACTAGAAGCTGAAGGGGGAGTGTGAAGCCCAGAAGAAGACCAACACGTTGATAACTTAGACAATATTGAGGGCATTTTTCGACATTTAATATACACGGAAGTAAAATTTAAAGAGAGAAACTCAAGTCTTTTTTTGACTCATGAAGGTTAATAATTTTCTAACTTTCATGGTACTGAAAGGGGACTATTTTCACATTGTGAGAGAAGTTGTAGGAATTGTGGCAAGCTATTAGTTAGAAAAAAATGACAATCAACATTGTAAGAGTTTTTCTCCTTATCTGCAGAGTAGGAGTGAGGACAGTTAATTTATACAAACAGGCTGTTGCCGTTCTCTCGCTGTCTCTCTCTCTCATATTCCTCTCTTCTGTTCTCTTCCTGACTTTGTATGTTACGCCTGTTTCTTTCTCTGTATTTCTGCCTCTCTCGCTCTTCCATGATACAAGCTCACAACATTCTACTAACTCCTGGCTACCGATTTACTGCTATTTGAACAGATGCATTTAATGAGAGGAAATGTGCCCAAACACTTTATGTCGTGAACGCCTTAGTAGGTACAATTACTACCCTACCCGACGATACAACCCCACAACATGCTGACTAAGTACTGGGTTCATATTTACTGCTAGGTGAACAGAAGCATTAGTGAGAGGAAATGTGCCCAAACCATTTCTGCAGCCACTGGTAATCGAACCTATGTATGTATGAACCTATCCAGATTTTGAGTCAATAATGAACACGTAAAACTTTCATAGTTGTCTCAGTTTGAGTATATGTGTTCATGTGTGGCTTACTCTCTCTGTCTCCATGTCTTCGTCCCTCTATACATATCTTTCTCTTTAACTCATTATATATCATAAAACAGTTAAACATAGATATTTCTGGTACGTACAGACTCTACCAGGAATAAATGTGGTTCACAAGGATTCTCTCACACATGTTACGGGAACACAGATAATATCACCTTCATATGTCAGTCATGGTTTAGGTAATGACAAATGACCTGACGCAACCTGACCTGACTCAACCTGACCTGACGCTGCCTGACCTGACGCTGCCTGACCTGACCCTACCTGACCTGACCTGACGCTACCTGACCTGACCTGACGCTACCTGACCTGACGCAACCTGATCTGACGCAACCTGACCTAACGCAACACGACCTGACGCAACCTGACCTGACCCTACCTGACCTGACGCAACCTAACCTGACGCAACCTGACCTGATTACAAATTTTATACCGAAAATGTGCCAATTACTGAGAGCGGCGATGGGTCACATTTTGCCCAAACCCTCCCTGCAGTTTTTAAAATATCCCAAACATCCAAAATTCGACGCTTGAACTTTAATTTGGAGCCAAATTCTGGCTCTCTGCACGTAATCGCAGTTTGAAATTACGACATTTTATACCGAAAATATGCCAATTACTGAAAGCGGCGATGGATCATATTTTTCCCAAACCCTCCCTGCAGTTTTCAAAATATCCCAAACATCCCAAATTCGACGCTTCAGCAATATTTTAGAGCCAAATTCTGGCTCTCTGCACGTATTCGCTGTTTGAAATAACGAATTTTATACCAAAAATATACCAATTACTGATCGCGGCGATGGGTCACATTTTGCCCAAACCCACAGTGCAGTTTTCAAAATATCCCAAACATCCCAAATTCGAAGCTTGAGCCATATTTGGGAGCCAAATTCTGGCTCTCTGCACATATTCGCAGTTTGAAATTACGACTTTTATACCGAAAATATGCATTTTACTGGGAGCGTCGATGAATCACATTTTGCCCAAACCCCTCTGCAGTTTTAAAATATATCACAAACATCCAAAATTCGACCCTTGAGCTATGTTTTGGAGCCAAATTCTGACTCTCTGCACGTATTCGCCGTTTGAAATTACGACTTTTTATACCGAAAATATGCCAATTACTGAAAGCAGCGATGGATCGCATTTTGCACAAACCCTCCATGCAGTTTTCAAAATATCCCAAACATCCCAAATTTGACGCTTGAGCCATATTTTGAAGCCAAATTCTGACTCTCTGCCGTATTCGCAGTTTGAAATTGCGAATTTTTATACCGAAAATAAGCCAATTACTGAGAGCGGCGATTGGTCACATTTTGCCCAAACCCCCCCTGCAGTTTTCAAAATATCCCAAAAATCCATAATTCGACGCTTCAGCCATATTTTGTTGACAAATTCTGGCTCCCTGCACGTATTCGCAGATTGAAATTACGACTTTTTACACCGAAAATATGCCAATTACTGAGAGCAGCGATGGGTCACATTTTGCCCAAACCCCCCCTGCAGTTTTAAAATATATCACAAACATCCCAAATTCGACCCTTGAACCATATTTTTGAGCCAAATTCTGGCTCTCTGCACGTATTTGCTGTTTGAAATTACGACATTTTATACCGAAAATATGCCAATTACTGAAAGCGGCGATGGATCATATTTTTCCCAAACCCTCCCTGCAGTTTTCAAAATATCCCAAAAATCCATAATTCGACGCTACAGCCATATTTTGGAGATAAATTCTGGCTCTCTGCACGTATTCGCAGTTTGAAATAACGAACTTTTATACCGAAAATATGTCAATTAATTAGAGCGGCGATGGGTCATATTTTGCCAAAACCCCCACTGCAGTTTTCAAAATATCCCAAACGTTCCAAATTCGACGACTGAGCCATATTTTGGAGCCAAATTCTGGCTCTCTGCACTTTTTCGCAGTTTGAAATTGCGACATTTTATACCGAAAATATGCCAATTACTGAGAGCGGAGATCAGTCACATTTTGCCCGAACCCCCCCTGCAGTTTTCAAAATATCCGAAACATCCCCATTTCGACCCTTGAGCCATATTTTGGAACAAAATTCGGGCTCTCTGCATGATGTGATCTTGCAATTAATTACGCATATATATCAGATTTGTCGCATAAGTAATGTATTAAGAACTCCCAACACCCAGTATACGGATTGTCAGTTTATTGTTATTAATTCTTTACATATGCGACAAATCTGATGTATACGCGTAATTAATTGCAAATTCACATTAAATACATTATTTTCAATCAACCATTCGTACCTCGTTACAATAATGAGTAAGATATTGATTAGGAGAGAAACCTTGTTTTTATTGCATATTTCGACGTTTCAGCCGCATTAGAGCTGTTTATTAGCTCTAATCAGACAAGTTGCCGTTGCCTCCTCCGCATCAGCTCTAAACCGGCTGAAACGTCGAAATATGCAATAAAAACAGGAATTCTCTCCTAATCAATATCTTAATCGTTATTGTAAATTATTCAATCGTTGATTGAAAATAATGTATTTAATGTGAATTTGCAATTAATTACGCGTATACATCACATTTGTCGCATATGTATTGAATTAATAACAATAAACTGACAATCCGTATCCAAGGAGAGAAACCCTGATTTTATTGCATATTTCGACGTTTCAGCCGCATTATAGCTGTTTTTACAGTACATCTTCTTTCTGTAACATACACGGAAAATGTGGAACATTTTAGTTAATTCTAATGAAAACACATTGATTTGTGTGATTTGAACGAATAATGGACTATCTCGTCGTTTTTACCACGTTTTTAAGGATTGCCAGTTTACTGTTATTAAGTCATTACATATGCGACAAATCTGATGTATACGCGTAATTAATTGCAAATTCACGTTAAATACATTATTTTCAATCAACCATTCGTACCTCGTTACAACAATGAGTAAGATATTGATTAGGAGAGAAACCTTGTTTTTATTGCATATTTCGACGTTTCAGCCGCATTAGAGCTGTTTATTAGCTCTAATCAGACAAGTTGTCGTTGCCTCCTCCGCATCAGCTCTAATGCGGCTGAAACGTCGAAATATGCAATAAAAACAGGGTTTCTCTCCTAATCATTATCTTTGTCGCTATTGTAACGAGGTACGAATGGTTGATTGAAAATATTGTATTTAATGTGAATTTGCAATTAATTACGCGTATACATCAGATTTGTCGCATATGTAATGACTTAATAACAATAAACTGGCAATCCTTAAAAACGCGGGGAAAACGACGAGATAGCTTTGTTGCATATGTAGTGAATTAATAACAATAAACTGGCAATCCTTAAAAACTTGGGAAATACGACGAGATAGTCCATTATTCGTTCAAATCACACAAATTAATGTGTTTTCATTAGAATTAACTAAAATGTTCCAAAATTTCCGTGTATATTACAGAAAGAAGATGTACTGCAAAAACAGCTATAATGCGGCTGAAACGTCGAAATATGCAATAAAATCAGGGTTTCTCTCCTTGGATTCGGATTGTCAGTTTATTGTTGTTAATTCAATACATATTCGACAAATCTGATGTATACGCGTAATTAATTGCAAATTCACATTAAATACATTATTTTCAATCAACCATTCGTACCTCGTTAAATTAGCGAGTAAGATATTGATTAGGAGAGAAACCTTGTTTTTATTGCATATTTCGACGTTTCAGCCGTATTAGAGCTGTTTTAGCTCTAATCAGACAAGTTGCCGTTGCCTCCTCCGCGTCAGCTCTAATGCGGCTGAAACGTCGAAATATGCAATAAAAACAGGGTTTCTCTCCTAATCAATATCTTTGTCGCTATTGTAACGAGGTACGAATGGTTGATTGAAAATAATGTATTTAATGTGAATTTGCAATTAATTACGCGTATACATCAGATTTGTCGCATATGTAATGACATAATAACAATGAACTGGCAATCCTTAAAAACGTGGGAAAAACGACGAGATAGCTTTGTTGCATATGTAATGAATTAATAACAATAAACTGGCAATCCTTAAAAACTTGGGAATACGACGAGATAGTCCAATATTCGTTCAAGTCACACAAATCAATGTGTTTTCATTAGAATTAACTAAAATGTTCCACATTTTCCGTGTATGTTACAGAAAGAAGATGTACTGCAAAAACAGCTATAATGCGGCTGAAACGTCGAAATATGCAATAAAATCAGGGTTTCTCTCTTTGGATTCGGATTGTCAGTTTATTGTTATTAATTCAATACATATTCGACAAATCTGATGTATACGCGTAATTAATTGCAAATTCACATTAAATACATTATTTTCAATCAACCATTCGTACCTCGTTAAATTAGCGAGTAAGATATTGATTAGGAGAGAAACCTTGTTTTTATTGCATATTTCGACGTTTCAGCCGTATTAGAGCTGTTTAACTCTAATCAGACAAGTTGCCGTTGCCTCCTCCGCATCAGCTCTAATGCGGCTGAAACGTCGAAATATCCAATAAAAACAGGGTTTCTCTCCTAATCAATATCTTTGTCGCTATTGTAACGAGGTACGAATGGTTGATTGAAAATAATGTATTTAATGTGAATTTGCAATTAATTACGCGTATACATCAGATTTGTCGCATATGTAACGACTTAATAACAATGAACTGGCAATCCTTAAAAACGTGGGAAAAACGACGAGATAGCTTTGTTGCATATGTAATGAATTAATAACAATAAACTGGCAATCCTTAAAAACTTGGGAATACGACGAGATAGTCCAATATTCGTTCAAATCACACAAATCAATGTGTTTTCATTAGAATTAACTAAAATGTTCCAGATTTTCCGTGTATGTTACAGAAAGAAGATGTACTGCAAAAACAGCTATAATGCGGCTGAAACGTCGAAATATGCAATAAAATCAGGGTTTCTCTCCTTGGATACGGATTTTCAGTTTATTGTTATTAAATTCAATACATATGCGATAAATCTGATGTATACGCGTAATTAATTGCAAATTCACATTAAATACATTATTTTCAATCAACCATTCGTACCTCGTTAAATTAGCGAGTAAGATATTGATTAGGAGAGAAACCTTGTTTTTATTGCATATTTCGACGTTTCAGCCGCATTAGAGTTGTTTTAACTCTAATCAGACAAGTTGCCATTGCCTTCTCCGCATCAGCTCTAAAGCGGCTGAAACGTCGAAATATGCAATAAAAACAGGGTTTCTCTCCTAATCAATATCTTTGTCGCTATTGTAACGAGGTACGAATGGTTGATTGAAAATAATGTATTTAATGTGAATTTGCAATTAATTACGCGTATACATCAGATTTGTCGCATATGTAATGACTTAATAACAATGAACTGGCAATCCTTAAAAACGTGGGAAAAACGACGAGATAGCTTTGTTGCATATGTAATGAATTAATAACAATAAACTGGCAATCCTTAAAAACTTGGGAATACGACGAGATAGTCCAATATTCGTTCAAATCACACAAATCAATGTGTTTTCATTAGAATTAACTAAAATGTTCCAGATTTTCCGTGTATGTTACAGAAAGAAGATGTACTGCAAAAACAGCTATAATGCGGCTGAAACGTCGAAATATGCAATAAAATCAGGGTTTCTCTCCTTGGATACGGATTTTCAGTTTATTGTTATTAAATTCAATACATATGCGACAAATCTGATGTATACGCGTAATTAATTGCAAATTCACATTAAATACATTATTTTCAATCAACCATTCGTACCTCGTTAAATTAGCGAGTAAGATATTGATTACCAGAGAAACCTTGTTTTTATTGCATATTTCGACGTTTCAGCCGCATTAGAGTTGTTTTAACTGTAATCAGACAAGTTGCCGTTGCCTTCTCCGCATCAGCTCTAAAGCGGCTGAAACGTCGAAATATGCAATAAAAACAAGGTTTCTCTCCTAATCAATATCTTACTCGTTATTGTAACGAGGTACGAATGGTTGATTGAAAATAATGTATTTATGGTGAATTTGCAATTAATTACGCGTATACATCAGATTTGTCGCATATGTAATGACTTAATAACAATAAACTGGCAATCCTTAAAAACGTGGTAAAAACGACGAGATAGTCCATTATTCGTTCAAATCACACAAATCAATGTGTTTTCATTAGAATTAACTAAAAATGTTCCAGATTGTCCGTGTGTGTTACAGAAAGAAGATGTACTGCAAAAACAGCAATAATGCGGCTGAAACGTCGAAATATGCAATAAAATCAGGGTTTCTCTCCTTGGATACGGATTGTCAGTTTATTGTTATTAATTCAATACATATGCGACAAATCTGATGTATACGCGTCATTAATTGCAAAATCACATTAAATACATTATTTTCAATCAAAGATTGAATAATTTACAACAACGATTAAGATATTGATTAGGAGAGAAATCCTGTTTTAATAACATATTTCGACGTTTCAGCCGCATTAGAGCTGATGAGGAGAAGGCAACGGCAACTTGTCTGATTAGAGATAAAACAACTCTAATGCGGTTGAAACGTCGAAATATGCAATAAAAACAAGGTTTCTCTCCTAATCAATATCTTACTCGTTAATTTAACGAGGTACGAATGGTTGATTGAAAATAATGTATTTAATGTGAATTTGCAATTAATTACGCGTATACATCAGATTTGTCGAATATGTATTGAATTAACAACAATAAACTGACAATCCGAATCCAAGGAGAGAAACCCTGATTTTATTGCATATTTCGACGTTTCAGCCGCATTATAGCTGTTTTTGCAGTACATCTTCTTTCTGTAATATACACGGGAATTAATGAAAAACATTTTTGTGTAATTGAACGAATAATGGAATCTCGTCGTATTTCCCAATTAAGGATTGCCAGTTTATTGTTATTAATTCATTACATATGCAACAAAGCTATCTCGTCGTTTTCCCCGCGTTTTTAAGGATTGCCAGTTTATTGTTATTAAGTCATTACATATGCGACAAAACTGATGTATACGCGTAATTAATTGCAAATTCACATTAAATACAATATTTTCAATCAACCATTCGTACCTCGTTACAATAGCGACAAAGATAATGATTAGGAGAGAAACCCTATTTTTATTGCATATTTCGACGTTTCAGCCGCATTAGAGCTGATGCGGAGGAGGCAACGACAACTTGTCTGATTAGAGCTAATAAACAGCTCTAATGCGGCTGAAACGTCGAAATATGCAATAAAAACAAGGTTTCTCTCCTAATCAATATCTTACTCATTGTTGTAACGAGGTACGAATGGTTGATTGAAAATAATGTATTTAACGTGAATTTGCAATTAATTACGCGTATACATCAGATTTGTCGCATATGTAATGACTTAATAACAGTAAACTGGCAATCCTTAAAAACGTGGTAAAAACGACGAGCTAGTCCATTATTCGTTCAAGTCACACAAATCAATGTGTTTTCATTAGAATTAACTAAAATGTTCCACATTTTCCGTGTATGTTACAGAAAGAAAATGTACTGTAAAAACAGCTATAATGCGGCTGAAACGTCGAAATATGCAATAAAATCAGGGTTTTCGGTATAAAATTTCGTAATTTCAAACTGCGACTACGTGCTGAGAGGCAGAATTTGGCTCCAAAATATGGCTCAAGGGTCGAATTTGGGATGTTTGTGATATATTTTAAAACTGCAGGGGGGTTCGGGCAAAATGTGACCCATCGCCGCTCTCAGTAATTGGCATATTTACGGTATAAAATGTCGCAATTTCAAACTGCGAATAAGTGCAGAGAGCCAGAATTTGGCTCCAAAATATGGCTCAATCGTCGAATTTGGAACGTTTGGGATATTTTGAAAACTGCAGTGGGGGTTTTGGCAAAATATGACCCATCGCCGCTCTCAGTAATTTACATATTTTCGGTATAAAATTTCGTTATTTCAAACTGCGAATACGTGCAGAGAGGGAAAATTTGTCTCCAAAATATGGCTGAAGCGTCGAATTATGGATTTTTGAGATATTTTGAAAACTGCAGGGAGGGTTTGGGAAAAATATAATCCATCGCAGCTTTCAGTAATTGGCATATTTTCGGTATAAAATTTCGAAATTTCAATCAGCGAATACGTGCAGAGAGCCAGAATTTGGCTCAAAAATATGGTTCAAGGGTCGAATTTGGGATGTTTGTGATATATTTTAAAACTGCAGGGGGGTTTGGGCAAAATGTGACCCATCGCTGCTCTCAGTAATTGGCATATTTTCGGTATAAAAAGTCGTCATTTCAAACTGCGAATATGTGCAGAGAGCCAGAATTTGGCTCCCAAATATGGCTCAAGCATCGAATTTGGGATGTTTGGGATTTTTTGAAAACTGCCCGGTGGGTTTGGGCAAAATGTGACCCATCGCCGCGATCAGTAATTGGTATATTTTCGGTATAAAATTCGTTATTTCAAACTGCGAATACGTGCAGAGAGCCAGAATTTGGCTCCAAAATATTGCTGAAGCGTCGAATTTTGGATGTTTGGGATATTTTGAAAACTGCAGGGAGGGTTTGGGAAAAATGTGATCCATCGCCGCTTTCAGTAATTGGCATATTTTCGGTATAAAATGTCGTAATTTCAAACTGCGAATACGTGCAGAGAGCCAGAATTTGGCTCCAAAATATGGCTCATGGGTAGAATTTGGGACGTTTGGGATATTTTGAAAACTGCGATTGGGGGCTTGGGCAAAATGTGACCCATCGCTGCTCTCAGTATATGGCATATTTTCGGTATACAAATTCGTAATTTCAAACTGCGAATACGTGCCGAGAGCCAGAATTTGGCTCCAAAATATGGCTCAAGCGTCGAATTTGGGATGTTTGGGATATTTTAAAAACTGCAGTGAGGGTTTGGGCAAAATGTGACCCATCGCCGCTCTCAGTAATTGGCACATTTTTGGTATAAAACTCGTAATCAGGTCAGGTTGCGTCAGGTTAGGTTGCGTCAGGTCAGGTAGGGTCAGGTCAGGTTGCGTCAGTTCATTTGTCATTACCTAAACCATGACTGACATATGAAGGTGATATTATCTGTGTTCCCGTAACATGTGTGAGAGAATCCTTGTGAACCACATTTATTCCTGATAGAGTCTGTACGTACCAGAAATATATATGTTTAACTGTTTTATGATATATAATGAGTTAAAGAGAATGATATATATAGAGAGAGGAAGACATGGAGACAGAGAGAGTAAGCCAC
Organism: Procambarus virginalis; assembly: GCA_020271785.1. Lineage (NCBI taxonomy): Eukaryota > Metazoa > Arthropoda > Malacostraca > Decapoda > Cambaridae > Procambarus > Procambarus virginalis. The sequence continues at coordinate 10,795 of WNGS01008958.1, forward strand.
ACATGAACACATATACTCAAACTGAAACAAATATGAAAGTTTTACGTGTTCATTATTGACTCAAAATCTGGAAATCTAGGTTCGATTACCAGTGGCTGCAGAAATGGTTTGGGCACATTTCCTCTCACTAATGCTTCTGTTCACCTAGTAGTAAATATGAACCCAGTACTTAGTCAGCATGATGTGGGGTTGTGTCGTTGGGAAGGGTAGTAATTGTACCTACTAAAGCGTTCACGACATAAAGTGTTTGGGCACATTTCCTCTCATTATATGCATCTGTTCAAATAGCAGTAAATTGGTAGCCAGGAGTTAGTAGAATGTTGTGAGCTTGTATCATGGAAGAGCGAGAGAGGCAGAAATACAGAGAAAGAAACAGGCATAACATACAAAGTCAGGAAGAGAACAGAAGAGAGGAATATGAGAGAGAGAGACAGCGAGAGAACGGCAACAGCCTGTTTGTATAAATTAACTGTCCTCACTCCTACTCTGCAGATAAGGAGAAAAAACTCTTACAATGTTGATTGTTACTTTTTTCTAACTAATAGCATGCCACAATTCCTACAACTTCTCTCACAAAGTGAAAATAGTCCCTTTCAGTACCATGAAAGTTAGTAAATTATTAACCTTCATGAGTCAAAAAAAGACTTGAGATTCTCTCTTTAAATTTTACTTCCGTGTATATTAAATGTCGAAAAATGCCCTCAATATTGTTTAAGTTATCAACGTGCTGGTCTCCTTCTGGGCTTCACACACCCCCTTCAGCTTCTAGTCAAGAGGTCATCCTCCTCCTCCCCAAATAGCCCAAATAAAAACCCTTCCACGCCAGGCAAATTTACATCGGAGCTTTACCCTGTTTATTAACGCCCAAATACAATAATTACAGATATTATTTACTCAAACATATCAAAGTTAATTGTTGCAGCCAAATATATATTTTGTTCACCTGGAATATTGGAGCATTAAACCGCCGACGACATGTTACCAAATTACTCAATATAAATATAAGAACCAGCTTTGGAAAACTTGGCGACCCCAGAATGGCCTAGTCGGATTGGAATCTGTTTACAAGTTTGCATCATATATATCGTAAATTTATTGAATTAATGGCAATAAACCGAAAATGATTGAAAACGCGAAAAAATGTCCAAATATTACCTAAATCGATGATATTTGCATGAAATCTTATAAAGGAAGCAACGATAAAAAATCTCAAAGTATTGCTAATTTCGATAAATTTTATGTACAAAGTAAATTTTATATACAAGAAAATTTGTTTATTATAATTTGAATTCGTAAACCGCTCTTATCTTCCTGAAACGTCGAAATATGCAATGAAAAAAGAAATTCTCTCCTAATCAATATCTAACTCATTATTTTAACGAGGTATAAAAAGTTGATTGAAAATCAATGGGTAATTTGCAATTCATTACGTGTTTGCATCATATTTATCTTAAATTTATTGAATTTATGGCAATAAACCGAAAAAGCTTGAAAACCCGGAAAAACGGCAAAATATTGCCTAAATCGTTCATTTTGGATGAAATCTTATAAAGGAAACAACGATGAAAATCCTCAAAATATTGCAAAATTTGATGATTTTATGTACAAGGCACAATGCAAGAAATCTTGCTTAAAAACGCAATATTGTGTGAAATTCTGAGATTTGTAGGTCAAATCATATATAGTGGGACAGCATGAAGTAGTATCAAAATATTAGTAATTGCGAACATTTTTACCTAAAATCACTCTACATGATAAACGTGAAAAAGTCACTATAATACCTATTTCGAGGTTTTTTACATAAAATCATAAAGTGAGGTTGCGTATATTTTAATAATTAAAAAGGCATGTGAAAACGTTGTTTCTAATTCAAACGATAAAAATGAATGTGTTTTGTTTAGAATTAACTAAAATGATCGTGAATTTCCGTTTATATTACTGTAGGAAGAGGTAAAACCGCTTTAATCCGGCTGAAACGCAGAAATATGCAATAAAAACTGAATTTCACTCCTAAACTCACTATTTTAACTAGGTACAAATAGCTGATTGAAAATCTTGTATTTAAGGTTAATTTGTAATTATTTACGTGTTTGCATCATCGAGTAAGATATTGATTAGGAGAGAAACCTTGTTTTTATTGCATATTTCGACGTTTCAGCCGCATTAGAGCTGTTTTAGCTCTAATCAGACAAGTTGCCGTTGCCTCCTCCGCATCAGCTCTAATGCGGCTGAAACGTCGAAATATGCAATAAAAACAGGGTTTCTCTCCTAATCAATATCTTTGTCGCTATTGTAACGAGGTACGAA
>WNGS01008958.1:16797-33178 GCA_020271785.1 Procambarus virginalis
GGATATATATATATATAATATGAATGAAAACTCCGAACCCCAGAAGCTGACGCACGAACCCACTCTCCCCCAGAGGCAACCGCAGACTGGTATGTACAAGGACTGCCTTAAACCACTTTACTATCACGACCAGACCATAATGAGATGATATGCGAAAGCTATTTGAACCCACCATCACCGCTGGCACTCGGATGGTTATCCTTGGCATAGCATTTATAACCAAATCACCTCATTCCTATGCCCAAGATAACCATCCGCTGCCAGCGGTGCGAGGTGGTGTCAAATAGTTCGGGCTATCATCTCATTGTCTGTGTCGTGATGGTCAAGTGGTTTAATGGATCGTCTGTACATACCAGTTGCTTTGCTCCTGGGCGTATGGGTTCCGAGTCTACTTGTGGGTGCGTGTGTGGAGGGCTATTTCATTCGCATATACTCCTGGCGGGGTCCTCCATTCCGGCTTTGTGTCGCATATATATATAATATATATATAATATATATATATTATATATATATATATATAATATATATATATATATATAAATATCCGACTAGTGCCGTTTCTGGGGGTCGCCAAGTTATATAATATATTTACTATTATATATATATATATTTCTATATTTATATATAGATTATATTTATATATTTATTTAAATATTCATATATTACTATTATTATATAGATATATCTATAGTTTATATATATATTAACGGCACAGTATATATATATATATATTATATATATATATAATAATTATATATAATATATATAATATATCACTAAGAACTCTTAAAAATTGACCGGCCAGGATTCGACCCATTTGCCGTCCAGGATCACCCCTAACGTACACAGTACCGTGACCCCGCACCAAGTGATCGTCTGAGACGATCATTGGTGCGGTGCGGTGGTCACGGTACTTGTACGTTTAGGGGGGATCCTGGACGGCATGGGTTCGAATCCTGGCCGAGGTTCAAAGAGTCTTAGTGATATATGGCTTGCGCGTTCATAAGCAGCTTTCGTCACACAAACATAACATTATATATTATTATATATATATATATATATATATATGTATATATATAGTTATATATAGAGATATATTATATATTATATATATATAGTAATATTATATTATATATTATAGTATATAGTATATATATATTAATATATATAGTATAGTACTATATATGGAGCTTATAGATATATATATAGATTATATATAATATTCTATATATAATTATTTGATTAATTTCGTCATTTCTCGCATGAAATGATCAATGGATCGTATAACAATTGCCTTGTTAGATGGTAACTGGTTCCACAAATCAACAGCCCTGTTACCCAACCAGTATTTTCCCTGCTCCCTCCTAAATCTAAACTTATTCATTTTAAACAAAATGTTTCGAGTTCTAGAAACATTTTGTTTAAAATGTTGTCCAATGACGATTACCCGACGCTTTTATTCGACGCTTTACCCGACGCTTTATCCGACACTTTACCCGACGATTTATCCGACGATTTACCCGACGCTTTTCCGACGCTTTACCCGACGATTTACCCGACGATTTACCCGACGATTTACCCGACGCTTTACCCGACGCTTTACCCTTTACCGACCCTTTATCCGATGATTTATCCGACGCTTTACCCGACGTTTACCCGACGATTTACATGACGATTTATTTGTCGCTTTATTTATTCATTTTTATTTATTTATTTATTTTTATTTATTTTATTTATTATTCTTTATTTTATTTATTATATTTTTTTTTTATTTATGCTTTATTTGTCGCTTTATTCGGCACTTTTCGTCGCTTTATATGCTTTATATGACCTGACCCGACACAACCTGACAGACACAACTGACCCGACACGACCTGACCCGACACGACTGACCCGACACGACCTGACCCGACACGACTGATCCGACACGACCTGACCCGACACGACCAAACCCGACACGACCTGACCCGACACGACCTGACCCAACACGACCTGACCCAACACGACCTGATCCGACCGACCTGACTCGACACGACCTGACCCGAACACGACCTGCCCCGACACAACCTGACCCGACACGACCTGACCCGACACGACCTAACCCGACACGACCTGACCCGACACGACCTGACCCGACACGACCTGACCCGACACGACCTGACCCGACACGACCTGACGTGACCGACCTGACCTATTAACCTTACCTAACCTTACCTAATCTAACTCGGGTCCAGGTGTGGGTCCGTGGGCCCCCGGACTTCCACCCTTCCCCACATCGGGTCAGGTCAGTCAGGTCAGGTCAGGTCAAGTTTTAGCTACCCAGAGACCTCACAGTCGAGATGGACGGACGCAGCTACAGGACGGGACACACACAAATCAGCGCCCTGTAGTTACACCGTTTTGACAGACTCGAACACACGTCAGTTCTCATGAGAACAGATTCCAATCCGACTAGGCCATTCTGGGGTCGCCAAGTTTTCCAAAGCTGGTTCTTATATTTTTTTTTTTTGAGATATATACAAGAGTTGTTACATTCTTGTACAGCCACTAGTACGCGTAGCGTTTCGGGCAGGTCCCTGGAATACGATCCCCTGCCGCGAAGAATCGTTTTTTCATCCAAGTACACATTTTACTGTTGCGTTAAACAGAGACTACAGTTAAGAATTGCGCCCAGTAAATCCTCCCCGGCCAGAATACGATAATAATATAATAATTTATATTGAGTAATTTGGTAACATGTCGTCGGCGGTTTAATGCTCCAATATTCCAGGTGAACAAAATATATATTTGGCTGCAACAATTAACTTTGACATGTTTGAGTAAATAATATCTGTAATTATTGTATTTGGGCGTTAATAAACAGGGTAAAGCTCCGATGTAAATTTGCCTGGCGTGGATGGTTTTTTATTTGGGCTATTTGGGGAGGAGGAGGGTGACTTCTTGACTAGAAGCGGAGGGGGTGTGTGAAGCCCAGAAGAAGACCAACACGTTGATAACTTAGACAATATTGAGGGCATTTTTCGACATTTAATATACACGGAAGTAAAATTTAAAGAGAAATCTCAAGTCTTTTTTTGACTCATGAAGGTTAATAATTTTCTAACTTTCATGGTACTGAAAGGGACTATTTTCACTTTGTGAGAGAAGTTGTAAGAATTGTGGCAAGCTATTAGTTAGAAAAAATAACAATCAACATTGTAAGAGTTTTTTTCTCCTTATCTGCAGAGTAGAGTGAGGACAGTTAATTTATACAAACAGGCTGTTGCCGTTCTCTCGCTGTCTCTCTCTCTCATATTCCTCTCTTCTGTTCTCTTCCTGACTTTGTATGTTACGCCTGTTTCTTTCTCTGTATTTCTGCCTCTCTCGCTCTTCCATGATACAAGCTCACAACATTCTACTAACTCCTGGCTACCAATTTACTGCTATTTGAACAGATGCATTTAATGAGAGGAATGTGCCCAAACACTTTATGTCGTGAACGCCTTAGTAGGTACAATTACTAACCTACCCAACGATACAACCCCACAACATGCTGACTAAGTACTGGGTTCATATTTACTGCTAGGTGAACAGAAGCATTAGTGAGAGGAAATGTGCCCAAACCATTTCTGCAGCCACTGGTAATCGAACCTATGTATGTATGAACCTATCCAGATTTTGAGTCAATAATGAACACGTAAAACTTTCATATTTGTCTCAGTTTGAGTATATGTGTTCATGTGTGGCTTACTCTCTCAGTCTCCATGTCTTCCTCCCTCTATACATATCTTTCTCTTTAACTCATTATATATCATAAAACAGTTAAACATAGATATTTCTGGTACGTACAGACTCAATCAGGAATAAATGTGGTTCACAAGGGTTCTCTCACACATGTTACGGGAACACAGATAATATCACCTTTATATGTCAGTCATGGTTTAGGCAATGACAAATGACCTGACGCAACCTGACCTGACTCAACCTGACCTGACGCTGCCTGACCTGACGCTGCCTGACCTGACGCTGCCTGACCTACCCTACCTGACCTGACCTGACGCTACCTGACCTGACCTGACGCTACCTGACCTGACGCAACCTGATCTGACGCAACCTGACCTGACGCAACCTGACCTGATGCAACCTGACCTGACCCTACCTGACCTGACGCAACCTAACCTGACGCAACCTGACCTGATTACAAATTTTATACCGAAAATGTGCCAATTACTGAGAGCGGCGATGGGTCACATTTTGCCCAAACCCTCCCTGCAGTTTTTAAAATATCCCAAACATCCCAAATTCGACGCTTGAACCATAATTTGGAGCAAAATTCTGGCTCTCGGCACGTATTCGCAGTTTGAAATTACGAATTTTTATACCGAAAATATGCCATATACTAAGAGCAGCGATGGGTCACATTTTGCCCAAGCCCCCATCGCAGTTTTCAAAATATCCCAAACGTCCCAAATTCGACTCTTGAGCCATATTTTGGAGCCAAATTCTGGCTCTCTGCACGTATTCGCAGTTTGAAATAACGAATTTTATACCGAAAATATACCAATTATTGATCGCGGCGATGGATCATATTTTTCCCAAACCCTCCCTGCAGTTTTCAAAATATCCCAAAAATCCATATTCGACGCTTCAGCCATATTTTGGAGACAAATTTTCACTCTCTGCACGTATTCGCAGTTTGAAATAACGAACTTTTATACCGAAAATATGTCAATTACTGAGAGCGGCGATGGGTCATATTTTGCCAAAACCCCCACTGCAGTTTTCAAAATATCCCAAACATCCCAAATTCGAAGCTTGAGCCATATTTGGGAGCCAAATTCTGGCTCTCTGCACATATTCGCAGTTTGAAATTACTACTTTTTATACCGAAAATATGCATTTTACTGGGAGCGACGATGAATCACATTTTGCCCAAACCCCTCTGCAGTTTTAAAATATATCACAAACATCTAAAATTCGACCCTTGAGCCATGTTTTGGAGCCAAATTCTGACTCTCTGCACGTATTCGCCGTTTGAAATTACGACTTTTTATACCGAAAATATGCCAATTACTGAAAGCAGCGATGGATCGCATTTTGCACAAACCCTCCCTGCAGTTTTCAAAATATCCCAAACATCCCAAATTCGACGCTTGAGCCATATTTTGGAGCCAAATTCTGACTCTCTGCCGTATTCGCAGTTTGAAATTGCGAATTTTTATACCGAAAATAAGCCAATTACTGAGAGCGGCAATTGGTCACATTTTGCCCAACCCCCCCCTGCAGTTTTCAAAATATCCCAAAAATCCATAATTCGACGCTTCAGCCATATTTTGGAGACAAATTCCGGTTCTCTGCACGTATTCGGAGATTGAAATTACGACTTTTTATACCGAAAATATGCCAATTACTGAAAGCAGCGGTGGATCGCATTTTGCACAAACCCTCCCTGCAGTTTTCAAAATATCCAAAACATCCCAAATTCGACGCTTGAGCCATATTTGGGAGCCAAATTCTGGCTCTCTTCACGTATTCGCAGATTGAAGTTACGACTTTTTATACCGAAAATATGCCAATTACTGAGAGCAGCGATGGGTCACATTTTGCACAAACCCCCCCTGCAGTTTTAAAATATATTACAAACATCACAAATTCGACCCTTGAACCATATTTTTGAGCCAAATTCTGGCTCTCTGCACGTATTCGCTGTTTGAAATTTCGAAATTTTATACCGAAAATATGCCAATTACTGAAAGCTGCGATGGATCATATTTTTCCCAAACCCTCCCTGCAGTTTTCAAAATTTCTCAAAAATCCATAATTCGACGCTTCAGCCATAATTTGGAGACAAATTTTCCCTCTCTGCACGTATTCGCAGTTTGAAATAACGATCTTTTATACCGAAAATATGTCAATTACTGAGAGCGGCGATGGGTCATATTTTGCCAAAACCCCCACTGCAGTTTTCAAAATATCCCAAACGTTCCAAATTCGACGATTGAGCCATATTTTGGAGCCAAATTCTGGCTCTCTGCACTTATTCGCAGTTTGAAATTGCGACATTTTATACCGTAAATATGCCAATTACTGAGAGCGGCGATGGGTCACATTTTGCCCGAACCCCCCTGCAGTTTTAAAATATATCAAAACATCCCAAATTCGACCCTTGAGCCATATTTTGGAGCCAAATTCTGCCTCTCAGCACGCGTCGCAGTCGTACGCAGTAGAATTACGACATTTATACCGAAAATATGCCAATTACTGAGAGCGGCGATGGGTCACATTTTGCTCGAACCCCCCCTGCAGTTTTCAAAATATCCGAAACATCCCAAATTCGACCTGAGCCATTGAGCCATATTTTGGAGCTAAATTCGGGCTCTCTGCATGATGTGATCTTGCAATTAATTACGCATATATATCAGATTTGTCGCATAAGTAATGTATTAAGAACTCCCAACACCAGTATACGGATTGTCAGTTTATTGTTATTAATTCATTACATATGCGACAAATTTGATGTATACGCGTAATTAATTGCAAATTCACATTAAATACATTATTTTCAATCAACCATTCGTACCTCGTTACAATAATGAGTAAGATATTGATTAGGAGAGAAACCTTGTTATTATTGCATATTTCGTCGTTTCAGACACATTAGAGCTGTTTATTAGCTCTAATCAGACAAGTTGCCGTTGCCTCCTCCGCATCAGCTCTAATGCGGCTGAAACGTCGACATATGCAATAAAAACAGGGTTTCTCTCCTAATCAATCTTTGTCGCTATTGTAACGAGGTACGAATTGTTGATTGAAAATAATGTATTTAATGTGAATTTGCAAATAATTACGCGTATACATCAGATTTGTCGCATATGTAATGACTTAATAACAATGAACTGGCAATCCTTAAAAACGTGGGAAAAACGACGAAATAGCTTTTTTGCATATGTAATGAATTAATAACAATAAACTGGCAATCCTCAAAAACTTGGGAAATACGACGAGATAGTTCATTATTCGTTCAAATCACACAAATCAATGTGTTTTCATTAGAATTAACTAAAATGTTCCAAATTTTCCGTGTATGTTACAGAAAGAAGATGTACTGCAAAAACAGCTATAAAGCGGCTGAAACGTCGAAATATGGAAACAAACACAAACAAGGAACACAAATGCAAACAAGCCTGAATGGTTTAAGGCGTCCCTGTACATACCAGTTGCGTTGCTCCTGGGAGTATGGGTTCGAGTCACTTCTGGGGTGTGAGTTTTCAGTTGTATCTAGTCCTGGGGACCATTCAGGCTTGTTTGCATTTGTGTTCCTCACGTGTTGCCCCAAAAAATGAGGTGATTTGATAAAATGCTATGCCCATGATTACCATCCATCCGGCGGGGGTCCGTTCATATAGCCTCGGCTATCACTTCCTTATGTCCGGTCGTGATGGTCAAGTGGTTTAAGGCGTCCCTGTACATACCAGTTGCGTTGCTCCTGGGAGTATGGTTCGAGTCACTTCTGGGGTGTGAGTTTTCAGTTGTATCTAGTCCTGGGGACCATTCAGGCTTGTTTGCATTTGTGTTCCTCACGTGTTGCCCCAAAAAATGAGGTGATTTGATAAAATGCTATGCCCATGATTACCATCCGAGTGCCGGCGGGGAAGTGGTTCATATAGCCTCGGCTATCACTTCCTTATGTCCGGTCGTGATGGTCAAGTGGTTTAAGGCGTCCCTGTACATACCAGTTGCGTTGCTCCTGGGAGTATGGGTTCGAGTCACTTCTGGGGTGTGAGTTTTCAGTTGTATCTAGTCCTGGGCCATTCAGGCTTGTTTGCATTTGTGTTCCTCACGTGTTGCCTCAAAAAATGAGGTGATTTGATAAAATGCTATGCCCATGATTACCATCCGAGTGCCGGCGGGGAAGTGGTTCATATAGCCTCGGCTATCACTTCCTTATGTCCGGTCGTGATGGTCAAGTGGTTTAAGGCGTCCCTGTACATACCAGTTGCGTTGCTCCTGGGAGTATGGTTCGAGTCACTTCTGGGGTGTGAGTTTTCAGTTGTATCTAGTCCTGGGGACCATTCAGGCTTGTTTGCATTTGTGTTCCTCACGTGTTGCCCCAAAAATGAGGTGATTTGATAAAATGCTATGCCCATGATTACCATCCGAGTGCCGGCGGGGAAGTGGTTCATATAGCCTCGGCTATCACTTCCTTATGTCCGGTCGTGATGGTCAAGTGGTTTAAGGCGTCCCTGTACATACCAGTTGCGTTGCTCCTGGGAGTATGGGTTCGAGTCACTTCTGGGGTGAGTTTTCAGTTGTATCTAGTCCTGGGGACCATTCAGGCTTGTTTGCATTTGTGTTCCTCACGTGTTGCCCCAAAAAATGAGGTGATTTGATAAAATGCTATGCCCATGATTACCATCCGAGTGCCGGCGGGAAGTGGTTCATATAGCCTCGGCTATCACTTCCTTATGTCCGGTCGTGATGGTCAAGTGGTTTAAGGCGTCCCTGTACATACCAGTTGCGTTGCTCCTGGGAGTATGTATGGTTCTAGGTCACTTCTGGGGTGTGAGTTTTCAGTTGTATCTAGTCCTGGGGACCATTCAGGCTGTTTTGCATATATATATTATATATATATATATATATATATATATATATATATATATATATTATATATATATATATATATATAATATATATATATATATATATATATATATAACAAGTCACAGAGGCCCTGTAAAGCGAGCTTAACATCTGGTTCTTGGATGATGGTACCCTAGCTGGTTCCCAAGACTCCCACCTGGAGGACATCATAAAAATCCAGGAGCAAGGTGCAGTTTTAGGCCTCACCCTGAACCCTTCTAAATGTGAAATAATATGTTCCAACCAGGGCATCGTAGAGAGAATAGAGGGTCTTCTGCCAAATATCCATAAAACTAAACCGGAAGACAGCACACTCCTAGGGCTCCCCTGGGTTGAAAGCCATCGATGAGGTCCTTGATAAGAAAATCGCCGACCTTAAGAGATGGATGGGAGGATTGAGGATATTGATGCTCATGATGCACTCTACCTCATCACCAGATGTCTGTCCCTCCCCAGGTTAACCTACTTTCTGAGGTGTTCACCATCTTACAGTAGCCAAAAACTAAGTGAATATGACCGGTTACTGAAATCAATGCTAGAAAAAGCCCTAACCTCTCTCTTGATGACCTACAGTGGAAACAAGCCTCTCTTCCCGTAAGACTTGGGGGCCTCGGAGTTCGAACAGCAACGCAAATCGCTGTTCCAGCCTTCCTGTCCTCCTTATCAGCATCCGACGACTTTGTGAAGGAAATTCTACCTGCCCACTTACACCAGCTGGCAGGTGTACATGATCCCAATTTTACACGTGGCCGCAGAGTGGCCTCTCGTGCAGGCCCATCACCTCAACCACCATCCCCAAAAGCCCACAAGCAATCCAGCTGGGATGGCCCCATTGTAGACCAAGTTGCTGCAGAGTGCCTGGGTGCTGCAACAACACAACACGACATTGCTCGCCTCACAGCAGTAGCAGCCCCACATGCAGGGGATTTCCTGTTAGCAACCCCAATGTCGGCAACTGGCACGCGTCTCACACCACACGCCCTCCGAATTGCTGTGGCCCTCCGCCTTGCTGCCCCAATCCACACCAGATATAGGTGTATTTGCGGCGAGGTGGTGGCTGACAGGTATGGCCACCATGGCCTACTCTGCCAAAGCACAGGGGGATGGCACTCGAGGCACAGTGAAGTTAACGACATCATCAAGAGGAGCCTCACAACAATGGATGCCTCACAGTCGAGATGGACGGACGCAGCTACAGGACGGGACACATACAAATCAGTGTCCTGTAGTTTCACCGTTTTGACAGACTCGAACACACGTCAGTTCTCATGAGAACAGATTCCAATCCGACTAGGCCATTCTGGGGTCGCCAAGTTTTCCAAAGCTGGTTCTTATATCTATATTGAGTAATTTGGTAACATGTCGTCGGCGGTTTAATGCTCCAATATTCCAGGTGAACAAATATATATTTTGGCTGCAACAACTAACTTTGACATGTTTGAGTTTAGTAAAAATATCTGTAATTATTGTATTTGGGCGTTAATAAACAGGGTAAAGCTCCGATGTAAATTTGACTGGCGTGGATGGTTTTTATTTGGGCTATTTGGGGAGGAGGAGGGTGACTTCTTGACTAGAAGCTGAAGGGGGGTGTGAAGCCCAGAAGAAGACCAACACGTTGATAACTTAGACAATATTGAGGGCATTTTTCGACATTTAATATACACGAAGTAAAATTTAAAGAGAGAAACTCAAGTCTTTTTTTGACTCATGAAGGTTAATAATTTTCTAACTTTCATGGTACTGAAAGGGACTATTTTCACTTTGTGAGAGAAGTGTAGGAATTGTGGCAAGCTATTAGTTAGAAAAAAAATGACAATCAACATTGTAAGAGTTTTTTTCCTTTATCTGCAGAGATATTTTCTGCAAAACTCTGCAGATACTGAAACGTCGACATATGCAATAAAAACAGGGTTTCTCTCCTAATCAATATCTTTGTCGCTATTGTAACGAGGTACGAATTGTTGATTGAAAATAATGTATTTAATGTGAATTTGCAAATAATTACGCGTATACATCAGATTGTCGCATATGTAATGACTTAATAACAATGAACTGGAAATCCTTAAAAACGTGGGAAAAACGACGAAATAGCTTTTTTGCATATGTAATGAATTAATAACAATAAACTGGCAATCCTCAAAAACTTGGAAATACGACGAGATAGTTCATTATTCGTTCAAATCACACAAATCAATGTGTTTTCATTAGAATTAACTAAATGTTCCAAATTTTCCGTGTATGTTACAGAAAGAAGATGTACTGCAAAAACAGCTATAAAGCGGCTGAAACGTCGAAATATGCAATAAAATCAGGGTTTCTCTAATTGGATACGGATTGTCAGTTTATTGTTATTAATTCATTACATATGCTGAAACGTCGAAATATGCAAAAAAAACAGGGTTTCTCTCTTTGGATACGGATTGTCGTTTATTGTTATTAATTCATTACATATGCGACAAATCTGATGTATTCGCGTAATTAATTGCAAATTCACATTAAATACATTATTTCAATCAACCATTCGTACCTCGTTACAATAGCGACAAAGATATTGATTAGGAGAGAACCCTGTTTTTTTGCATATGTCGACGTTTCAGCCGCATTAGAGCTGATGCGGAGGAGGCAACGGCAACTTGTCTGATTAGAGCTAATAAACAGCTCTAATGCGGCTGAAACGTCGAAATATGCAATAATAACAAGGTTTCTCTCCTAATGGGAGAGAACCCATCGGTTTCTCTCTCCAGCGATGGGTCACATTTTGCTCAAACCCCCCCCCCCCAGTTTTCAAATATTTCAAACATCCCAAATTCGACGCTTGAGTAATATTTGCATCCAAATTCTAGCTCTTTGCACGTATTCGCAGTTTGAAATTACGACTTTTTATTTCGAAAATATGCCATTCGTGAGAACGGCGATGGGTCACATTTTGATCAAACCCCCCTGCAGTTTTCAAATATCCCAATCATTCCAAGTTCGATGCTTGAGCCATATTTTGGGGCCAAATTCTCGCTCTCTGCACGTATTCGCAGTTTGAAATTACGACTTTTTATACCAAAAATATTCCAATTACTGAGAGCGGCAATGTGTCACATTTTGCCCAATCCCCCGAGCAGTTTTCAAAATATCCCAAACATCCCAAATTCGACCCTTGAGCCATATTTTGGAGCCAAATTCTTTCTCTCTCCATTTATTCGCAGTTTGAAATTACGTCTTTTTATACCGAAAATATGCCAATCACTGAAAGCGGCAATGGATCACATTTTGCCCAAACCCTCCCTGCAGTTTTTAAAGTATCCCAAGCATCCCAATTTCGACGCTTGAGCCATATTTTGGAGCCAAATTCTGGCTCTCTGCACGTTTTTGCATTTTGAAATTACGAGTTTTTATACCGAAAATATGCCAATTACTGAGAGCGGAGAAGGGTCACATTTTGCCCAAACCCTCCATGCAGTTTTTTAAAATATCCCAAATATCCCAAATTCGGCCTTTGAGCCATAATTTTTAGCCAAATTCTGGCTCTCTTGCACTTATTCGCTGTTTGAAATTACGACCTTTTATACCAAAATATGCAAATTACTGAGAGCAGCGATGGGTCACATTTTGCCCAAACCCCTCCTGCAGTTTTCAAATATTTCAAACATCCCAAATTCGACGCTTGAGTCATATTTTGGAACCAAATTCTGGCTCTCTGCACGTATTCGCTGTATGAAATTACGACTTTTTATACCGAAAATATGCAAATTACTGAAAGCAGCGAGGGATCGCATTTTGCCCAAACCCTCCCTGCAGTTTTCAAAACATTCCAAACATTCCAATTCGATGCTTGATCCATATTTTGGAGCTAAACTCTGACTCTCGGCACGTATTCGCAGTTTGAATATACGAATTTTATACCGCATATATGCCAATTACTGAGAGCAGCGATGGGTAATTTTGCCCAAACCCCCCACTGCAGTTTTAAAATATATCTCAAACATCCCAAATTCGACCCTTGAGCCATATTTTGAAGCCAAATTCTGGCTCTTTCACGTATTTGCAGTTTGAAATTACGACTTTTTATACCCAAAATATGCTAATTACTGAGAGCGGCGATGGGTCACATTTCGCCTAAACCCCCACTGCAGTTTTCAAAATATCCCAACATCCCAAATTCGAAGATTGAGCCATTTTTGGAGCCAAATTCTGGCTCTCTGCACGTATTCACAGTTTGAAATTACGACTTTTTATACCGAAAATATGCCATTACTGTGATTTGCGATGGTTCACATTTGCCCAAACCCCCCTGCAGTTTTAAATATATCACAACATACAAAATTCGACCTTTGAACCATATAGAAGCCAAATTCTGGCTCTCTGCACGTATTCGCAGTTTGAAATTACGAATTTTTATTCCGAAAATATGCCAATTACTGAAAGCGTCGATGGGTCATGTTCAGCCCAAACCCCACAGCAGTTTTCAAAATATCCGAAAAATTCCAAATCGACTATTGAGCCATATTTTGGATCCAAATTCTGGCTCTCTGCAGTTATTCGCAGTTTGAAATTACGACTTTTTTATAACGAAAATATGCCAATTGCTGAGAGCAGCGATGGGTCACATTTTGCTTAATCCTCCCTGCAGTTTTAAAAAATATCACAAACTTCACAAATTTGACCCTTGAGCCATATTTTGGAGCCAAATTCTGGCTCTCTATACGTATTCGCAGTTTGAAATTACGACTTTTTATACCGAAAATACGACAATTACTGAGAGCGGCGATGGGTCACA
The DNA here is from genome assembly GCA_020271785.1 of Procambarus virginalis. Taxonomy (NCBI): domain Eukaryota; kingdom Metazoa; phylum Arthropoda; class Malacostraca; order Decapoda; family Cambaridae; genus Procambarus; species Procambarus virginalis. The sequence continues at coordinate 30,185 of WNGS01008958.1, forward strand.
TTTTACCCAAACCCCCTGCAGTTTTCAAAATATCCGAACCATCTCAAATTCGACCTATCATCCATATTTTGGAGCCAAATTCTGGCTCTCGGCACGTATTCGCAGTATGAAATTTCGATTTTTATACCGAAAATATGCCAATTACTGAATTGCGATGGGTCACATTTTGCCCAATCCCACCATCGCAGTTTTCAATAGACCAAACATCCCAAATTTGACGCTTGAGCCTATTTTGGAGCCAAATTCTGGCTCTCTGCACGTTTCGCAGTTTGAAATTACGAATTTTTATACCGAAAATAAGCCAATTACTGAGAGGCCGATGGGTCACATTTTGCTCAAACTCCCCTGCATTTTAAAATATATCACAAACATCCCAAATTCCACCCTTGAATCATATTTCGGAGCATAATTCTGGCTCTCTGCACATATTCGCAGTTTGAAATTACGAATTTTATAAGGAAAATATGCCAATTACTGAGAGCGGCGATGGGTCACATTTTGCCCAAACCCCCCTGAAGTTTTCAAAATATCCGAAACATCCCAAATTCGACCCTTGAGCCATATTTGGAGCAAATTCTGGCTCTCTGCACGTAATCGCAGTTTGAAATTACGACTTTTTATATCGAAAATATGCCAATTACTGAAAACAGCATGGAACGCATTTTGCCCAAACCCTCCCTGCAGTTTTCAAAATATCTCAAACATCCCAAATTCGACGCTTGAGCCATATTTTGAGTCAAATTCTGGCTCTCTGCATGTATTCGCAGTTTGATATTACGAATTTTTATACCGAAAATATGCCAATTACTGAGAGCGGCGATGGATCACATTTTGTCCAAACCCCCCTGCAGTTTTCAAAATATCCCAAACATCCCAAATTCGACCATTGAGCCATATTTTGGAGTCAAATTCTGGCTCTCTGCATGTATTCGCAGTTTGAAATTACGAAGTTTTATACCGAAAATATGCTAATTACTGAGAGCAGCGATGGTCACATTTTGCCCAAGCCTCCCCTGAAGTTTTCCAAATATCCGAACATCCCAAATTCGACCCTTGAGCCATATTTTTGTAGCCAAATTCTGGCTCTCTGTACGTATTAAATGTATGAATTACGACTTTTTATACCGAAAATGTGCCACTTACTGAAAGCATCGATGGACGTAATTTGCCAAAACCTTCCCTGCAGTTTTCAAAATATCCCAAACATCCCAAATTCGACGACGCTTGAGCCATATTTTGGAGTCAAATACTGGCTCTCTGCCGTATTCGCAGTTTGAAATTACGAATTTTTATACCGAAAAAATGCCAATTACTGAGAGCGGCGATGGGTCACATTTTGCCCGAACCCCCCCTGCAGTTTTAAAATAATCACAAACATCCCAAATTCGACCCTTGAGCCATATTTTGGAGCAAATTCTGCCTCTCAGCACGTCGTCGCAGTATGAAATTACGACATTTATACCGAAAATATGCCAATTACTGAGAGCGGCGATGGGTCACTATTTTGCTCGAACCCCCCTGCAGTTTTCAAAATATCCGAAACATCCCAAATTCGACCCTGAGCCATATTTTGGAGCTAAATTCGGGCTCTCTGCATGATGTGATCTTGCAATTAATTACGCATATATCAGATTTTGTCGCATAAAGTAATGTATTAAGAACTCCCAACACCCAGTATACGGATTGTCAGTTTATTGTATTAATTCATACATATGCGACAAATTTGATGTATACGCGTAATTAATTGCCAATTCACATTAAATACATATTTTCAATCAACCATTCGTACCTCGTTACAATAATGAGTAAGATATTGATTAGGAGAGAAACCTTGTTATTATTGCATATTTTCGTCGTTTCAGACACATAGAGCTGTATTAGCTCTAATCAGACAAGTTGCCGTTGCCCTCCTCCGCATCGCTCTAATGCGGCTGAAACGTCGACATATGCAATAAAAACAGGGTTTCTCTCCTAATCAATATCTTTGTCGCTATTGTAACGAGGTACGAATTGTTTGATTGAAAATAATGTATTAATAGAATTTGCAAATAATTACGCGTATACATCAGATTTTCGCATATGTATGACTTAATAACAATGAACTGGCATCCTTAAAACGTGGGAAAAACGACGAAATAGCTTTTTTGCATATGTAATGAATTAATAACAATAAACTGGCAATCCTCAAAAACTTGGGAAATACGACGAGATAGTTCATTATTCGTTCAAATCACACCAATCAATGTGTTTTCATTAGATTAACTACAATGTTCCAAATTTTCCGTGTATGTTACAGAAAGAAGATGTACTGCAAAAACGCTATAAAGCGGCTGAAACGTCGAAATATGGAACACAAACACAAACAAGGAACACAAATGCAAACAAGCCTGAATGGTTTAAGGCGTCCCTGTACATACCAGTTGCGTTGCTCCTGGAGTATGGGTTCGAGTCACTTCTGGGTGTGAGTTTTCAGTTGTATCTAGTCCTGGGGACCATTCAGGCTTTGTTTGCATTTGTGTTCCTCACGTGTTGCCCAAAAAATGAGGTGATTTTGATAAAATGCTATGCCCATGATTACCATCCGAGTGCCGGCGGGGAAGTGGTTCATATAGCCTCGGCTATCACTTCCTTATGTCCGGTCGTGATGGTCAAGTGGTTTAAGGCGTCCTGTACATACCAGTTGCGTTGCTCCTGGGAGTATGGTTCGAGTCACTTCTGGGTGGTGAAGTTTTCAGTTGTATCTAGTTCCTGGGGACCATTCAGGCTGTTTTGCATTGTGTTCCTCACGTGTTGCCCAAAAAATGAGTGTGATTTGATAAAAGCTATGCCCATGATTACCATCCGAGTGCCGGCGGGGAAGTGGTTCATATAGCCCGGCTATCACTTCCTTATGTCCGGTCGTGATGGTCAAGTGGTTTAAGGCGTCCCTGTACATAACCAGTTGCGTTCTCCTGGTAGTATGGGTTTCGAGTCACTTCTGGGGTGTGAGTTTTA